>CM077151.1:164688725-164996225 GCA_039583875.1 Platanthera guangdongensis | reverse complement strand
TCCCTGCTCCGGCTCCCGTCGGTACTACTACTACTACTACTTCTTCTTCTTTGCCTTCTTCTTCTTCTTCTTCTTTGTCTTCTTCTTCTTATTTGCAATTCCTGTTTTTTTTTTCAATTTTTGTTTCTTGTTGTTGATTTCAGAACCAGATTTCAATCTTTTTTTAATTCATATTTTTTTTCAATTCTCGTTGCTCGTTTCAGAAACATATTCTAGATATTTTCAATTCCTAATTCAGATTTTTTTTCTATTCATGTTTTTTGTTCCTGATTTCAGATACAGATTCTAATTTTTTTCAATTCCTTTTTCCATTTGCTGATTTCAGTAACATAATGGAGGGGATGCATGGACAAATACTTTATGCAATTATGCTTGATCTTTTATTTTTTTTAGAACTTTAATCCTTTCAGTCATAGCAACCTTTGCCGTTATTTAAGTGTCAAAAAAATTTTAAACCAAGTGAAAGCTATAATAATCTGACATTTATCAAATGTATTTGCACAATTTCACTTTTTAGCGATGAGACGGAGACCATTATGATAATGAAACTGGTTTTGGCATGCCCCATAAAATTTAGAAAATATACCACTTAGGTGAGTAGATATAATAAATTTAGAAGTACGATATATGTGAAGGAGTAGACCTAAGGTAATGTGGATAGAAGTTGTTCGAATTAATTTGTGTAATTTAGATTTAACACCTCTATCATTTAATGTGAATGAATGGAAAATAAGAATTCATAAAATTAACTCCAACTAGTTGGGATGAGATGATTGTTTATAATGATGATCAGTCCATATGTATACACCCTTCAGCTTTCCTTTTTTTAGCTGTTTATTACTGCTTTCTACATTAAAGCATTATGAATAACTGTAACGCTCTTCTTATTGTACTATTTTATTTTATTTATCGTGTTCTTTTTAGGTAAAGATGTTCTTGCAAAAGCTAGGACAGGAACTGGCAAAACAGTAGCTTTCTTGGTAGCTTTTCTCCTCCTTTTCTTTTGATGTTTTTATTACTATTAATTACCCAAACCTCCCTTAGGAGTTAACATAATTACATGTTGCATCCCTCTATCTTTAGAAATTACAACAGACCATATCTTTACTGATACTATTACAACAGAAACTATTTTTTCACGTTTTCAGAGCATGAAAAAAAAAATCGGGGCGCTGCCCCCCGAACCCCCCGAATTGACAGTACTTAGATTGTGCCTGTGCGACTTCAAAATCCTAGTTCTGCCACTGGGCACAACCCAATGAATCCGCAAACATATTCATTTATACGCGGAGTCTTCTCCGGTGTGCAAAAGAAAACATCACCAATCCAGATCAACCTGTCCAGATGGGCTTCACACAGTATACATATTCTGTACTTCACATTTCCGGATCTACATGCAAGACATCTTGGGGATATCCAAAATTAACCCAAGGAAATCCCTTAATAAGCCACCTTTTGATGGGGGAAACATATGCATATGCCAAACCAAGGACTTCACATGTCCAAGAAGAGAATCGTTACCCTAGAAGTTCGCTTGGGCGCCATGGAAAACTAGTCGGATGGAAAGCACCGCGACGACCTCGCCTCCACGGATCTGGTCTCGGCTTGCGATTCGAAGCTCTGAAGCTCCACTGATGGCCGGATTTCTCCTTCTCCTTCTTCCTTGCTCTCCCCTCTCTCTAAACCTTTAGGAAGAGAAAACCTAAAGAGGAATGAGGGTTTCACCCCCTATTCCTGGCCTTAACACTGCAGGAACCGTTCTGGGCTGTCGGATCCCATCTAAGTAAAACGAACGGCCTTGATTCGCCCTTAAAATCAACTTCCTGGGCCGAACACGGCTTCAACTATCCTTCTTATGCTGATCGTTGCCTTGTTTGCCACCGTGCGGTGGATTGTCCCGTGCAGGTGTAGGAGAGCCAAGCGGGAAGTAGGGGTTGAAGCCCTTATTGTTGTTGTTGTTGCTGCTATGCTGGCCCTCGAAGGCCAAAGAACTTCATATGATAGTATTTTCATGTGTGGCTGTCCTGTGTACCGATGTATGGAAATAATCTGTAACAAGCTTAATTGTACGGCCATAAGGCTAGACCTATTGTGTATTTGGGGTCATTCCTTCGTGATGTATATATAAATGCTAATTTATATATTATGGATATTCCGATGAGATGAGTTCAATCAACTTAAAAGCTTCCGCTAGAATGCTCTGAGTTAGGATGCGCAACTCTGATATTAACATGTAACTTCGCCGCCTGTTTGTGGCATATGGTGTGGGGCCCCTGCCGGACCTTCTATTATATGTCATGCAACGGATGGAGGTGTTACACCGGTGGTCCGATCGGCTGTCCGACTGGTTGAACCGGCCGGTCCAGTCCGGGTTTTAAAAGCATGGTGCAAATCAATTTTTAAAATAAAAATTATTAAACAATTATTTAAAATGTTACAATAAAATTGATATGGGCAAATCATTTCCCCATCACGTTGACAGGAACGAGCCATATGCGACAACACCGTCACCATCACCGACGTCTCTCTCTTCGATGCTGCCAATGTCGATGCCACCGTTGCCACCGGCAACGCAGACCGCAAGCCATACGCAACGACACCTGCCACACATCCTCTCTTCTGACCACTGCGGGTGCTTCAGATTTATTTGTGTCGGACATTCTCGCTCATCTTCAGCTTCTTTGATCTGAAGCAAGCCGTAGGTTTAAACCTTTCTTTTCGTATTTCTCATCTACATCATTTCTTTTCGTATTTCTCCAGCGAAGAAAAAAAACGTCGAAAAGTTGAACTCATGACCAAAGAGAATTTTTACAATGAATTCAAACTTTGGTAATACATTAAAATTTATAATATTTATGTTAAATTATTTGTCCATATTTTGCTAAAAAATTTAGAAAGATTTTATATTAGTTTGCACGTAACAATTTGATTTGCGCATATAAATTTTGATTTGCCCGTAAAATTGATTTGCACCTATCCAAAATTAGTTTGCCCATAACAATCACCTTGATGAACCATAAATGAAACTGGAAGCACAATCAAACATTATTATTTGCAAATCTAATTTAGGTATTAGCAAATTAAAATTAACCAGGCTCAAATTTTCCAGCTCCATTAATTCAATCCTAAAATCATTCTATTAGCAAACCCTCTATTTTCCATCTGTGTATCTCAAACCCTTGCCTCCCGAATTCTCCTCTTGTCTCCATCTCTTTGCCTGCCGCGACACCCAACTCCCTCGCTGCCTGTCACGACACTGAGGCCACTTTCTCCGTGGAACCGACGTGAAACCGTCGTTCCACCTCCGCTTACTGAGCTTAGGTAATGGCACACCGGGGTTTAGCGTTTGCCAAATCTGATATAGGGGTCTTAATGTAGGATGAAAATGATCTTGCTAATCTAATGTTAATTATTGGATTTATCTTTTCCATGACCTTATTTACGTTTTTTGTTCAATGTTGCTTAGCAATGCTATAAAGGGTTCTTAAAAATTATGTGGTGCTAGAATTAAACAGATAGAAAAGTGGATGTCGATACCGGACATGAGTTTGATTATATCATCATGCTACAATGTTATAATTGTTCTAATATCAAAGGCTCAAAGTTTACTTTTTTCCCATTAGATTCACTGGTTTCTCCAATGCATAAGATAATTTTCATCGGATTTATTAATAACATTCACTTTATGGGGTTATGCTTGAAAGATGAATATCTGTTATTGCCCTTTGACACAACGGGTCTCCCACTTATTCTTTGAAGATGACACCCTCAAATTTGGCACATCTGAGAAGCAGGCTGCGATGTCTATTTCTTAATTATTGAGTTCTTTCGCTCGCACTTCCGACCTTATCATTAAGCATCAGAAATCTAGGGTGGAGTTTGGTTGTGATACTCTCGAGCTAGTCGCGGAGGAGATAACTGCAATTTTGGGAGTGGACCGTTCCGCCCATCATGACTTGTATTTGGGCATGTCGTCATCAATTGGTCGCTCTTGCCATGCAAAATTTCAATTCCTTAAGTACAAGGTGTGGAGGAGGATTCATGGATGGCTAGAAGGGAGATCCTCATTAAGTCGTTGTTAATGTCTATTCCAACTTCTATAGTGAGCGATTTTTGCCTTCCACGGTGCCTACAAGGGGAGATTGAGCCCTTCAGGATTTTTGGTGGGATGGTGGTGGTAAGCGCTAGGGTCGCGATAGATTTCTTGGTGTTCCTTGGGTGGGGCCAAAGTGGTTGATGGTATGGGTTTTCAGTTCCTTGAGGCGTCTAACACTGCATTGTTGGCAAAGTAGGTGTAGCTTTTCCTGACTAAGTCGGATTCCTTGGTAGCAAAGGTGTTTCGTTCACGTAATTATCATGGCAATGATATCTTTGTGGTCACGTTGGGCTCTCACTGTAAGACCCCCCCCCCCCCCCTCCGTCCTTTTCCCCGAGTCAGGCCGGAGGGGATCTTACTTGCCTAAGACGCCCACCAAGTGCTCCTCAAGGGGTAACGATCCACTCCACTAAGCACTGGTTGGCCGTCTTGCATGGCTTGAACCATAACATTCACATCACATCACATGATGCAGTGGAAGCTCTATCAGGAAGACATAGTAAATATATATATCACAATATATATTTAACCGGAAGGCGAAAGGCCATAGCCACTGTTTATACTTAGAGTCCGTAGGCTATAAAAGTACAACAACTAATAACTCCTCTCTCTCAACTCTGCTCGCTAGTACTCACGTCTCGAAACTCAAGAGACGACGGGGGTGCCTCTGCTCGGGTAGTCCTATCAACTAATTTATTGTCCTGTAGCAGCTGGTCACCACGGTGCTCCATCTGCAGTGAATGGTTATTAAGATAACCGTTAGTCACAAAGCTAAGCGGAATCAAATCACCTCCCCGGATCCATATCCTGGGGACGAGCACACACACACCCAACAATATAAGATAGCTGAAGCATGAGAGGGTTAGCATATCATTTCATAAATAAGCTAGGAGCAAATGAAAGGAGTGCAACATAGTATAACTGAACTTACGTCATTAATTTACGTAAGTTATAATCTTCGGCTCCACTAGCTCAGCAGCACAACATGTATTCACAACCCATGCAAACATCGAAGGCATTCACAGCCGCGTGCACATCGTAGGCATTCACAGTCACGTACACATCGCAGGCATTCACAGCCGTGCATAATAACCTATGTCGACATAGTATGAACCGCTTCTTCTCAAGCAGGGCAGCGAGCCCCGCAGGCCTCACCGAAGTGGCGGTCGGTGACAGTGGCCAGTCCTGCCACTTCTTAGGGTGGTCGTACCTAACATCCCAGGCCCTAACGTACAACCCCTTGTACTCTTGGATGTTAGTGACATCCAACGATTCCACATTTTGGCTGACCAGCGAAGGAAACCCAATGGGGAAAAACATAACGGTCGGTCACCCGTGATAACCATCTCCCTGTCGCCTTGAGTTGTCGAACTTCCCGCATCGGTACGAACGGTCTGCAGAGGTGACTGACCCGCCACAATTTACCGCAAGAAATTTATAAGCAATCAAATTATTAATTTACTAGCATGCATCGGGTCTGCAGCGGCCTGCCCTACTATGCTTCAGATTATTCGGGCAAGCGACATTCGGCTCAACTTCCGACAAGGAGCGTGAGAGCACATTACTTGGGGCTAACTTAGAAGGAACATTTCAACTCCTGTTATCCCCAATTAAGGCTCAACTTATCAAATCACTGCTCGTTAGGGCAGGACCCGTGCTAAAAAAATAGTAAATTGCAAAAACAAAAGTGCTGTAATAAAAGCTGTTGTTAGTATATAAGATGCAGAATTGAAATGTTGTAATGAAAAAGGACCAGTATGAAACTTGAGTTGTACTGTACTGAAAGTCCTGAAAGGAACTGGACCAGTATGAGACTGGAATAGTACTTAAAAGAAATGAATTGAACTAAAAGGAATAAATGAACTGGACTAGTACGAGACTAGAATACTGAAAAGAAAGTATTGAACTGAAATGAAATAATGAACTGGACCAGTGCGAGGCTGGAATAAAACATAAAGAAAATGGTTAGTCGTCAAATCACTCCATTCAGGAGGTTTCAGTTCTATCTCCGTTCTCAGGAGGCTTAGTTCAGTTTCATCTCCGTTCTCATGAGGATTAGTTTAGTTCCATCTCCGTTCTTAGGAGGATTAGTTCAGTTTCATCTCCGTTCTCATGAGGATTATTTCAGTTCCATCTTCGTTCTCAAGAGGCTTCCATGGTGTTTTTCCTAGTATTAAGATCTGATCATAATTTAGTTGCGCCCTTTATAATTACGGCTTAATCGGATCAGGGAAACTTATTCTGAATACATTTTTATTATTCATTGAGAATAATTAACACCTCAATTGCTTGTACTCTCGTCTTCCGAGCCTGCCCAATTTACCCGAGAGTCTTTAAAAGAAAACATGAGGCGCTCTACGGTTTCACGAAACCCCGGAACACTTAGAGCTTAGGCACTTGTCTCGATCACTCTCGTTAGTAAAGCAGTTTGAACTTATCATTCAAGTTAAAAATTGGTCACGTGCTTCGATTTCCATTTTCGAAGAATTTGAGCGCATAAATTTTCCGAGCGCGACCTTAGACTTCAAAAATTGGACAAATCTTCAATTTTTATCCCAAGATTTCCAAATTTTAATACAACCTTTAATGGGTACTAAAAAGACTCTATTATTTCTTTTCAAAATTTTAATCCACTAAGTGAAAATCCCTTACCAAGGGGAACAACTTTCATGTTCAATACTTTTTCCCAAGGAGCTTATAATTTTTTATAAATATTATACAGAATTCTTGTTAAGAATTTGGGTAACATCTCATTTCCTATTAGACCCCTCTACTTAGATTGGGTTAGGACATGTGGTGGGGGCATGGTTTAGGCTAGGTTTGAACCATGGAGTTAGGGTGTAGTCACAAGGGACCCACTATAGGGCCCATGTTATCCCAAGTCAAACTAGCCCAAATTGTGGTCTTAGCTATACATTGGTCCCACCACTATACCCCTAACCCTAATAACAATCTAAGTGAACCATAAGCCATGTCATTGGGTCACCTATTGACCCAAGTTGACCCAAGTCAACCCTAACCTTAATTTGGTCAAACCCACACCTAAAGGCCCAATTAGTCCAAGTGGGGCACCACCATGGCCCAACCCAAGTTGGGAGGTACCTTTGGGTCCATGACCATCAAGTGGGGCCAGCCCACTCATCAAGTTGACCAAGTCAACCCTAGAATTCAACTTGGTCAGCCTTAGGCCTATTTAAAGGATTTGAAGACCAAGCCCATTCCCAAAGGGGCTAAGCCCATAAGTCAAGGCCCATGACCAGCCCAAGTGCACATTTACAGTTCCTACCCCCTGGTTTTGGAGGGTAGTGACATGCATGAGGGTAGTTTAGGAATTTGCTAAATGGAGGAGAGTGAAAAGAGAGGAAAATGGGGGATGAAGGCCATTTGGCCCTCAACCTCTCTTCCCAAGACTTCCTCTGAGCTCACACATCATTTCCCAGATATTTTCAGCAACCTCCATGAAACATGGTAGCCATGGTGAAGTATCCTATGCTAGGCCGAATTTACACATGCTCAAAACACCACAACCAACCCTCTTCACCCCTATTTGACTTCACCATCATCTTCATAAGGTCAAGAGGAATGGAAATCGAGTCCTGTATCGAGGCAAACCGTGGAGAATCGGAGCTTGGAGCAAGCTCATCGGAGAGATTGTCGTCCATGGCACACCACCACCGCACGCGTCGCCAAGCCCGGCTACAGGTCCGTTTCACCTCCCCTCACCCCGTGCTAGTTTCCTAGATCTACTAGGAGAGATATCAGGCTCAAATGAGCCCGATCCCATGAGAGTAAATCAAGAAAAATAAATGAAATTTGAGGTGTTCGGGTTCGCCGGAAACCGCCGCCTCCGGCGGCCAAGTCGCAGCCAATCGATGGACACCACCTCAACAGAGGTGGTGGTAGTGGTGGCCGGCCAGGGAGGTGGTCGGATGGCCGGGAAACACCATGAGAAGCTGTTGCAGGTGGGATGCATCTGGAGCGTTGGCTGGTTGGAGAAGATACATGGATGTCGTCCATTTTGATCACATTAAACTATAGGCATTATATTAATTTCATTTATTTTCTGTCATATTTTATACAGAACTTTGCATGTTAAATATATGCCCCTTAGAGGCCATTTCTAAACTGGTCACCAACATAACAATTGTAGATCTATGTCTTAAATTTGTGTTGACACCCTAAACATGTAATTTGGAGCAGCAGGGCTCCCTGTAGGGCCATTCTACCAAGACTGGTCCTTGGCTAGGGCAAATCTTTAAATGAGTGCCCAGGCCAAAACATATGTCCTCATGACCTGAGATTTTGGTCATCCATGTGACTATGTCATACTTAGGTACTGACCAAAAATGGGAATTTTTGGAAAGTATTTTTTCATAGTGTTTGGTGAAATATCATTTATTAAATTAATTGAATATTTGGAAATCTAAAACTCCAAATGACCCCAAATTTTGGTAGCATGTCGATTGGGTAATTAAATGACCATGGTAAAAAGTTCAGGCCATTTTGACTTCTGTGTTTGGAAAATACCACATGCATGAGATAGGTATGTTGAAATTAGGGGTGCCTATAGTAAAAATAGAAAAAAAATTTTAATTTAACCCATTTGGACCATTGCATGTCCATGGAACTATGGCCATAGACTTGTAGGGATGGAATATACCTCCCATGGGAAGTTTGGAATTTTTGGAATCAAAAATCCCATTAATTGGAATTTTTGGAAAATATGCCTAGATAAGAAATAAATTTGAATCTAGGGCACATGAATTTATTAAATTCTGAACTTTTGTCACAAGCTTTATTAGGACATTGATCACCTCTGGAAAACTTTAGGGGACTGTTAGGTGATGTTAGCTTGGATTTTAAGTAAACTTTACCATTTTTCCCATGGTGGAAATTAATTAAAAATAAGGGAAATTTTTGCTTAAATATTATGGAAAAATTTACAGTAGCTTATTTCTATGATTAAAACCCTGTCAAATTATTTGAGAATTTGTGGATGTATCTATATGCTGAAAACCCTAATAATGGCATTTTGGTAATATTATTCATATGGATATATGTGAGGACAAATTACTGTTTAGGATTTTAAAATTTTGTATTTAGCTTTATTATATCAACATAGATACTCAGTAATTTTCGTAGAATTTTTTTTTTGTGTAGTTGATGTACTTTATTTGGAAAGTGGTCAAATTGGGATTTTAATATTAAATGGGAATGAAATAGAAATTTGCATGGGAAAATTATGAAACTTGATATGCAATGATATTTAACTTCATGTAACACCTAGTAAATTCCTTAGGTAGGTTGAACCATTACATGTAGTACATCATGTGGAAGGTGACCCAGGTCACTCAATTAAAAGAATTAATTTAGGCCCTTAATCCCTTAGAAAAATTATGAAACCTAGGATGGTCATTATTATACGTCATAGCAAACCATGATAAATAATTAGGGGCAGTTGGCCCAAGAGTTTGTAAGACATGTCATACAGGTCAATATGAGGTCATGGGTACGCTTAGTAAAAATAGCATACAATACTAGGACCCTCGGGGGATAAGGTTGTCGGTTGAGATGGAATATGTTTTGGAAAGATGAACCCTGGTTGGTGTCCAATAAGTCACTTCTTGATAACGAGTGGTAGAGTGCAAAACCTCAAGGATAGTGGCTAGAACGGAGATCGGCGGAAGACCGTCGCTCTCCTGATAATATTCTAAATTATTATGTTTGTCCCATAGTAACCATGAGAGTTGGTATGGATCATGGGTAGACATTAATAAAATTAAATATCCTTGATAAAGGGAGCTTTGGGATTCAGCTCATCGTAGTTCCTAGTGCCCTCGAGAGCCCTTCACCGGGCATACCCTGGGCAGTCCTGGGATTAACCATAAACTGCTAGGTATAACAAACATTAAACAAGAGTAGTCTAATAGGCTAAGGCATTGATGTACATTTTCACTCGTGAAGGATTGGAGGGATTCAGAACTAAGGCATTGATGTACATTCTCACCCGTGAAGGGTTGGAGGGATTCGGAACTGAGGCATTGATGTGCAATCTCACCCGTGATGGGTTGGAGGGCTTCAGGACGGGTTGGTCCTGTGAGCTGGAGACTCGAGTTGGAATATCTTGTATGTGCATAAAAATAAACATGTGGCGTGTCATACGGTACTGGGCCAATCGTCACACCGATGGCAGTACGGTGACTCTGGCGAGGTTTGATGGTTTGAGGGGCTAGTGGGTTGTTTTACACTACGGACTGGAGGACAATCCCCAAAAACACACACTCGACCAAAAACACTGGTAGGTAGCCAGCAAATAATACGCAAAGTCTCTAGAGTGCACCTAGGACGTGTACAGAGGCGTATGGGAGGTCTAGGTCTGGTAGTGTGTATACCCGCCTAGGAGTGGAGACGCCCGCTCCACTGCTGCCGTAGCCACAATGGTGGTACCAGAGAGTGATGCTAGCTCCAAAAAGCGAGAACTAAAGGTCTGTGATCACAGAGTCATGTGTGTGAGTTGCACTTGCATGAACCATAAAACGCATGCATATCATACATTCATAACTAGGTCATACGCACCATAGATCCTTATCATATAAATTAGTATGAGCTTTTTTATATGATAAGTTACATTTGAAAACCTTAACTTATAACTTTGTATGGACATTCATATAAGTTAAGGTACTTCTGTGATGGTAGTTTAGTAGTAGCATATTCTACTTGTCGTTCTTTGCTCTGTTTACTTTCAGTACTTTGTTTACTTACAGCACCTTACTTACTTTCTGTACAGTTCTTCATACCTTACGTATGCTATATATATAGAACTGCTAGAGTACAAATAGACTGGTACTATATATACTTGTTAGTATAGCTCCAATGTCACATGCTTCTTGTTATACCCCTTGTTATCCTCCGCTTCGTCCTCCCGCTCGGTGCATAGGAGTTGCGGGGGCGAGGTGTGGAGGAAATGGCTTAGTCTTTATGACTAACGGTCGGTTGTGACCAAATCATTTTAGGAGCTCGAGGAGATGGAGTACCAACAGGACGAGGTGGCAGGACATGAGGAGCTGATACCACCACCACCTTCTACTACTACTGCAGCATGTCGTCAGGTGGGATGAGTTTTTTGATGATAGTTTAGCTTTCGCTTTGTTGTCATTTTGAGAGAGAGAGATTTGATATCATGTACAGGTGAAAGTTGGGATAAGATCTACCTTAACTCTAGAGGGGGCTGAATAGAGTATATTAAAATAATTTTCAAGTTAAAAATTATTTTGCAGTGGAAGACTTAATTTAAATATATGTGTAAGGTGCTTGCAGTAAATAAAAATTATGAAATCAAGAAATAAAAACACAGCACACAGCAAACAAAATATAGCAACCAGAAGACACAAGGAGTTATAGTGGTTCCCCAATCAATCTGGGTACATCCACTCTTCTACCATCCTAGGTAGGAATCCACTGCAGGATAAATTGATCAGGTGTCCTGGGCACCAATGAGCTTTTGATAAGGTGCTCAAAAACCAAACTAGATTTTTGATCAGGTGTCTTGCCACCACTGAGTTTTGACAAGGTCTCAGAAACCAGCACAAAACTTTTGAAGGGAGTTTTGAGAAACCCTTTTACAGCAGAAAAAGAAAGAGATGAGATGTTCTTCTCTGTCAACAATCAGAGAGAAGACTAGTGGATGATGTTGTCAAAGCTCCCCCTGAGATCTGGAAGTTGTTCAGGAAAAGAAGCTTTGCACTAGGGTGATAGGCCTTCAGTAGATGAGATCTCCAGCAAAGGATGATTCCAGCAGTTGCTGAAATGTGTAGTGTCTGGAGTCTTGATGGATGAAGCCTCTGAACACTTGAGTCAAAAGAGATCTAGAAAATCTTATTTTATGTATGTTGATCTCCTTCAGTGGTGTGTGTTCTGAATGAATTCTGTCTGTGTGTCTGTCTGTGATTGTTCTCTTTTTGTGTGTAACTGTTAGGAGTAGCAGGATAAAATCCTCTTTTATTCCTTAGATCTGAAAAGAATGAATTGATTTTCTGTCTCCAAGATAGTTGTTAGTCACTCATTAATGACTTCCTTAAATGAATTTTATCTCTGGAGGAAAGTCCTAGAAAACATTCCTTTAAATCTCCCTTGAAACTTGCTCCGGATTTATTAAAACGGCTACAAGATCCTTGAAATAAATGCTGGGAATAAATAAGATAGAATTCCATAACTGTCTGAAATTGAATCTTGAGAATCGTCGATCTCTCCAGAAAATCGTCGACCTGAGCTCAGAGACTGGGAAAACAGCTAGAGACAGAAACGTCGATCTGAGCTCGAAGATCGTCGAACAGAGTTCGACGACTCGTTGAACTGAGCTCAGAGATAGTCGAACTGAGTTCGACGATTCGTCGACCTGAGCTCGACGAAAATGACTTAGTCTCCTGAATTTGAATATCTGATCTGAGGGTCTTGGGGGCAGCATTCAAGCCTAAATTCTAATCCTTAGACTCAATCTAATTGACCTTAAAAACTATACAAGGAGGTCAAAACAATTTTCCTAAGGACATAGTGATCCTTGCCCAAATCAGTAATAGGGTGTTCCAACAATGTCCCCATATTTGGGTTAGGATTACTATTTACATGACATAGGAAATAAAAGCATACAATGCAGATATAAAATCAAAAACAACATTGCAGAAACACAAATAAAATCACATCAGAAAGTCAGAATAGATAACACTGTCAGCTTACATAATCATTCCTTTTCCTTGCTCTTTTTGAGAACTATTTTCCTGTTAGGGTTAAGAGCTTCTTTCTTGGATCTTCTGTCATCATCTGCACCTATAGAAGTTTGATGTTTTGTCCTGGGTACTACAGCTTCTGGGTGCAGCTTCATATAGCTTTTTGAGTCAAAGAATTTGCTGGAAGAATATCTTTCAAGTTCTTTCTTTCTCTGTTCTGATAGAGTGGTGAAATTTGATGTATCTCTTTCTTGTTCTCTTGCCTTTTTAATTTGATCTAGTGCAGCTAACTCTTTCATTCTTGCTGTCCAAGAAGTAGGATTATTCTCTGGGTCTTCAAATGAAACAAGAGGTTTATATCTGTTTGATGAATCATCAGGAGTAGCTCTGTAAGAAACTAGATCTTTTAACTTATAAGGGAAAGTACCAGATGTAGAGTCAGTGGGACCTTGTCCTTCCCTATGATAAGGATGCTGCCTAGAATAACCTTTGGAATAAACTCTGAATTCTCTTTGATTTCCCCTATACTGTCCTCTTCTGGACTGGTAGCCTCTTGATTGACATCCTCTTGATTGAGATCTTCCTTGAAACTGAGAGGTGCTTTGACTTTTAGCAACAGATGACTGATAAGCAGAACTTCCACCAGTACCTGTATCTGGTGAAGGAGGAGGAGGAGGATTGAAGTGAGATGATCCTTTATCATATTTCCTCTTTTTATTCATTGCCTTTAGTTGATTCCTGGAAAACTGCATCCATGGTTCTGAAATTGGACAATCATGTAAAATATAGTATGGAATATCATTTACATCTTTAATTTTCTCCTAGGGAACTTTCTTTAGGGCCTTGCTTCTAGCTTTCCTCTTCCTTGTAATGGTTGCAGAGGAATCATCAGAATCAGTTCTAAATTGATCACTATCTGAGCTCTGAGGATTGTCATATAGTTCATCAATCCTTTTGATATAATATCTTTATTGTTGGGATTGAACAGAAGAAACAACAGCAGCAGCAGTAGTAACAAAAACAGCACTAACAGATGTAACTGGAACAACAGATTCAGAAATAATAACAACAGAAACAGCAGGCTCAGAGTCATTAGCCTCTGTCATAAGCACATCATCAGAAACTAAAACAACATCAGCAGCAGCAGCAGGAACAACAGAAACTGAAGGAGCATTGTCCACAGCCTTGAAAGAATTTATATAAGAAGATATTATGTTGGGCTCATAGCTAGAAATAGGCACAATGGCCTTAGTAAGATCTTCACTTTTCTAATCTGGAAGACAGCTGAGGTAAACAGTATCAAACTCTGACAGTAGTGACCTGAGGTCAACTGTTATAACTGGAACTGGAGCTGGAACTAGAATCTCTGAAGCAGGCAATCTCTCTACTTCATATGGCATCTCCCCCTGCCTAGATTCAGTAGTTACTGGATCAAGGCACCCAACAGAAGGGATTGCCTGATGAGGATATAGGGAAGAAAGCCTGTCAGTTAACTCCTGAACTGATTTCAGAAGTAGAGCCAGGGAGGTCTCCAGCAGGAGTGATAGCCTTGGAGCTAACATCTCATAGAGCTTATCTGCTATGGCTGAGAGATCTACTTGCTCAAGTGGTGCTTGAGTAGAGGTAAAGATGAGTGTGGCAGAGATGGATGTAGGAGGAGCTGTATATGTGGTTGGAGAAAGTGTTAATGTGGATGGTAGAATTGATGGTAGAGATATAGGAATGGTGGAGATGGAAGTTAATGGAATGGAGATAGATGGAGTGAAGGATGGTTGAGCAATGATTTCTTGTTGTAGTTGTTGATATGATGTAGAAGAAGATGGTGGCTCAAGGGGTGAGGAGTGAGAGTCATCCATATAGGAATCATCTAAGAGAGTGAAGGATGGAAGGTGAGATGATGAGTCAATGGTTCTGTGTGGATAATGATGTAATGGATGGAAACGATCTTCAGTGGATATTGGTGTTGGTGAAGGAATTGAGTTTGGAGAGGGAATGGATATGGTGGATGAAATTGAGATGGTTATGGTGGATGTGATAATTGTTGAGGGAACAGTAGGTAGAGAAGGTGGAGATGAGGAGGCAGACAGTTCTTCTGATGGGGCAGTTGCCTGAGGGGAAGTGATTGGATCAGTCCTGGTGCCTAAAGATGAGATGACTGCAGAGGCTCTGCTTGTCTTTGCAATTTGCCTATCTCATTTGCCAAAAAGGGCACAGGTTAACCTCTTAGAGGCATTGATATGCATCCCACTTGAAACAAGCAGCTCAGGGCATCTGCTATGAAGAAATAGCCCTAGAATCCTTCCAAAATTGACAAAGTTCTTATTCACTTTCTTCTTAATTAGGTCAAAGAAAACTTCTCCCCAATTCAACTGTTTTGTATCCACCAAAGCACCCATTAAACAGAATTGATACCTGGATATGGTATCATGGGCAGAATGTTTTGCTAACAGGACCTTTCAAACAACATTTGCTAGAAACTTGTATTCCACTGACAGATTTTTCTTAAGCAGCTTGCTAGGGTTTGCTGCTGAATGACCCATTCTATCAAGCATACTTGCAAACTCTTCTCCAGACAACTCAAGAGAATCTTGACCAGTACTTAATTGAAAAACTTCTGTTAATATAGCAGGAGTAAGAGATACCTGAATTCCTGATATAGTTCCAATCACTGTATTTTGATCTTGATTGTGAGCAGTATACACCCATTCTTTGATTTCATCTGCAGCCAGTTTTATCCTTGTGGTCATGATGTGTACTAGCTGTTGATCTTTGAATAAATCCAGAATATCCTTGAAAATCTGATCACTGTTCTCAAACGAGTCCATATCGATATCGAATCCAGTGTCAAATTTCATTGCTGCCAAAACTGCAACAGAAACGACCATTTTTACCTGCAAAAATGAACAAACAAAAGACCAAGTGTAGAAAAGTTTGGAGGGAAAGGGAAATTCTGCAGAGAGTATGAAAGCGTAAAGGGAGAACGACGGCCGAGAAATGAATTTTATATTAGGGTTCAACGCAAAAAAGGAAGATCATTAACTCCGTTCGACGATCTGGGCTTCTAAAGGAATCTGAAAGGTCTTCAACATCGTCGATCTCCGTTCGACGATATTGGAGAGCGTCGAGCTCCGTTCGACGATCGCTGACCGAAATAAGATAGCTTAGTACTATCTGGAAAGCGCTGAACTCCGGTCGACGATTTCTAAGAACGTCGATCTCCGTTCGACGATCTTTGGAAAAAATGTCGAGCGCAGTTCAAAGACCAGAAACAACCTATAGACACTAGAAAAATCAAATTGTTTGCCTAGTCTTGGTCAATTTTAGAGTTTTAAAATCTTGGATCTTATTTTAAACTTTCTCCATCTAACATTCCTAACTGATTCAGGAAGAATGTATGTTTCTTTTCATCCAATGGTTTGGTGAAAATATCTCCCCTTTGCAAGTCAGTTGGGATATATTGAAGTTCAATTTTTATTTTTCTCAACATTGTCCCTTAAAAAGTTATGCCTAATTTCTATATGTTTTGTCCTACTATGGAGGACTGGATTTTGTGCTATAGAAATAGCACTAGTGTTATCACAGAATATTTTTGACTTCTATAAGTTGTAGTCATAGTCTAGGAGTTGATTTTAAATCCACAAGATCTGTGAGCAACAACTACCTGTTGTCATATATTCAGCTTCAGCAGTTGATGTGGACACAGATGTTTGTTTCTTGCAAAACCAGGAGACAAGTCTGTCACCAAGAAACTGGCAAGTTCCACTGGTGCTTTTCATGTCTATTCTGCATCCAGCATAATAAGCATCTGAAAATCCAGTTAAGTCAAATACTGAGTCTTTTGGATACCAGAGACCTAGATTTTGACAACTTTTCACATACCTAAGAATCCTTTTTACTGAGGTTAAGTGTGACTCTCTAGGGCTCACTTGGAATCTAGCACATATGCATGTAGCAAACATTATGTCAGGTCTACTAGCTGTAAGGTACAATAAAGAGCCAATCATTACTCTATATGTTGTCTGATCAACAGGTTTCCCATGTTCATCAGCATCTAATACAGTATTAGTAGGCATAGGTGTTTTCATACATGATGCTTCAGACATATCAAATTTCCTAACCAGTTCTTTTGCATACATGGTTTGAGAGATGAATATGCCTTCAGCATGCTGTTTGACTTGCAATCCTAGAAAGAAGGAAAGCTCACCCATGCTACTCATTTCAAATTTAGAATGCATTAGGTTGGAAAACCTTTTGCACGGATTTGAATCAGTAGAACCAAAGATAATGTCATCTACATAGATTTATACTAGTAAGGTATTGGACTTATGAGTTCTAATAAAAAGAGTTTAGTCTACTCTACCCCTTATAAAATCATTTTTCAGAAGAAAGCATGCTAGGGTCTCATACCATACTCTAGGAGCTTGCATTAGACCATATAATGCTTCATGCAATTTGAAAACATAATCAGGATGAGTTGGAGAAATAAAACCTGGGGGTTGTCTAACATAGACTTCTTCCTTGATGTCTCCATTGAGAAAAGCACTCTTTACATCCATTTGATATACTTTGAATCCATTGTGTGCTGCATAAGCTAAGAAGATTCTTATGGCATCTAATCTTGCAACTGGTGCAAAGGTCTGGTCATAGTTTATCCCTTCTTCTTGAGAGTATCCTTGAGCAACTAGCCTTGCCTTGTTCCTTACAATGACTCCTTGATCATCCAATTTATTTCTGAACACTCATTTTGTTCCAACAATGGAGTGATCCTTTGGCCTTGGCACTAGTTCCCAAACTTTGTTCCTTTCAAATTGATGTAATTTCTCTTGCATTGTAATGATCCAGTGTGGATCTTGTTCTGCATCTTGAATGGATTGAGGCTCAATTTGAGAAATAAAGCAGGTGTGCATCAGGTTTTGGTTGACCTGATTTCTAGTTTGCACACCAGCTGAGATGTCTCCAATCACTTGGGAGATTGGATTGTGTCTTGATGTTACTAAATCAACAGGGGGTGTTGATTGTTCACCAACCTGTGTTGTTGTTTTCTCTTGTGGAACAACAACTGGCTGTTCAAGAAGATTCTCTCCAAGATGTTGAATATCTTCTTCATCTTCACTGATTTCATCCTTTTGCATAATATGTAACCTGTCCAAATTTTCAGCAAGAGAGTGTACCTGCAAAGATTCTATGGTAGAAGCATTCTTCTCCTTAAAAGACATGTTAGATTCATCAAAGGATACATGAACAGATTCTTCAATTTTAAGAGTAGATTTGTTATACACCCTATAAGCTTTACTGATCATGGAGTATCCCAGAAACACTCCTTCATCAACTTTAGCTTGAAATTTTGCTATGTATTTCTTGTCATTATTGTGAATGTAACAAATGCAACCAAAAATTTTAAAATAATCTACTTTAGGTTTCTTCCCTTTGAGTAATTCATAGGGAGTCTTGCCATTCAGCTTATGTATCAAACTTCTACTCAACACATAGTTGGAGGTGTTCACTGCCTCTGCCCAAAAGAATAGAGGAAGGTGAGCATCTGACAACAATATAGTAGCAGATTCAATAAGGGTTCTATTTTTCCTTTCAGCTACCCCATTTTGTTGAGGAGTTCTAGGAGCTGAGAAAGTGTGCCTGATCCCTTCACTCTGACAGAACTCTTGCATAAGAAGAGAATCAAACTCTGTCCCATGATCACTTCTGATTAGGGCAATGTGAGTATTGAACTCACTCTGTATGCATTTGAGAAACTCTGTCAAACACTTAAAGTTATCAGACTTCTTCCTCAGAAAGAACACCCATGTGAATCTAGAGAAGTCATCTACAACTACTAAAGTATAAGATTTCCCTCCTAAGCTTTATACTGTAATGGGTCCAAAGAGTTCCATGTATAACAGATACAAAATCCTAGGTGAATCACTCTTATTAAGTGACTTGAAGCTATTTTTTGTTTGCTTGTCTAATTGACAAGCCCTGCAAAGTCCTTCCTTCTTGTAGGGGCGAGAAGGTAGTCCTCTAACAAGGTTGTCCTTGGATAGCCTAGCAATGGTTCTAAGATTTATATGTTCTAATCTTTTATGACATAGTTCATTAGGTCTTCAAATGGAATTGAACAAGCATATATCTACCTTAGTTGAAAGAAAATCTACAAGATAAATGTTACCTTTCCTTTTACCTGTCAACACAGTTGTGTTGTCCTCTGATTTAATTTTGCATGAGGATTTGTTGAAAGTCACTTGTTAGCCTTCATCACACAGTTGACTGATGCTGATTAAATTATGCTTCAGTCCTTCCACATAAGCTACTTTCTTGAATGTGACTGAGTCAATCTGTACTACACCATATCTTTTTGTTAGTCCAAAGTTTGAATCACCAAATATTACTTTGGGTCCAAGTTTGGCTTTGAAGGATGTGAAATTCTCCTTATTTCCTGTCATGTGCTTTGAGCACCCACTATCCAGATACAATTGTTGGTTTGATGTTGGATAGGTCTTCACCTGCATATAAAATAATTTATTTGTTTTTGACCCAGTTTACCTTGGGCGTAGGTTGATAACCTTTAAATTCTGAAATAAAAGACATCCCTGGTTGACTCTTATAGCCTTCAGGATGATATCTCCTATGAGGTATTATCCATTCAGTATAAGGGTTAAACCTCTGAGATGTAGGACCTCTAGGATTGAAGTTTGATTTACCTTTGAAATATTTTTCAAAACTCTGAGTTCTATTCGACGATCTCTGAGCTGATTTTGACGATCTTGGGTCAGATCATCGAGCTCCGTTCGAAGATCGACTATGCCAGAGTTCAGGGTTCAGAGATCGTCGACCTGAGTTCGACGATTCAGCCTGAGATCGTTGAGCTCCATTCGGCAATCGTCGAGCTCCGTTCGACGTTTTCTGTTGAACTTTTGTTTTCTTAGGTAAATCAGAATTCTTCCTAGCCACCTCTACAACTTCCTTACCTTAATCTGAGATAAACTTGATTGGGGTTGTTAATACTATAGGTTGGCTGGATGAAGTACCCAAGCCTAGTGTACTATTGAATCTTGAGTTCACTGTGCTTGTGATGTCCATTAGTTTGATACTTCTCCCATTGAGGGATTCTTTAAACTTCTTGGCCTCTGATAGTTCACTTTTTTGTGAGGCTGTCTGCTCCCTACAGCATTCCAACTCCTCAGAGAGTTTGAGGTTATCTGATTTTAAGGTGCTTTGTTCAGACAGTTGATTTCTGAGAGAAATAATTTCTTTCTCAGATTTTAATAGATCTAAACAAAGTGCCTTAAATTCACATTTGAAGTCCTCTGAATTAAAATCAAATGAGTCTATTACCTGATCCTCTTCAGATTGAGTTTCTGATTCAGACTCTGACTCTTGTTCTGCATCAGTATTGTGTTGAGAGGCATTGATAGTCATCATGCAGAACTCCTTTTCTTCAACATCATCTTCATCATCACTTGTGCTGGATGAAGCTTCTGATTCTTCTTCTGTTTCACTCCAGGTTTCAGCTACAAACCCCTTCATGGTATGTTTGTTCTTGCCGGAGGAGGGTTTGTAATTGCTGTTTTTCCTGAAGTCTTTATCTCTTCTCCTTTCTTTCCTGTCCTTCTTGTTTTTATTCTGATTTTCTGGACAGTCAGGCACAATGTGGTCTGGTTTCCTGCATCCAAAACAAATAATTTCTTTGTTATTGGACTTATCATACCTTGGATTTTCATGCCCTCTGAATGACTTTTTCCTGAAGTCCTTCCTAGCTATTTTATAAAACCTTTTGGTCAGTAAGCTTAGCAGCTCTTCATTGCATGTGACCTTGTCTTCAGGCTGATCTTCAATAGCTTTGAATGCTATTGATTTCTCTTTTCTGATTGCTGAAGAAGCAGCCTTCTGCTCTTCTTCTCTGTTCTTGATGAGCAGCTCATAAGACTTGAGCTTGCCCAGAAGAGCCTCAGTGGTGATCTCATTTAGGCTTCTGGCATCCTTGATTGGCCAGATCCTTGAGTCCCAAGTGCTGGGGAAGCACATTAGGATTTTGTCATTGAGTTCAGTCAATGAGATCTCCTTGTCCAAGGTTTTCAGTTCATTGACTATAAGACTGAGTCTGTTATACATATCAGCAACTGACTCAGTTTCCCCTTTCTTGAAGTTCTCATACTGAGTTATGAGATAGAATCTTCAATCTTTCCTTTCATCTGCAGATCCTGACACTATTTCAGATAGTTTGTCTCATTTCTCTTTTGCTGAGTTGCATTCAGCTACTTTTTGAAATATTTCATCAGACATGGTTTGTGCCAAAATGTTCATTGCTTTGGCATCTGCAACTTTCCATTTTTTGATTTCTGCATCTGTTCCTGAAGGAGGTGGAATAGCACTTGTACTTATATTTGCTGGGGGTCTTGGACACACTGTCAATACAGAATTAAAGATATCTTCATCAATAGAATTTATGTACAATCTTATCCTTGCCTTCCAAAGTGCAAACTTAGATAGATTGCACGCTGGAGGTCTGGTGCTAGCATAATCTTTGTTCTGTGTCATGGTTTTATATAAAGATAAATATAATACAAATAATAAAAATAAAAACCCTCTATAAAAGATTGATCTTATCAGAGATCTTTTGGTTCAGGTGTTAGCATGTAGGAATAACTAATCTGATGAAGATTTAGTTGAATAACAACCAACCTGCCTCTGATACTAATTGTGTTGGGTACATTGGTTTAAATGTACCTGATTTGAAGAAGCCTCACCCTACTCAATGATATACATCATAAATGTATTTGATGTGTTTTGAGTTTACTTGTGCAGGTTAAGTATTTACAGGAAAGAAGAAAAAGTTTCTAAGTCCATGTGTCGACACCCAGAGGGAAAGTGTCGACACTTAAGAAGACTTGTGTCGACACCCAGGCAAGCAGTGTCGACACTTGGAGTCATTGTGTCGACACCAGGGATGCTGAGTCGACACCAGACAGAAAGTGTCGACACAAGGAGCTGTGTCGACACTCAGTGAAGAAAAGTGCAGTGAAGCAGTGTCGACACTTAGCAGTTGTGTCGACACCCAGTGAAACTGTGTCTACATCAAAAAGTGTCGACACTTGGAGGCTGTGTCGACACTCAGCAAAAGTCAGCAGAGACTAAGTATAAGTGTCGACACCCAGAACAATGTGTCGACACTCAGCAGAGGAGTCAACACTTGAAGAAAGTGTCGACACAAGAAAGAATGTGTCGACACTCAGTTGAAGACTCAACACTTGAAGAAAGTGTCGACACAAGGAGCTGTGTCGACACTTAGCAAAGTTCAAGAATATTCTAAGTACAAGTGTCGACACAAAGGAGATGTGTCGACACTCAGCAAAAGTCTCAACAGAAGAAGAATGTGTCGACACAAGGAGCTGTGTCGACACTCAGCAAGTATCAACACTGAAGACATGTGTCGACACCAAGAAGCAGTGTCGACACTGACAAGTTCAACACATGAAGATGTGTCGACATAAAGGAGTTGTGTCGACACTTACAAGAATTCAACAATATACTGAAGTACAAGGACTTGTGTCGACACACATTATCAGTGTCGACACATGAAGAAGAAGCAGTGTCGAGATATAAAATCTACAACACAAGGAGTTGTGTCGATACCTTGTAGGCTAGTGTCGACACTTAGTCAACTTGTGTCGACACTTGGTCTATAAGTGTCGACACTTAAATACAGACAGTCTCGACACTTTCAGACAGTTACAGAATTTTCAAGAACTGACTGGATGACTTGACAGCTGCCATTCCAGCCGGTCTACTGCACCTGTCAGAGTTGTTAGAAATCAGTTATGAACCGGACCAACCGGTTACCATGAAGAAGGCCTATAAATAGGCTTATACTGTCTACAGAAAGAGGGGGATTAGAAGATCAACACATCAAGTAATACAAAGAAGATCTAGCTATCAAGTGAAGATCTAAGTAGTTGTAGAGAGAGAGCTCCATCCAAGAAGTCAGCCATTGGAACCAGGCTGAGAAGAAGGGTTCAGATTTATTCTGAATCTTAAGTAGCAGAGATCAAGGATCAACTGCAGAAGAGATTAATCTTATTGTATTCTACTTTCAAGAAGCTTTGAAGAAAGCCAAGTCAGATTGATCTCAGCTGAGTTCTTCCAAGAACTCATCAAGAAACTCACAATTCTTCTCTCTTGTCTCTGAGTTGTTGAGTAAACATTTTGTATTCATATTATCTTGTAGGATCCTTAGGGATCTGAGTGTTGTAAGCCTGTAATTATAAAGGCTGAGTGTAGGGCTTGAGTGTCTGAGTGTAGGAGATTGGAATCTCTGAGTGTAGGCCTATTGTGGCTGAGTGTAGGCCTTGGTGGCTGAGTGTAGGCCTTGGTGGCTGAGTGTAGGATTTGTGAAGAAGCTGAGTTGTAGGGCCTTGGGCCTGAGCTGTAGGAACCTATTTTGGGGTTCTGAGATAGTGGAGGAGTTTGGCCGAATCTAGTACACTGCTAGATAGGCGAAGGGGGAAAGTGGATGTACCCAAACCTTGGGGAACCACTATAAAACTGTGTGTCTACTGTGTGCTTATGGAATTCTGTGATTGCTGATTGTGTGCTGTGATAAAGTAGATTTAATTCTGTGAATAGAAGTTGAATTCTGCCTAAAAAGTTAAAAAGATTTAAGTCACCTATTCCCCCCCCCCCCCTCTAGGTGATTAGGTACAATATCTTTCAAGTGGTATCAGAGGGAGGTTACTCAAAAAGGGACATAACTGTCTGAGTAGATCCTGTTGGCAGATTCAGTCTAAGTCAAATTACAGAATCAAGAAACTCAAGAACCATGGGTTCCACTGAGAATCATAAGGAATTGGGATCCATGAAGCTACCCATATGTAGAAAAGAGATATTTGGTATCTGGAAGGAAAGGGTGAGACTGTTTATGGAAGCCTCAGACCCTAGGATTTATATCACAGTGAAAGAAGGGACATATGTGCCCATGAAGGTTTCAGTCTTAGATGCAAATCAGAGAATACCTAAGGATTTCTCTGAAATGACAAAGGATGAGATTGTTCTAGCCACAATGGACAAAAGGGCTCAGAATATCATAGTAGGTTCTATAGATGATGCAACTTTTCAGAATTTGATACACTGCAAGACATCCAAGGAAATGTGGGATACTCTTATTGTGTACATAGAGGGTTCTGAAGAAGTGAGGCAAGACAGAAAATCCTTGCTCAACCAAGAATATGAAAGTTTTAGACAAGGTAAAGCTGATAGCATAACTGAATGCTATAAAAAGTTCTATAGGATTGTGAATGAGCTTATGTCCTATGGCAGAGAGTTCAGTAATTATGAACTCAATGATAAGTTTCTAAGGTCCCTAACAAAAGATTGGGACACCAAGATCTGTGCCATTAGGGAAATGGCAAAGTTGGCAGAAATTCCTCCACCAACATTGTTTGGCAAACTGCTGTCCTATGAAATGCAGTTAATGGTGAGGAAATAAGAGGAGAAATCAACAAGAAGTGAACATAAGGAAAGGACAGTGGCCTTCAAAACAGAAGCCCCCAGAAAGTACAGAAGTAAGTCACCAACTCCACCACCAAAAGTACCTGAAACTGAGTCAGATGAGTCAACAAGTAGAAAGTCTGAAAGCAGTGAAAGTGATGAGGACTTCCTGCCTTCACAAGACATTTCCAGAAGTTCTTAAAGAAGAAACAGTGGAGGACAAGGCCATCTACTTCACAGGGAAAAGAAGACTATTATCAGAATAAAAAAGTCTTCAAAGAAAGACAGGAAAAAGACTAAGTCTAGCAAAGCAACTCTTTCAAAAATAGTATGATATTGCTGTAATAGACAAGGCCATGTTGTTGCAGATTGTCCAGAAAAAAGGAAGGAGTCTAGTGACAAGAAAAGGACTCAATACAAGGGCAAGAAGGAAAAGTCTTTTGTTGCCAAAAAGGACAAGAGCCTGTCAGATATTTCTTCATCAGAAACTGAGTCAGATGCTGAGGCATATATAGGACTGTTTGCTGAGGAAGAAGAAGAAGAGTTCATTCAGATCATGAACTCTATATATGAACAAGAGGACAGTCAGTGCCAAGGACTAATGGAATTGACAGAAAGTGACAAAATCCTGGAGCAGCCAGGACCTAGTAAGGTATAACATTGTTCTTTTAGTTCAATTTCTTGTGCCAGTATAGAATCAGATTCATCATCATCAAGTGATGAGAGTGCATCTGAGTCTGAAGAGGATATTCATCAGTTGATAGATGAATATAAAGTTCTGTTGCAAGCTTATAAGAAGAGCAAGTCCCTAGCCAAAAGTCAGGCAAAGGAAATTGTTAATCTCAAAGCTGCTGCAACTGATTTTGAGAAGTTGTTTGATCAAAAGCTTAATGAGATAGCCAGACTGAAGCACATAACTGTGATTCAGATGGGGACTATATCATTTAAGAATGATCAAATCAAGAGTCTAGAGATTAATCTTCAGAAGGAGAAAGACTTAGTTGCTAGGTTTTCTAAACCAAAGTCTGTTCTACCTATAATTGATGAATTTGTTCATCAAAAAGGTAAAGCTGGACTGGGATTTTCAAAACTTGCTAGGAATGTCATGTCCAAGTCCAAGGGCAAAGCCCCAACTCTCAAAAAGTCAGCTGTAGATAAAACAGCTAAGACTGTACCTAAGCAAAGGTACAATAAGTTTGAGTGTTGGTGCTGTGGCAAGGTAGGCCACTTTGCAATGGACTGTTGGCACAATGCTAGTGCCAAAGTGAGTAGCAAACTGCCTGTTGGAAAACCTGCAGGTAGCTTTGTTAGGAAGCAAACTAACCAGTACCAAGGACCCAAGAATTCTTTGGGTTCTAAGGTTCACTAATCTATTTTGCAGGTGAGTCCAAGTGGCCATGCCCCAATATGGTACTTGGACAGTGGATGTTCCAGACATATGACTGGAACAAGGGGTTTACTAAAGGACTACACACCCATCAAGGATGGTCCAAAAGCCACCTTTGGTGGTTCTGAAAAAGGGATCATCAAGGGTTTTGGTAACATATCTAACTCCTATATTACAATTACTCAAGTGGCCTATGTTAAAGGGTTGAAACATAACCTTATTAGTATAAGTCAATTGAGTGATGTAGGATATGACATCTCATTTGTCAAAGATGGTTGTCATATCAGGAGGTCAAATGATCAAGAGATCATTTTGACTGGTTATAGAAAAAGGAATGTCTACTGCCTAGACATTATGGTTGAGAACAATGGTTCTCCAGTATGTCTTGTAGCTGATGAGACAGTTTCTCATTGTGTCAAATGGCACAAGAGACTAGCCCATCTCAACTACAAGACAATTGGCAAACTCTTTAGTAAAGAGCTAGTGAGGAATGGTCCTCAAGTTAAGTGTATTAAAGATGGTATTTGCTCAGCTTGTCAAAAGGGCAAGCAGACTAGATCCACCTTTAGAAGCATTAAAAACAAGGATGCTGTGAGGTGTTTATACCTCTTGCATATGGATCTCTTTGGTTCAATGCCAGTTCACAGCCTAGGTAGGAAGGTCTATACCTTTGTAGTTGTAGATCACTACTCAAGGTTTTCCTGGGTGTTCTTCCTTAGACAGAAATCTGAAACACCCAGTGTCTTCTATAGCTTTGTTAAACAAATTCAGAATGAACTAAATAGTACAGTGGTCAAAATAAGAAGTGACCATGGTACTGAATTTCAGTCTGATAGCATGACAAAACTATGTGAAGAATTTGGGATATTTCAAGAGTTTTCTTCACCAAGAACACCTCAGCAAAATGGAATTGCTGAGAGGAAGAATAGAACCTTGATTGAGGCTAGTAGGACCCTATTAAGTGATACATCACTACCAGAATATTTCTGGGCTGAAGCAGTCAATACTGCATGTCATGTTATTAATAGGGCTACCATTACTAAAAGTCTCAACAAGACCCCCTATGAGGTTGTGAAAGGCAGGAAACCAAACCTATCCTATTTCAGGATCTTTAGTTGTAAGTGCTTTATACTTAACAATGGAAAGTCTTACTTGACTAAGTTTGCTGCCAAGTCCCAAGAGGGAATTTTTGTTGGGTACAGCAACAACAGTAAGGCTTATAGAGTCTACAACTTGACTACACAAGTTGTAGAGGAGTCTGTACATGTAGTATTTGATGAAACTAGACTTATTAACAATGAGTTGTCTAGTAGTATTTGCAGCCCCACAGGTATAACTGAGAAGTTGGACAAGCTCACTATAGAAGAAAGATCTACTGCAAGACAGCAAGTAGAAGATAGTGGATGCTGTCCAGGGGGAGTACTACATGTACCTAATGCAGAAGAAGTACAAGGAGTACAGCAACATGAAGAAGTTGAAGAAGTTCAACCTGAAGTCAGGATGCCTCCAGCCAATAGGCATCTTAGAGATCATCCAGCAGAACAAATCATTGGTGATCCAAGACAAGGGATACAAACAAGGAGCAGAAACCTGAATGCAGCACTCTACTCCAGTTTTCTATCCCAAGTTGAACCAAAGAAGTTTGAAGAAGCCATCCTAGACCCTCATTGGATTGAGGCAATGCAAGAAGAGCTGAATCAGTTCAAGAGGTGCAAGGTCTGGGAACTTGTTCCTAAACCTAAAGACCACAACATAATTGGGACCAAGTGGATCTATAGGAACAAGATGGATGAACATGAAGTCATCATTAAGAACAAAGCAAGATTGGTAGCTAAAGGATATATGCAGGAAGAAGGTATTGATTTTGATCAAACCTTTGCTCCAGTAGCCAGACTGGAAGCCATAAGAATGTTCCTGGCCTATGCAACCTTTCAAGGATTTAAAGTTTACCAAATGGATGTCAAGTCAGTATTTCTGAATGGTAATCTAAAAGAGGAAGTCTATGTGGAACAGCCATCAGGTTTTGTTGATTCAACTCTACCTAATCATGTCTATAGACTTAGGAAAGCATTGTATGGGTTAAAGCAAGCCCCTAGGGCTTGGTATGAAATCCTGTCTAGTTTCCTCATTGAGAATAAGTTCACAAGGGGTAAAATAGACAAGACTCTATTCCTTAGGGAATCCAGAGGCAAAGTAATACTAGTCCAAATATATGTAGATGACATAACATTTGGGTCTACTGAAAGTAGTCTTTGCAAAAAGTTTGCAAAACTAATGCAAGGACAGTTTGAGATGAGTAGTATGGGAGAGCTTAAGTTCTTCTTAGGTCTCCAAGTAAGACAGACTGAGAATGGTTTATCCATATGCCAGTCTAAGTTCACCCTAGAACTCATAAGGAAGTATGGTATGGATTCATCCAGTACCATGAAGACTCATATGGGGTCAAGTATGTCTCTTAGCAAGGATGATGCAGGGAAACCTGTAGATGAGTCTTTGTATAGAGGGATAGTTGGCTACCTATTATATTTGACTGTAAGTAGACCAGATATCATGTATGCTACATGTGTCTGTGCAAGGTATCAAGCATGCCCTAAGGAGTCTCATTTGACAGCAGTCAAAAGGATATTGAGATATCTAAAGGGAACTCCTTATCTAGGCCTTTGGTACCCTAGGAATGGAGATTTTGAACTAACAGGTTATTCAGATGCAGACTTTGCAGGATGCAAAGAAGACAGAAAAAGCACAACTGGAACCTGTCAATTCCTAGGTGGAAGACTGATTTCTTGGAGTAGCAAAAAGCAAACAAGTGTGTCTATCTCCACTGCAGAATCAGAATATGTGGCTGCTGGAAGTTGCTGTGCTCAACTTCTGTGGATAGAACATCAGCTTGAGAACTATGGAATTCAGGTAAGTAGAACTCCACTCTTTTGTGATTCTACAAGTGTTATATCAATTGCACATAATCCTGTTTCTCATAGTAGAACTAAACATATTGAAATAAAATATCATTTTCTTAGGGAGCATGTAGAAAAAGAAGATATTTTACTGGAATATGTTAGAACAGATAATCAATTAGCTGATATGTATACTAATCCCCTAGAAGAAACTAAGTTCAATAGGTTTAAAATTGAACTAGGTATGATAAACTTAGAATAAGTTTATAGAAATGGCTAAGTCAAAAGGTGTCGACACACAGAGATATCTGTGTCGACACAAAAAAGTGGTGTCGACACTTCAGGGAAAAGGTGTCGAAACATCTAGGAAGTTGGTGTCGACACTTCAGAATATTGGTGTTGACACATGACAAGTAGGTGTCGACACATCCAAGGTGGTGTCGACACTTAGGTTTTACTCAGAATTGTCTAAGTAAAGTCTCGACTAAATGTCGAGTTCAGTGGTGTCGACACATAAACAAGTGTCGACACATATAATCTGTTGACTAAACTTGTGTCGACACGTAAGTGTCGAGACATTATAAGTCAGTGTCGACACTTATCAACAGTGTCGACACAATTTAAGTTAGCTGCCCGCCTTTTCATCTTCAAACCTAGAAAGGTATAAATAGGATTTTGCCTTAGTTTGTCGACACGCTTTCAAAAGTTTCGAGACCAAACTTGTGTGTCGACACCTCTCTTCTCTCAGTTCAAATTCTTCAAACCCTAATGGCGCCAAAGCTCGAGGAGAACGTCAATGAAGGCTATGAACTGGTGCGAGACGCGTTTGAGGATGCAGACCCAGAGATCAAGAACGTGATAACCCTAGTTGCAGACTCAGGGTTAGAATTCCTTGTTTCTGAGCCCACAAAGATCTGGAAGAAGGAAGTTCTAGAGTTTCTAAATGGAGCTAAAGTAGACGACTCTGGACTCAAGATCAAGTCAAGGTTAAGGTTTCACCAAAAAGTTTGAGGAAAGTCCTTCAGTTACCAAGAACTAAGGAAGAAGAAGAAGTTACTGCTTACAGGACCAGAGATGCATTGGCATGGTGTGGTCTGGATTCTAAAATGAAAATTGGATCAGTGTTTAATAGAAAGGGGATGAACAGCCAGGGGAAATTCCTTTCTGAAATTGTTGGCAAGGTAATCTTAAGTAAGCCTGGAGGGCATGATAGGGTATCAGCCCATATGTTCAGTATTATGACAAGAATAATCTTTACTTTGAAAATAGATTGGTCTGTTATTGTCTTTGATAAGATTAAAGAAAGCCTAAAGAAGCCCAACTTGGGCAGGATCTTAAGTCTATACCTTGCTGGTTTTATACAAGAAGTTATGGGTCAAGCTGCTGGAAGTAAAATCAACCATATGAGGAAAATGGACTTGAGGATATTCTCTAGGTGGGACAGGGTTTTGTCAAAGGAGATGCCAACCCCTGAGAAAGTAACACCTGAGAAAGTAACATCTCAAAAGAAGAAAAAGAAAGCTGCCCCAGTAGCTCAAGAGTCAACTAGCAGCTCTGGTAGTGAAGAGCAAGTTGTCTTCACACCTGATGAGAATGAAGAAGGGACTGTTGGGAAGTCTCCAGTACAACAAGAAGCTGCAGAGAAGCAGGGGGAGCTACCACAAGCTAGCCCCTTACACCAGGATTCAGTCCAGGGGGAGCCACTAGTAGTGGAAGAGCCAACTCCTCTTGAGAGTGAGCAAGCAACCAACATCATCCTAGAGGTAATCACTGAGCTTAATGCTTTAGATTTCCTTAAAGTGGATATTGTTTTATCTGATCCATTAGTTAATGTTAATCAGCAAACTCAGCTGGATAGCCAACTCCCAGATGTTGTCATGGAAGACACATCTGTTGAAGTTCAAATTGTATCTGATCCAGTGGTAGATGAGCAAAGAATTTCTCCTGCCCATTCTCCACAAGAAATTACAATGGAAGATTTATTTCTTAATCTGGATCAAGAAGATTTTGACAAGAAAATTGCTGCTGCTGAAGGGGAGAATGCTCCAGTTGAGGGGGAGCAACTACAAATTCATGAAGAACCTGCAAGGCAAGAGACTGAGAAGGGACCAGAAGTGTAGAAGGAGTTACCCTCAAGCCCTAAGGAGAGGGTAGAAATTGCTAGCTCCTCAGCTTCTGAAGATGAGGAAGCTGCAAGGGCAAAGAAAAAGAAATTTCAAGTATTCAAGAGAAGGAGTCAGAATTATAAGAAGGCCTTACAAACTATTGCACCACAGCCTATATCACAGCCAGCACCTACTGTTGATTATAGTGCTCTAATGGTTGCAATGCAAATTAAGCTTGATGAGCACAGGCAGGCCATTGAGAAGTATGTGGATGAAGGGCACAAATCTCTTCAGTTTGATCTGGCACAGGATATTAAGTCCATAAGATTTGAGATGAATCTCAATAAGAAGGAGATGACAGACTGCTTCCATAAGGGAGGGAATGCAGTGGTGTACTTGGCTACACATCGGGAGAAGATAAAAGCTCAAGTGGATGAACTTGCAGTCAAGCAAGGCTATGTACTTGAAAACCAAATTAGGATGAATGATAACTTGACTGCTTCTCACAATGCCATAGTAACAGAGATGAAGAATCTAGCTGCAGGGCAGACTCCAGCTCATGCTACAGCTAAAGCAGACTTTGACAAAGTATTCCAAGAGGAAATAACTGCTGTTAAGACTGCCATACTAGACTCTCAGAAGATCATTACAGAAAAGCTCCAAAGGTTAAAACCTTTCTTTAAAGATGGAGTCAACTATTTGGATGCTCAAATAAGATTTCAAAAGGATGATCTGAGGGATCACATGGTTAGAGAAGTCATAAAGGGGGAGAGAGTATTAGTCAAAGCCAGCTCTGATCATGCTAAATGGATTTCTAATTCTATCAGAGCTACTCTTGGATATCCTCCTCTTTGTGATGATGATAATGTGGCAGAATCTGGGATTAATCCTGCATATCTAGGAGGGGAGAAACCTGCAGTGGATCAAGTCATCTACCCTCCTCCAGATTTTGATATGATACATGTTGATATCCAGACAATGTATAGCCCACCTGAGGATAAGAAAATGTTATCATAGAAAAGGTGGTTCAGCCAGTTTCTGAGGCCATGCAAGAAGCTCTGCAGAAAGAAGAAGAAACTAGATTGTCTAAGAAGAGGTTCAGGGAGCAAGCTGAACTAAGACCAGACTTTGAGCAGTGGAGCCCCACTTCAAGAAATATTATCTTAACTGCATGGAAAGTTGCAAAAGATAATATATAAGACAGAAATAAATGGTTTTCTGAACTTGAATGGAGGAAACATGAGACAAGGCAAGAAGCAATAGTCCAATATAGAAGGAAGGCCAAGATGGGAAAGCTACCTCCTACTGCTCAGGAGCCTAGCAAGTACTTTCCCAAGCCATATCATTATTTTGAGAGGCAAAAGATTAAAGCAGAAGAGCTAAAGAAGAAGGAGCTGAAAGGGAAGAAACCTGTTGATACTGAAGCTGCTGAAGCCCCTATGCAAGCCAAGATTCAGTCTGGAAAAGGGATAGTGATCAAAGATGCTGATCAAAAATAGAATAGAATTTTCTTAAGTTTACTATGTAATCTTTTGATGTAAAACATTCTGTAAACTTTTGAAAATGAATATGACAGATATTAGAACAATGTGTTATATGTTAAATCTATTTCATATTTGTTCTGTGATGATGTCTATGTATACATGTTTGATTGATACATGTTTATGTTTGCCCTGATATATAATCCTGCTTTACATCATTTTGTAATTTTATTATGAATGGTGTATATCTTTGACTAAGGGTTATGACTTCTCCAAATATAGGGGGAGATTGTTGGGTACATTGGTTTAAATGTACCTGATTTGAAGAAGCCTCACCCTACTCAATGATATACATCATAAATGTATTTGATGTGTTTTGAGTTTACTTGTGCAGGTTAAGTATTTACAGGAAAGAAGAAAAAGTTTCTAAGTCCATGTGTCGACACCCAGAGGGAAAGTGTCGACACTTAAGAAGACTTGTGTCGACACCCAGGCAAGCAGTGTCGACACTTGGAGTCATTGTGTCGACACCAGGGATGCTGAGTCGACACCAGACAGAAAGTGTCGACACAAGGATGTGTGTCGACACTCAGTGAAGAAAAGTGCAGTGAAGCAGTGTCGACACTTAGCAGTTGTGTCGACACCTAGTGAAACTGTGTCTACGTCAAAAAGTGTCGACACTTGGAGGCTGTGTCGACACTCAGCAAAAGTCAGCAGAGACTAAGTATAAGTGTCGACACCCAGAACAATGTGTCGACACTCAGCAGAAGAGTCAACACTTGAATAAAGTGTCGACACAAGAAAGAATGTGTCGACACTCAGTTGAAGACTCAACACTTGAAGAAAGTGTCGACACAAGGAGCTGTGTCGACACTTAGCAAAGTTCAAGAATATTCTAAGTACAAGTGTCGACACAAAGGAGATGTGTCGACACTCAGCAAAAGTCTCAACAGAAGAAGAATGTGTCGACACAAGGAGCTGTGTCGACACTCGGCAAGTATCAACACTGAAGACATGTGTCGACACCAAGAAGCAGTGTCAACACTGATAAGTTCAACACATGAAGATGTGTCGACACAAAGGAGTTATGTCGACACTTACAAGAATTCAGCAATATACTGAAGTACAAGGACTTGTGTCGACACACATTATCAGTGTCGACACATGAAGAAGAAGCAGTGTCGAGATATAAAATCTACAACACAAGAAGTTGTGTCGACACCTTGTAGGCTAGTGTCGACACTTAGTCAACTTGTGTCGACACTTGGTCTATAAGTGTCGACACTTAAAGACAGACAGTCTCGACACTTTCAGACAGTTACAGAATTTTCAAGAACTGACTGGATGACTTGACAGCTGTCATTCCAGCCGGTCTACTGCACCTGTCAGAGTTGTCAGAAATCAGTTATGAATCGGACCAGCCGGTTACCATGAAGAAGGCCTATAAATAGGCTTATACTGTCTACAGAAAGAGGGGGATTAGAAGATCAACACATCAAGTAATACAAAGAAGATCTAGCTATCAAGTGAAGATCTAAGTAGTTGGAGAGAGAGAGCTCCATCCAAGAAGTCAGCCGTTGGAACCAGGCTGAGAAGAAGGGTTCAGATTTATTCTGAATCTTAAGTAGCAGAGATCAAGGATCAACTGCAGAAGAGATTAATCTTATTGTGTTCTACTTTCAAGAAGCTTTGAAGAAAGCCAAGTCAGATTGATCTCAGCTGAGTTCTTCCAAGAACTCATCAAGAAACTCACAATTCTTCTCTCTTGTCTCTGAGTTGTTGAGTAAACATTTTGTATTCATATTATCTTGTAGGATCCTTAGGGATCTGAGTGTTGTAAGCCTGTAATTATAAAGGCTGAGTGTAGGGCTTAAGTGCCTAAGTGTAGGAGATTGGAATCTCTGAGTGTAGGCCTATTGTGGCTGAGTGTAGGCCTTGGTGGCTGAGTGTAGGCCTTGGTGGCTGAGTGTAGGCTTTGTGAAGAAGCTGAGTTGTAGGGCCTTGGGCCTGAGCTGTAGGAACCTGTTTTGGGGTTCTGAGATAGTGGAGGAGTTTGTCCGAATCTAGTACACTGCTAGATAGGCGAAGGGGGAAGTGGATGTACCCAAACCTTGGGGAACCACTATAAAACTGTGTGTCTACTGTGTGCTTGTGGAATTCTGTGATTGCTGATTGTGTGCTGTGATAAAGTAGATTTAGTTCTGTGATTAGAAGTTGAATTCTGCCTAAAAAGTTAAAAAGATTTAAGTCACCTATTCACCCACCCCCCCCCCCCCCTCCTCTAGGTGATTAGGTACAATATCTTTCAAATTGCAAGTGGGGATAAGATCTACCTTAACTCTAGAGGGGGTGAATAGAGTATATTAAAATAATTTTCAAGTTAAAAATTATTTTGCAGTGGAAGACTTAATTTAAATATATGTATAAGGTGCTTGCAGTAAATAAAAATTATGAAAGCAAGAAATAAAAACACAGCACACAGCAAACAAAATATAGCAACCAGAAGACACAAGGAGCTATAGTGGTTCCCCAATCAATCTGGGTATGTTGGGTACATTGGTTTAAATGTACCTGATTTGAAGAAGCCTCACCCAACTCAATGATATACATCAAAATGTATTTGATGTGTTTTGAGTTTACTTGTGCAGGCTAAGTATTTGCAGGAAAGAAGAAAAAGTTTCTAAGTCCATGTGTCGACACCAAGGAGCAATGTGTCGACACTTAAGAAGACTTGTATCGACACCCAGACAAGCAGTGTCGACACTTGGAGTCATTGTGTCGACACCAGGGATGCTGAGTCGACACCAGACAGAAAGTGTCGACACAAGGAGCTGTGTCGACACTCAGTGAAGAAAAGCCAGTGAAGCTGTGTCGACACTTATCAGTTGTGTCGACACCCAGAAAAACAGTGTCTACATCATAAAGTGTCGATACTTGGAGGCTGTGTCGACACTCAGCAAAAGTCTGCAGAGACTAAGTACAAGTGTCGACACCCAGAACAATGTGTCGACACTTAGCAGAAGAGTCAACACTGGAAGTAAGTGTCGACACCCAGAACAATGTGTCGACACTTAGCTGAAGACTCAACACTTGAAGAAAGTGTCGACACAAGGAGCTGTGTCGACACTTAGCAAAGAACAGCAAAGTTCAACAAAATATTCTAAGTACAAGTGTCAACACTAAGGGAATGTGTAGACACTCAGCCAGAGTCTCGACAAAAGAAGAAAGTGCCGACACCCAGAGCAATGTGTCTACACTCAACAAGTATCAACACTGAAGGTATGTGTCGACACCAAGAAGCAGTGTCGACACTTAACAGATTCAACACATGAAGATGTGTCGACACAAAGGTGATGTGTCGACACTTAGAAGAATTCAGCAGGATACTGAAGTACAAGTACTTGTGTCGACACTCAAACTCAGTGTCGACACATGAAGAAGAAGTAGTGATGAGATAAAGAATCAACAACACAAGGAGTTGTGTCGACACCTTGTAGACTAGTGTCGACACTTAGACAACATGTGTCGACACTTGGTCTATAAGTGTCGACACTTAAAGACAGAAAGTCTCGACACTTAAAGACAGTTACAGAATTTTCAAGAACTGACTGGATGACTTGACAGCTGTCATTTCAGCCGGTCTACAGCACCTGTCAGAGTTGTCAAAATTCAGTTATGAACCGGGCCAGCCGGTTACCATGAAGAAGGTCTATAAATAGGCCTATACTGTCTACATAAGAGATTGATCAAAAAGTTGTTGAAGAGATTGAACACAAGTCCAAGTTTAGATTTAAAGAAGATCTAGCTATCAAGTGAAGATCTAAGAAGTTGGAGAGAGAGAGCTCCATCCAAGAAATCAGCTATTGGAACCCAGCTGAGAAGAAGGATTCAGATTAGTCTGAATCTTAAGTAGCAGAGATCAAGGATCAACTGCAGAAGGAGTCAATCTTATTGAGTTCTACTTTTAAGAAGCTTTGAAGAAAGCTAAGTCAGATTGAGTCCAGCTGAGTTCTTCCAAGAACTCATCAAGAATCTCACAACTTATCTCTCTTTCATCTAAGTTGTTGAGTTTATACATTTTGTATTCATTATAACTTGTAGGATCCTTAGGGATCTGAGATTGTAAGCCTGCAATTATAAAGGCTGAGGGTAGGAGAGTTAAATCTCTGAGTGTAGGCCTTGGTGGCTGAGTGTAGGCCTTGGTGGCTGAGTGTAGGCCTTTGTGGCTGAGTGTAGGCCTTTGTGGCTGAGTGTAAGCTTTGTGGAAAAGCTGAGGTGTAGGGTCTTGGGCCTGAGGTGTAGGAGCCTGTTTTGGGTTCTGAGATAGTGGAGAAGTTTGGTCGAATCTAGTACACTGCTAGATAGGCGAAGGGGGAAAGTGGATGTACCCAAAGCTTGGGGAACCACTATAAATCTCTGTGTCTACTGTGTGTTTGTGGATTACTGTGATTGGTGAATGTGTGCTGTGATAGATTAGATATAATTCTGTGATATTATCTGTTTGCTGCCTAAAAAGTTAAAAAGATTCAAGTCACCTATTCACCACCCCCCCCCCTCTAGGTGTTTAGGTACTATTTCTTTCAAGTGGTATTAGAGCCAGGTTACTCAAAAAGGACTAACAGTCTGAGGAGATCCTGATTGGCAGTTTCAGTCTAAGTCAAATTACAGATTCAAGAAAATCAAGAACCATGGGTTCCACAGATAATCACAAGGAATTGGGATCCATGAAATTACCTATATGTAGGAAAGAGATTTTTGGGATCTGGAAGGAAAGGGTAAGGCTGTTTATGGAAGCCTCAGACCCTAGGATTTATATCACAGTCAAAGAGGGGTCATATGTGCCCATGAAGATATCAGTTCTAGATGCAAATCAGAGAACACCAAAGGATTTCTCTGAAATGACAAAGGATGAGATTGTCCTAGCCACCACGGACAAAAGGGCTCAAAACATTATAGTGAGTGTCATAGATGATGCAACTTTTCAGAATCTTATACACTGTAAGACAGCCAAAGAGATGTGGGATACTCTTATTGTGTATATGGAGGGTTCTGAAGAAGTAAGGCAAGACAGAAAATCCTTGCTAAATCAAGAGTATGAAAGTTTTAGACAAGGAAAGGGTGATAGCATAACTGAGTGCTATAAGAAGTTCTATAGGATAGTGAATGAACTCATGTCTTATGGAAGAGAGTTCAGTAATTATGAACTCAATGACAAGTTTCTAAGGTCCCTAACTAAAGATTGGGACACCAAGATCTGTGTCATTAGAGAAATGGCTAAGTTGGGAGAAATTCCTCCACCTACACTGTTTGGCAAATTGTTGTCATATGAAATGCAGTTGACAGTGAGGAAAGAGGAGGAGAAATCAACAAGAAATGAACATAAGGAAAGAACAGTAGCTTTCAAGACAGAAGCCCCCAGAAAGTATAGGAGTAAGTCACCAACTTCACATCCAAAGGTTGCTGAATCAGAGTCAGATGAGTCTGTCAGCACAAAGTCTGAAAGCAGTGAAAGTGATGAAGACTTTGCTGCCTTCACTAGACATTTTCAGAAGTTCTTAAAGAAGAAATAGTGGAGGTCAAGGCCTTCTACTTCACAGGGAAAAGAAGACTTTTATCAGAATAAAAAGTCTTCAAAGAAGGACAGGAAGAGGACTAAATCTAGTAAGGCAACTGTTTCAAAAATAGTGTGTTATCGCTGCAATAGACAAGGCCATGTTGTTGCAGATTGTCCAGAAAAGAGAAAGGAGTCTGGTGACAGGAAGAAGACTCATTTCAAAGGCAAGAAAGAGAAGTCTTTTGTTGCCAAAAAGGAGAAGACTCTGTCAGATATTTCTTCTTTAGAAACTGAGTCAGATGCTGAGGCATACATAGGGCTATTTGCTGAAGAAGAAGAAGAAGAGTTCATGCAGATTATGGAGTCTATATATGAACAAGAAGACAGTCAATGCCAAGGACTGATGGCATCGACTGAAAATGACAAAATCCTGGAGCAGCCAGGACCCAGTAAGGTACAAAGTTTAACTTTAAGTTCAGTTTCTTGTTCCAGTACAGAATCAGATTCATCATCATCAAATGATGAGAGTGCATCTGAGTCTGAAGAAGATATTCATCAGCTGATAGATGAATATAAAGTACTGTTGCAAGCTTACAAGAAGAGCAAGTCCCTAGCCAAAAGTCAGGCAAAGGAAATTGCTGATCTCAAAGCTGCTGCAACAGATTCTGAGAAGTTATTTGATCAAAAGCTTAATGAGATAGCCAGACTGAAGCACATAACAGTGATTCAGATGGGAACTATATCATTTAAAAATGATCAAATCAAGAGTCTGGAGATTATTCTTCAGAAGGAGAGAGAGCTTGTTGCTAGGTTTTCTAAACCTAAGTCAGTGTTACCCATAATTGATGAATTTGTTCATCACAAGGGTAAAGCTGGACTGGGATTTACTAGACCTGTAAGGACTGAGCAGTCCAAGTCCAAGTCCAAGGGCAAAGCCCCAACACTCAACAAGTCAGTTGTAGATAAGACAGCAAAGACAGTACCTAAGCAAAGGTACAATAAGTTTGAATGTTGGTGTTGTGGCAAGGTTGGCCATTTTGCAATGGACTGTTGGCACAATGCTAGTGCCAAAGTGAGTAACAAACTACCTGTTGGAAAGCCTGCAGGTAACTTTGTCAGGTTGCAAACTAATAAGTACCAAGGACCCAAGAATTCTTTGGGTTCTAAGGTTCATTAATCTGTTTTGCAGGTGAGTCCAAGTGGCCATGCCCCAACATGATACTTGGACAGTGGATGTTCCAGACATATGACTGGAACTAGAGGATTACTAAGGGACTACATTCCAATAAAAGATGGTTCAAAAGTCACATTTGGTGGTTCTGAAAAAGGAATCATCAAAGGATTTGGTAACATTTCTAGTAACTTGGTTACTATTACTCAAGTGGCTTATGTTAAAGGGTTGAAACACAACCTAATTGTAAAACTCCCCCTACCCGAATCCCAAAACACGGCACGAAGGGGGAGTCTTATGCCCGGAACAGCCACCTTGTGGTAGCATTAGCACACGGGCTAACCTGTACCACAAGACGCCTGTTCCGCCGGCTACAACAATATCAATATAACATGCCAACTGTTGAAGTATTAGACCGGGCGGCTTAGCGGTCTGATCCAGCGGTTTGTTAACCGAGCGGTCTGGCGGTCTATCTGGTGCCTGGAGACCGGGCGGTCTATCGGTCTACCTCTGCGGCCTGTTCTATCCTGCTGGAGTTGCCGAGCGGTTAGCCCATCTGTCTAACCGCGCGGCCTATTCGGTCTCCATTTTTCTAGCCGCCCAGTACTGTAAATGTTTAGTCCCACATTGTTTGTATACTCTCTTTCTTATATCCTCCATTCTATATAAGGGAGGTCATACCTTTGTAAATGATATCTTTTTTGGATAATAAAATTTCAATTATTCAAAAGTTTATTCGCTTGTCTTCTACTTTCCGCTTCTTTTCTCTACTTTCTAACATGGTATCAGAGCACACGGTCATTTCCCTCTGATTCTGTGCGCTCTCTGTTGTTCGCGGCTTGTTTTCCGCATTCTGCGACTTGCTTCGCGACTTGGCTTCTCTCTGTCCGCGCGGCTTGTTTCTATCCGCGCGGCTTGTTTCTGTCCGCTGCCCTGTTCGCGCGGCTTGCTTCTTCTTCTCTTCTCCCACTGCTCTTTGTCGCAGCGACCTGTTTCCTTGTCGCCGCGCTCCTTGTTCTTTCCTCCAGCCCCGACTTTTCCTAGTCATTGCGGTCTGTCTCTATCCGCGTGTGTTGTCTCTCTACTCGCGGCTTGCTGCTGTGATCTGCCTGACCGTGCGGGTTGTTTCTTTCTCACCCGCATCTTGGTTGCGGTCATCAGCTCTTCTCCTCTCTTCTGTTCGCTCGGCCTTTTCAGTCCGCGCGACCTCTTCCCCGCTGTGCCTTTGACCACCTTCTCGCCGCTGCTGTGATCTGCCTGACCGTGCGGGTTATTCCTTTCTTACCTGCATCTTGGTCGCGGTCACCTGCTCCTCTCCTCTCTGCTGTTCGCTCGGCCTTTTCAGTCCGCGCGACCTCTTCCCCCTGTGCCTTTGCCTGTTTCGCGCCGCTACTGTTCGCGCGGCTTCGTCTGTTTTCTAACCGCTTCAGTTCGCGCGGCTTCTTCTGCTTGCCGGGTTCTATGACTACCTCCGGTCTCACCACTACTCCTGCAGCTCCTTCTCCTCCTCCTCCTTCGGGCAACCTTGGCACTCTGTCCAAGCTTGTTGGCTCCAACTATCCCGATTGGAGTGTTTCTTTCACCTTTCTCCTTCGTTCTCAACGCAAGCGTCATCACCTCACCGATGACCCTCCTCCTCGCACCTCTCCTGAGTTTGATGACTGGGATGCGAGTGATGCTCTTGTTCATACCTGGCTGGCCAACAGCCTTTCTGATGAGTGCCTTCCCGTCATTCGCCATGATGAGACGGTCAAGGCCGCATGGCTTCACCTCGCTGCTCTCTATTCTAAGGGGGGCCAGACGTCCCGCATTTATACTCTCTATGCGGACCTCTTCGCCCGCCCTTCCATGTCCCCAGCTGCGGCTTATCAGCAGGTTCAGGCTCTTGGGGCTGAAATCCTCCAGAATCGCCCCTTCTCCGCGGACTTGGCCGACCAGCACAAACACTTCCAGGAACTCCTGGTTGTTTGTTATCTTCTTCGTCTTCCCGACTCTTATGATATGATCCGCCAGCAGATCTTGGGTGAGGCGGAATCTCCTACTTTGGATGCCACTGCGGCTCGCATTGCCGCCGTTACTTCGCTCCTCCAGCGGCCTCTGTTGGCCTCCCCCCCTTCCCAGGACTCCTTTGCTCACCAAGCTCAGCGGGGGGGCCCTAGTGGCCGTGGCTCCTCTGGCGGACGGGGTTCCTCCCGGTTCTTCTGCTCTCACTGTGGTCGTACTGGCCATACTGTTGACCGCTGCTGGCAGAAACATCCTCATCTTCGCCCTTCCGGTGATGCTCCTTCTTCGGCCTCTGCCTCTTCTCGGCCGTCTGCCTCTGTGGCCACGACGTCAGGTAGTGCCCACGTCGTTACCCAAGGTAAATGGCTGATTGACTCCGGTGCCACCAATCATATGACGGGCAACCCTCATTGCTTCTCCCGTCTTGAGACCCATGACCGCTTACCCCCAGTTCGTGTGGCGGATGGTTCCCCGTCTCCGGTTCATGGAACGGGTATGGTTCAACTCACTCCTTCGCTTTGCTTGGAGGATACCCTCTATGTCCCGAAGTTCCCGTGCAATTTGTTATCAGTTACTACTTTATGCCGGCAACTTCAGTGCTCCGTTTTATTCACTCTCACTACTTGTTCTTTTCAGGACCTGAGGACCCAGCGGACGATTGCTACTGGGACTGAGAGCGGCGGCCTCTACTTCCTCGACGATGTTTCGGCTCTTTCTGCCTACTCCTCCTCCACTGATCTCCTTCAGTGGCATCTTCGTCTTGGACATCCTCCTCCTCGGCTCATTCGTCAGCTTCTGCCCCACTTACCTCCCACCAGTTCTCCGCTCAACTGTGATGCATGTCAGCTTGGCAAACATCATCGCTCCTCCTTCCCACCGAAGCAAGGCCGTGGCTCCTCTCGCATTTTTGATCTTATTCATTCTGATGTATGGGGTCCTGCTCCTACCCTCACAGTTGGTAGGGGCAGTTCCTATTTTGTCACTTTTATCGATGATTTTACTCGATGTACCTGGGTGTATCTATTAAAGGATCGCTCTGAGCTATTTTCTGTTTGGCAATCTTTTTACTTTATGATTAAGACTCAATTTGCTCTTTCTATTAAAGTCTTACGTTCTGATAATGCCAAGGAATATCTGTCTCATGAGTTCTCCGCGTTCTTTCACCAACACGGCCTCATTCATCAAACGACTTGTGTTTACACCTCCCAACAGAATGGGGTGGCGGAGCGTAAAAACCGTCACCTGCTTGATGTTGCGCGTACTCTCATGACGCAGATGCACGTCCCTCGCTCCTACTGGGGCTACGCTGTGCTTCTCGCTTGCTATCTCATCAATCGCATTCCCTCCACGGTCCTCCACGGCCGGACTCCCTTCTCCCTTCTCTACCCCCACCAGGAACCTTTTCCTCTTCCTCTCCGTGTCTTTGGTTGTACGGCCTTTGTTCACGCTCCCTCCGCTACCCGCGACAAGCTTTCCCCCCGTTCCACCAAGTGTGTCTTTTTGGGGTACTCTACCACTCAAAAAGGCTATTGCTGCTTTGACCCCCTTCTCCGCAAGCAGTTTGTCTCCGCAGATGTGACTTTTTTCGAAAACGCTTCCTATTTCTCTCCTTCCTCTTCTCTTCCTTCTCTTCCTTCTGATATCTCCGTTTCTTCCACACCTCTTCACGTTTTCCCACCTTCGTCTCCTCCTCCACCCACTCCTTCCCAGTCCGTCTCCCCACCCACCCCTCCACCCTCCTCTCCGTTGCCGTCTCTCTCTAGTCCCGGGCCAGCCTTCTCCGCCACGGACGCTCCGGTCGCTGACGCTCCTGTCGCCGCCGCTCCTGATGATCTGGATGTTCCCATTGCCCTTCGCAAAGGGGTGCGGGCGTGTACTCAACACCCGCTCACGGCTGTTGTTTCTTATGATCAGCTTTCTCCTTCTCGCAGGTCGTTTGCCTTGGCTATCTCTGCTACTTCTACTCCCCGTACCTACCAGGAGGCTCTCGCTCTCCCTCATTGGAAGTCTGCCATGGATGAGGAGATGGCTACTCTTACTGAATGGGGTACTTGGACTCTGGTTCCTCCTCCCGTGGGCACTGATGTGGTTGGCTGTCGCTGGGTCTTTGTTGTGAAGTTTCGCCCCGATGGCACTATGGATCGCTACAAAGCCTGGCTGGTGGCCAAGGGCTTTACTCAGACTTATGGCATTGATTACTTTGATACCTTCTCTCCGGTTGCTCGCCTCAGCACCATCCGAGTTCTCTTTTCTGTGGCCGTTAACCGGGCTTGGGCTATTTCCCAGCTTGATGTGAAGAATGCCTTTCTCTATGGCGATCTTCAGGAGGACGTCTATATGGAGCAACCTCCTGGGTATGTTGCTCAGGGGGAGACACGTGTCTGTCATTTGAAGAAGGCCATTTATGGCCTAAAGCAGAGCCCTCGGGCATGGTTCGAAAAATTCAGTGGTATTGTGGCAACCATCGGCTTTCAAAGGAGTTCGGCCGATCACTCCTTGTTCATTCGCAAAACGGCCTCGGGACTGGTGGTTTTAGCCGTATATGTGGATGATATTCTCCTTACTGGTGATGACCAAGATGGGGTGGACTTGACGAAGAAGCACCTCCGTCAGCACTTGGTCACGAAGGATATGGGCTCTCCAAAATACTTTTTGGGGATAGAAATCTCTCGGAAGCCTGACTCCTTGGTTCTCTCTCAACGGAAGTATGCCCTTGATCTTCTTCAAGAAGCAGGCTTGACAGGTGCCAAACCAGCTCATCTTCCCATGGCTGTTGGAGAGGACAAAACGTGGACGGATGAATCACCTCCTCTATCTGATGTCACACGGTACAGGCGTTTGGTAGGCAAACTCATCTATCTCACGGTGACTAGACCCGACATCGCCTACGCTGTAGGAAAGGTCAGTCAGTTTATGCAAGCTCCCAGGGAGTGTCATCTTCAGTCCGCCCTGAAGATTTTAGAGTATATCAAAGCAGCACTGGGCAGAGGGTTACTCTTCCAGAAGAATGGCCATCTGAGGGTTGAGGCCTACTCAGATTCCAGTTACGCAGATGACAAAGGCGATCGTAAATCCACGTCAGGTTTTTGTACCTTTGTTGGAGGTAATCTCGTCAGTTGGAAGAGCAAGAAACAGTCTGTTGTTTCCAGATCCAGTGCCGAAGCAGAATACCGGAGTATGGCGTCAACTACGTGTGAGTTAAAGTGGTTGCGGGCTCTCATGCTTGACCTGGGCGAGGTATATGATTGTCCTCTCCCTATGTTCTGTGACAACAAGTCCGCTATACACATATCCAGGAATCCGGTCTTTCATGAGAGAACGAAGCATATAGAGGTTGACTGTCACTTCATTCGGGAGGAGATTTTGAAGAAACAGATTTGTACTCCTTTTGTCACCTCTGACAAGGAGTTGGCAGATATCTTCACCAAACCGGTTTCTACTTCCTTCTTCCGCATTTGTGACAAGCTGGGCATGATTGATATCTATGCTCCAGCTTGAGGGGGAGTGTTGAAGTATTAGACCGGGCGGCTTAGCGGTCTGATCCAGCGGTTTGTTAACCGAGCGGTCTGGCGGTCTATCTGGTGCCTGGAGACCGGGCGGTCTATCGGTCTACCTCTGCGGCCTGTTCTATCCTGCTGGAGTTGCCGAGCGGTTAGCCCATCTGTCTAACCGCGCGGCCTATTCGGTCTCCATTTTTCTAGCCGCCCAGTACTGTAAATGTTTAGTCCCACATTGTTTGTATACTCTCTTTCTTATCTCCTCCATTCTATATAAGGGAGGACATACCTTTGTAAATGATATCTTTTTTGGATAATAAAATTTCAATTATTCAAAAGTTTCTTCGCTTGTCTTCTACTTTCCGCTTCTTTTCTCTACTTTCTAACACCAACCCAACCAAATAAATAAACAACCAGAAGTCAAATCCACACTAAGTTATAATGTCCAAATACATCAATAAGGAGAAGCTAAAACATGCTTCTACCATATATCAGAGTACAGCTAAACATTGCCCAAACGGGCTACATCAGAGTATCAAATACTAACATCAGTAACTGACGGTATCGACGGCACCGTCACCTCAGGCCCTGTCATCCTGGCCTGGCTGTCCTGCTGCGTAGTCTGCGGCTGCTCCACCTGCGGCGTGACCTCCTAAAAAGGAAGACGTAGCAATCGTTAGCCGAAACGACTAAGTGGTTTCACATCCGCTCCCCCGGCGACTCCTCGGCACTGGGCGGAGAAAAGGAACAAGAGTATAGTATATAACAAGTATGCAAGTAAAGGAAGTACAAGCAGGTGTCAGTAGTGTAAGAGTAACAGTATCATAATCAGCATTTATGTAAGAGCTACACTAAACTAGCAAGTATAAGTAACAGCAGGAAAGTAACTTAACTTATAAGAATGCCCATACAAACCTATAAGTTAAGGATCGGGTTACATAAAAGTAACTCATCGTATAAGAGTGCCCATACAAACTTATACGATGAGGATCTTGTTATGCAATGATATGAAATGCTATGAATGCTATGCAATGACTCACCCATGCACACCCATGCAATTGCTATGTCGACACAGACTATAGTTCCCACTTTTCGAGCAGGTAGCTAACCTCTCAGGCATCAGCAGCCGTGGCCAGGCGGTGACAGTAGAACGGGCACTTCTACTACTAGGCGGGTATCACACTACTTCACCTAGGCCTCCGTACGCCTCAACGCTAAGAACACAACAGCGGAGCCCATGCGTACTATGGCCCAGCGGGGTCTTGGGTAGATGTGCACCAAGAACACAGCCCGAACTGGCCTTGCATGACCCGGAAGGGGCCTCGGGACGTGAACACCGAGGACACAGCTCAAACCGACCAAGTCTAACTGCCAACTCCCGTCGGTGTGACGACTGGCGAGCCCGTAGACCTGCCACACTATCCTTAACCCAGGATTACGACACCGCGTGTCGACTCACACCACTTGCAAATTCCACATCAACATATCATGGAAGGGGCCTCGGAGTGAGCACGAGGACACAACCCAACCATCCATCCACACCTTACCTCAACACGACCAAAACAAATGGCGGTCAACACCGCACTTGCACATTTACTATAAAATGACAATAGGAGATGACACACTATTGGTGGACTCCTAAATTCAATCCGATATATAATATATGCATGGCCATGGGTTACCCATCTATATGTCATCCCAAGTGATTTCAACATGATATAAACAAGATTTGCTCTTACGACAACTTACCGAAGTATTATCAAATCAATCCAATTAAACATAAAGAAATCAACAGGCCTCAAACTATCTTGCGATAATAAATTGATTTCTAAAATAGTAAATATTATCATCCATAACACTTTGGTGGTTAACATAAATTATTTCACCAAAATCTCGAATTAATTGCGACATTGGACCACCAATTTCAAATCCACAATGTATGTAGAGACCCAGAATTTCAGCGCAGGATTAGCACTGGACAGCAACTTCTACCGGAGTTTCCTGAAGTTACAGGAATCCGGTGGAGGCGTGTAACCCCTCGTTGGAAAGACCTTTTCATGATCTACAACTTTCATATTCAGGTCACAACCCAGATCTGAAAATAACTTACTCGAAATCGGCTTCAAAGTTCACTGCGCACAGAACACAATTTCTGTGTACAGGAATTGCCGGACAGCAAACTCGATTAGGTTTTCCCGGGGTCACAGACATCACCTGAAGTCGTGCAACCACTCGTTGGAAAGGTATTTTCAAGGGCTACAACTTTCGTGTTTAGTTAAAAGCCCAGATCTGCACATATCCTACATGAAAATGGCCTGGAAGATTGCTGCGCGCAGAATACAGATTCTGCGCGCATCTTAAAGAAAAATGAACGGCATCGGTCCGTCTTCCTCCTCAAGCGATCCTTCCTAAATTTTCCAGAAATGTCCTCCTCCCTTATTCAACCTCAAGGGCCAAAACTCCTCACGAAACCATTCACCCATCGTCGTATTGAAGAAAAGGGAAAGGGTTGAAGAGATCTAAAATCTAGGATTCAAATCCTAGCATGGCCAAACCTAGAAATCTTCTCCTCTCCATCAAGCTCTCTTGAGCCGATGTCTCTCCTATATATCTAAGATCTAGCACCAAGGGAGAGGGTAGGAAACTCACGTTGGCTCCAGCGGTACCACCATTTCCGGCCATGGATCGCGTAGTTCTCCTTGGCGGCATTTTCTCTTTCACGGCGATGGCGGATCTCCTTCGGTAGAACTTGCTCCTGCAGTTTTCCTCTCACCAGGAGTTCTCACAGGAATTAGGGGAAGAAATGGGAATGAAAACGGCTAGGGTTTTCTCTGCCTCTTATATACAAAATGTGACACGGGTAGGGACACGGCCGTGTCCGTACCCGTGTCCTGCTTCCGTGAAACGGCCGTGGCGGTTTCCATGTCGGTTCAATGTTTGACATGGGTTGGGACACGCCCGTGTCCCGACCCGTGTCCACATGGCACGGCCGTGTGCCTGGACGTGTTATTGGCCGTGTACTTCTTGAGTTACACCTCGACACTTCTCGTCGAGCTCAACTCAACGCACACGGGTAGGGACACGCCCGTGTCACTACCCGTGTCACTTAGTGTCGACCCCGCTCGACGATCTCGACGACTCTCGACGATCTCGACATGCCTCGTCGAGATCATCTCGACACACACGGGTAGGGACACGGCCGTGTCACTACCTGTGTCACTTGGTGTCGACACAGCCCGTCAGTCTCGACACGGCTTGTCGAGTGGAACTCGACGCACACGGGTAGGGACACGCCCGTGTCGCTACCCGTGTCACTTCTCTCTGTACTGATTTCTCCCCTTCTCCACAAGTGCAGCCCAAATCCCTGCACTTCTCAGGCCTCGAGTCAACCCTCCTGACTCAAAAACTCACACTAGGGGCCTAGAGCGATTCGGGACGTTACAAATCCTATAAACAAAATAAAAGGTTTCGTCCCCGAAATCAGGCTTAGGCTGTGTGGAGAAAAACTTAACAGGAAGTTTATCATATGTTTTTAAATAAGATTACCTTGGGCAAACAACTCCGGGTAGCGTTGCTGCATCAAATCCATTGGCTCCCAGGTGTACTCCTCCTTCCCATGATTCAACCATAGCACCTTCACTAAGGGGACACTTTTGCGGCGTAATGTTCTTATCTCGCTGTCAACAATCCGTACCGGCTCTAGTCGCACAGACCTATCTGACGCCACCGCACCATCAGTAGTGGGAATAAATTGGTCGGGCCGCAATAGTGCTTTTCGAAGCGACGATACATGGAACACGTCGTGAAGATTTTCTAGTTCCGGTGGTAACTCCAACCGGTAGGCCAACGGGCCAATTCTTTCCAATATAGTATAGGGCCCAACATACCTTGGGCTGAGCTTTTTCACTCCCCGCACCCGCGACACTCCATGCATCGGCCGAATCTTAATGAACACTTTTTCGCCCACTTGGAACTCCACCATCCGGTGCTTTTTATTGTAATATTTTGCCTGTCGACTTTGAGCCTCCAACATGCGATCTCTTATCAATCTGACAGTCACATCAGTATCATCTATAAATTCATTTCCCAATGCCTTCGGATCTTCATCCTGCACCCAAGACAAGGGGGTCCTACACCTTCTTCCGTAAAGGGCTTCATGGGGCGCCATACCGATGCTCGCTTGATTACTATTGTTGAGAATCAAGGTCCAGCGGGATTGGGTATGTGTGGGACCGCATATTTGGGCTTCCCCATCGCGTTCCAGGTCTGGGTGTTGACCCCGGTGGGCCCCCCGTGTGGCGGAATATCCCCGCCATCCCGTGGATGGATTAGTCCCACATTGCCTGTAGCGGGTGGTCCTTGGTGTTTATGTACCCCCGTCCCCCCTTACCATCACCTCGGGGTTTTGGGAAGATGTGTGGTGACGGGTGGTTTCCACATGGTATCAGAGCCATCCCGCTGCGGGGGTGTGTTGAGAACCAAGGTCCAGCGGGATTGGGTGTGTGTGGGACCGCATATTTGGGCTTCCCCATCGCGTTCCAGGTCTGGGTGTTGACCCCGGTGGGCCCCCCGTGTGGCGGAATATCCCCGCCATCCCGTGGATGGATTAGTCCCACATTGCCTGTAGCGGGTGGTCCTTGGTGTTTATGTACCCCCGTCCCCCCTTACCATCACCTCGGGGTTTTGGGAAGATGTGTGGTGACGGGTGGTTTCCACAACTATTATTGTAGGAGAATTCCACCAGGGGAAGGAGTCTTTCCCACGGCTCTCCTCTGTCCAACACACATAACCTTAATAAATCCTCCAGTATTCTGATGGTCCGCTCTGACTGCCCGTCTGTCTGAGGATGAAATGCGGTACTAAAGGTTAGGCGTGAGCCCAAATACGCCTGTACCGCCTTCCACTCATTGGATGTAAACTGACCATCCCGATCCGAAACAATTGTCTTGGGCACGCCATGATACCGTACAAATTGCTCCACAAAAAGGCATACCAAAACCTCCACGTGTGCTTCCTTCTTCATTGGAATGAACCGGGCCACCTTTGTTAGTTGATCCACAATAACCCACACCGAATCATTCCCGGAGCGTGAGCGAGGTAGCCCATGGACAAAGTCCATAGAGATATCCTCAACTGATAGTATCCAGAGCGCAAGTCTAGTTTAGAGAACCAATGTGCTCCCACTAATTGATCGAACAACTCGTCGATCCGAGGTAGCGGATAAGTGTTCCGCACCGTTAATCGATTGAGTTCCCGATAATCTATGCACAATCGCAGGGTTCCATCCTTCTTCTTCACGAACAGCACAGGGGCACCCCATGGTGATGAACTGGGGCGAACGAACCCTGAATCTACTAGTTCTTGCAATTGAACTCTAAACTCTGCGAGTTCTTTCGGGGCCATTCTGTACGGAGCCTTAGATACAGGCTTGGCACCTGGTACTAGATTAATCTGGAAATCGACCTCTCTATGCGGAGGGAATCCTGGTAGCTTCTCAGGAAATACCTCAGGAAAATCCCGCACAACCCGTACATCCTTTAATTCCAACGCTTCCTCCTTCAACTCGAACCAGATCATGAAGACCTCGTCCCCCTTCATATGAGCTTTTACAACCTGGACGGAAGATAACATCATGCGGGGCGCGAAACCAATATCTTGGAAGATGACGTCAGAGTCTCCATGCCTCAAATAGATCCGCTTCTCCGCGCAGTCGATCCTCGCGAAGTGCCAATCCAGCCATGCCAAGCCCAAAATGATGTCGAACTCCGACATTCTCAAAACCGTGGCCGGTGTATCAAAGTCCTTCCCATCAATAAATAACTCCAACTCGCACTTGGCGGTTGCGATCATCTCCGAGCCATCCGGAAGGCGTACACGTCGGGCTATTCCCGTGAAGTACTGAACATCCCCCACGTCTTTTATGAAATCCTCGGACACAAAAGAGTGTGAGGCACCGGTATCGAACAGCGCATAGGCCGTCTTCCCGCCAATAATCACGGTGCCTAAGTGCCAACAACCAAAACTTATTGCTAGTGTCTAATAAGTTCTAATCAATTCGTGTTAACCCATGCAAATATATAAACTAGTTAAATCATACCTGCAATCACCTCTTGGGGGTTCCGTTCCTGTGCCATGTCAAGCGCGTACACCTGATCCCTAGCAGGGCCGGGGTTACCTCTTGGCGGTCCTCGTCCTCGACCACGCATGTATCCCCGTCCTCGTGGAGCTGGTGGAGGGAGAGCAGGAGGGAGAGCAGGAGGGACGTTCCCATACAGCTGCGGGCAAAAACGTCGGATGTGGCCCGGCTGGTTGCATTCGAAGCACACCAGACCACGACGCCCTTCAGGTTGTTGAGATCGCTGAGGCTGTGGGGGTGGAGGCAATGCAGGCGGCTGCGGAACTGGATGCTCCACCCTATAGTTTTGGTGGACACGCCCTCCACCTCTTTGGTGTCCCCTTCCTCCTCTGAAGTCTCGCCTCCTTCTATTCCATGGGCCGGCTTCCATCACGTCCTCCGCGGGCCTCTTACTACATCCCATGTGGTCCGCCTCCAATCTTTTTGCCATATCAATGATCTCCGCCAAGCTACCATCCGCTAAAAACAAAAGGGACTGCCTTAGGGGATCTCGCAGCCCCTTGTAGAAGCACTTGGCATAGCCTCTGTCATCCAACTCGTAAGAATCTGCAAACCTTGCGAGATGCTGGAATTCCCGCTGGTATTCCGTAACCGTCTTTGATCCCTGCTTTAATAGAAGGAACCTCTGCTCAAGCTCATCTCGGGCCGACGTAGGGATAAAGTGCTCCAAGAAAACCTCCGAGAATTCACTCCAACTTATCTCTGAGTAGATCCGGCCTTGGAAGGTAGATCCCATGAGGGACTTCCACCACCTCTTCGCATGGAAGTCCAAGACGGACACTGCCAATGTCACTGCCATGTTGCCCGGGAAACGGATACCAGCCAACAACTCCTGTATCGTCTCTAGTCATTCCTCTGTACGAACAGCCGACTCCGCCCCAAGGTAGACGGGAGGGGAGAGAGCCCGGAAGGTGCTCAGCCAGTTGGAGCTCGGGGCCTGTTGTTGCACCGGAGCCTGCTGTGCCTTAAAAGCATCAAGAATGGCGGTGAGTGTTTGCCCCAACTCAGACTGTTGGAACTGAGTGGGTATGGGAGGGGTAGGAGTACCCCCCCATCGGCTCAACATGTAGTGGAACCTACACGTAGACGACAAATTTGTGGTCAGGTTGGCTAAACTCAAGGTCAAAGTTGGACAAACTCAATGTGAATTACATATGGGCACACCACTGCTTCCGCTAAGTCAGTTTGTCCACAAACCGACTAACCAAACGGGGGTGGCACCATTGTTGAATGACTTCCTTAGTTGAGGATCGTGGCAAACTGATACCATTTGTAAAACTCCCCCTACCCATATCCCAAAACACGGCACGAAGGGGGAGTCTTATGCCCGGAAGAGCCGCCTTGCGGTAGCATTAGCACACGGGCTAACCTGTACCACAAGACACCTGTTCCGCCGGCTACAACAATATCAATATAACATGCCAACCCAACCAAATAAATAAACAACCAGAAGTCAAATCCACACTAAGTTATAATGTCCAAATACATCAATAAGGAGAAGCTAAAACATGCTTCTACCATATATCAGAGTACAGCTAAACATTGCCCAAACGGGCTACATCAGAGTATCAAATACTAACATCAGTAACTGACGGTATCGACGGCACCGTCACCTCAGGCCCTGTCATCCTGGCCTGGCTGTCCTGCTGCGTAGTCTGCGGCTGCTCCACCTGCGGCGTGACCTCCTAAAAAGGAAGACGTAGCAACCATTAGTCGAAACGACTAAGTGGTTTCACATCCGCTCCCCCGGCGACTCCTCGGCACCGGGCGGAGAAAAGGAACAAGAGTATAGTATATAACAAGTATGCAAGTAAAGGAAGTACAAGCAGGTGTCAGTAGTGTAAGAGTAACAGTATCATAATCAGCATTTATGTAAGAGCTACACTAAACTAGCAAGTATAAGTAACAGCAGGAAAGTAACTTAACTTATAAGAATGCCCATACAAACTTATAAGTTAAGGATCGGGTTACATAAAAGTAACTCATCGTATAAGAGTGCTCATACAAACTTATACTATGAGGATCTTGTTGTGCAATGATATGAAATGCTATGAATGCTATGCAATGACTCACCCATGCAATTGCTATGTCGACACAGACTATAGTTCCCACTTTTCGAGCAGGTAGCTAACCTCTCAGGCATCAGCCGCTGTGGCCAGGCGGTGACAGTAGAACGGGCACTTCTACTACTAGGCGGGTATCACACTACTTCACCTAGGCCTCCGTACGCCTCAACGCTAAGAACACAACAGCGGAGCCCATGCGTACTATGGCCCAGTGGGGTCTTGGGTAGATGTGCACCAAGAACACAACCCGAACTGGCCTTGCGTGACCCGGAAGGGGCCTCGGGACGTGAACACCGAGGACACAGCCCAAACCGACCAAGTCTAACTGCCAACTCCCGTCGGTGTGACGACTGGCGAGCCCGTAGACCTGCCACACTATCCTTAACCCAGGATTACGACACCGCGTGTCGACTCACACCACTTGCAAATTCCACATCAACATATCATGGAAGGGGCCTCGGAGTGAGCACGAGGACACAACCCAACCATCCATCCACACCTTACCTCAACACGACCAAAACAAATGGTGGTCAACACCGCACTTGCACATTTACTATAAAATGACAATAGGAGACGACACACTATTGATGGACTCCTAAATTCAATCCGATATATAATATATGCATGGCCATGGGTTACGCATCTATATGTCATCCCAAGTGATTTCAACATGATATAAACAAGATTTGCTCTTACGACAACTTACCGAAGTATTATCAAATCAATCCAATTAAACATAAAGAAATCAACAGGCCTCAAGCTATCTTGCGATAATAAATTGATTTCTAAAATAGTAAATATTATCATCCATAACACTTTGGTGGTTAACATAAATTATTTCACCAAAAACTCGAATTAATTGCGACATTGGACCACCAATTTCAAATCCACAATGTATGTAGAGACCCAGAATTTCAGCGCAGGATTAGCACTGGACAGCAAATTCGACCGGAGTTTCCTGAAGTTACAGGAATCTGGTGGAGGCGTGTAACCCCTCGTTGGAAAGACCTTTTCATGATCTACAACTTTCATATTCAGGTCACAACCCAGATCTGAAAATAACTTACTCGAAATCGGCTTCAAAGTTCACTGCGCACAGAACACAATTTCTGTGTACAGGAATTGCCGGACAGCAAACTCGATTAGGTTTTCTCGGGGCCACAGACATCACCTGAAGTCGTGCGACCACTCGTTGGAAAGGTATTTTCAAGGGCTACAACTTTCGTGTTTAGCCAAAATCCCAGATCTGCACATATCCTACATGAAAATGGCCTAGAAGATCGCTGCGCGCAGAATACAGATTCTGCGCGCATCTTAAAGAAAAATGAACGGCATCGGTCTGTCTTCCTCCTCAAGCGATCCTTCCTAAATTTTCCAGAAATGTCCTCCTCCCTTATTCAACCTCAAGGGCCAAAACTCCTCACGAAACCATTCACCCATCATCGTATTGAAGAAAAGGGAAAGGGTTGAAGAGATCTAAAATCTAGGATTCAAATCCTAGCATGGCCAAACCTAGAAATCTTCTCCTCTCCATCAAGCTCTCTTGAGCCGATGTCTCTCCTATATATCTAAGATCTAGCACCAAGGGAGAGGGTAGGAAACTCACGTTGGCTCCAGCGGTACCACCATTTCCGGCCATGGATCGCGTAGTTCTCCTTGGCTGCATTTTCTCTTTCACGGCGATGGCGGATCTCCTTCGGTAGAACTTGCTCCTGCAGTTTTCCTCTCACCAGGAGTTCTCACAGGAATTAGGGGAAGAAATGGGAATGAAAATGGCTAGGGTTTTCTCTGCCCCTTATATACAAAATGTGACACGGGTAGGGACACGGTCGTGTCCGTACCCGTGTCCTGCTTCCGTGAAACGGCCGTGGCGGTTTCCATGTCGGTTCAATGTTTGACACGGGTTGGGACACGCCCGTGTCCCGACCCGTGTCCACATGGCACGGCCGTGTGCCTGGACGTGTTATTGGCCGTATACTTCTTGAGTTACACCTCGACACTTCTCGTCGAGCTCAACTCGACGCACACGGGTAGGGACACGCCCGTGTCACTACCCGTGTCACTTAGTGTCGACCCCGCTCGACGATCTCGACAACTCTCAACGATCTCGACATGCCTCGTCGAGATCATCTCGATGCACACGGGTAGGGACACGGCCGTGTCACTACCCGTGTCACTTGGTGTCGACACAGCCCGTCAGTCTCGACACGGCTTGTCGAGTGGAACTCGACGCACACGGGTAGGGACACGCCCATGTCGCTACCCGTGTCACTTCTCTCTGCACTGATTTCTCCCCTTCTCCACAAGTGCAGCCCAAATCCCTGCACTTCTCAGGCCTCGAGTCAACCCTCCTGACTCAAAAACTCACACTAGGGGCCTAGAGCGATTCGGGACGTTACACTAATAAGTATAAGTCAATTAAGTGATGTAGGGTATGACATCTCATTTGTTAAAAATGGTTGTCATATCAAGAGGTCAACTGATCAAGAGATCATTTTGACAGGTTATAGAAAGAGGAATGTCTACTGCCTAGACATTATGTGTGAGACCAATGGTTCTCAAGTGTGTCTTGTAGCAGATGAGAAAGTCTCTCATTGTCTCAAATGGCACAAGAGGCTAGCTCATCTAAACTACAAGACAATTGGCAAACTCTTTAGCAAAGAGTTAGTGAGGAATGGTCCTCAAGTTAAGTGTGTTAAAGATGGTATTTGCTCAGCTTGTCAAAAGGGCAAGCAGACTAGATCCACCTTTAGAAGCATAGAAAACAAAGGTGCTGTGAGGTATTTATACCTCTTGCATATGGATCTCTTTGGTCCAATGCCAGTTCACAGCCTAGGTAGGAAGGTCTATACCTTTGTAGTTGTAGATGACTACTCAAGGTTTTCCTGGGTGTTCTTCTTAAGACAAAAATCTGAAACACCTAATGTCTTATATAGCTTTGTCAAGCAAATTCAGAATGAACTAGACAGTATAGTGATCAAGATTAGAAGTGACCATGGTACTGAATTTCAGTCTGAGAGTATGGCAAAACTATGTGAAGACTTTGGGATATTTCAAGAGTTTTCTTCACCAAGAACACCTCAGCAAAATGGCATTGCTGAGAGGAAGAATAGAACCTTGATTGAGGCTGGTAGGACCCTATTAAGTGATACATCACTACCAGAATACTTCTGGGCTGAAGCAGTAAATACTGCATGCCATGTTATCAATAGGGCTACCATAACTAAAGGCCTCAACAAGACCCCCTATGAGGTTGTGAAAGGCAGGAAACCAAACCTATCCTACTTCAGGATCTTTGGTTGCAAATGCTTCATACTTAACAATGGAAAGTCTTACTTGACTAAGTTTGCTGCCAAGTCCCAAGAGGGAATTTTTGTTGGGTACAGCAACAATAGTAAGGCTTATAGAGTCTACAACTTGTCTACTCAAGTTGTAGAAGAGACTGTACATGTAGTATTTGATGAAACTAGGCTTATTAACAATGAGTTGTCTAGTAGTGTATGCAGCCCCATAGGTTTAACAAAGAAGATGGACAAGCTCACTATAAAAGAAGAATCTACTGCAAGACAGCAAGTAGAAGACAGTGGCTGTTGTCCAGGGGGAGTACTACATGTACCAAATGCAGAAGAAGTACAAGGAGTACAGCAAGATGATGAAACTGAAGAGCTTCAACCAGAAGTCAGGATGCCTCCAGCCAATAGGCATCTTAGAGATCATCCAGTAGAGCAGATTATTGGAGATCCAAGACAAGGGGTACAAACAAGGAGCAGAAATCTGAATGCAGCAATCTACTCCAGTTTTCTATCTCAAGTTGAACCAAAGAAGTTTGAAGAAGCCATTCTAGATCCACAATGGACTGAAGCAATGCAGGAAGAGCTGAATCAGTTCAAGAGGTGCAAGGTCTGGGAACTTGTTCCTAAACCTAAAGACCACAATATAATAGGAACCAAGTGGATCTACAGGAATAAGATGGATGAACAAGGGGTCATCATTAAGAATAAAGCAAGATTGGTTGCTAAAGGATATAGGCAGGAAGAAGGTATTGACTTTGATCAAACCTTTGCTCCAGTAGCCAGACTGGAAGCCTTAAGGATGTTTCTTGCCTATGCAACCTTTCAAGGATTCAAGGTTTACCAAATGGATGTCAAGTCAGTATTTTTGAATGGTAATCTTAAAGGGGAAGTCTATGTGGAACATCCATCAGGTTTTGTTGATTCAACTTTCCCTAATCATGTTTATAGACTTAGGAAAGCTTTATATGGGTTAAAGCAAGCCCCTAGGGCTTGGTATGAAACCCTATCTAGTTTCCTCATTGAGAACAAGTTCTCAAGGGGGAAAATAGATAAGACTCTATTCCTTAGAGAATCTAGAGGCAAAGTTATACTAGTACAAATATATGTAGATGACATTATATTTGGGTCTACTGAAAGCAGCCTTTGCAAAAAGTTTGCAAAACTTATGCAAGGTCAATTTGAGATGAGTAGTATGGGAGAGCTGAAGTTTTTCTTGGGTCTCCAAGTTAAACAGACTGAGAGTGGTTTATCCATTTGTCATTCTAAGTTCACCCTAGAACTCATAAGGAAGTATGGTATGGATTCATCCAGTACCATGAAGACTCCTATGGGGTTAAGTATGTCTCTTAGCAAGGATGATGCAGGGAAACCTGTAGATGAAACCTTGTATAGAGGGATAGTTGGCTCCCTATTATACTTGACTGCAAGTAGACCAGATATCATGTATGCTACATGTGTAACACCCCCTATCCGTCGCATAGTATATAGCAGTAGGTCCGGCCGGGGCCCGACGCCATATACCACAGACAGACCGGGTGGTTACGTATGGAAACCATCCAACCAATCTCAACGTCCTACACAGAGCATTCTAGCGGAAGCAGTTTATATAAGTTGTAAACAAGAACCCAGCATTAGAGCACGAATGTCCACCATTACAAAATTAGGAATGTTATACAAAATACCCAAAAATCGGCCTTAAGGCCTTACAAAGTGTTTCACTTGAAAATTACATGTTTTACAAACCACGGCACGCAGGCCGGTCATATATGAGTAAAGCAGTAAACACTTCTACTTGGGCCTTCGAGGGCCAGCTTCGCAAAAAGGGCTTTAGCCCGCTATTGACCGCTTGGTCCAGCTGCACCTGCAAGCAACAATCCACCGCACGGTGGCAAAACAAGGCAACGGTCAGCAATGCTGACCAAATTATAACGATCCCGCCCCCAACTCGGGGCGGCGATGCTCCTTCCCTGCATTTCCTTAGCATAAGCGAGTAATATAAAACCATAGCCATAACATCACAGACGTTGGCTCGAAAGGCCACACGCCCCGTGCACTCAGGGCACATTCTCGGTGAACCGGTCGATGTCACGTCAATTAAAGCCATTAACATTCCGGACTCACCACCGCCACTAAGACGGCCAAACCTATGAGCAATTCGTCTTCTTGGTATTGGTCACGTCAATTTAAGCCATTGACCACCAAAGACTCCCATCTATGCCAACGGCGAGTTCCACGTAACCTTAGGTCGCTCTAACCAGACGACATAAAGCGGGTACGGCTCCATCTAACCCGTGCTCACTTCGCAACGACAATTTAAGCCATTTGCGCAGGTCAAACTTTCACCGATTCCCATTCTACCGCAAGTCACATAACTCAGTTATGTTCGAGTTGGCTCTCAGGCCTCCAAGTTGGCAAGATCTCGTATCCGCCCAGTTTTTCGGGTGCACCTTTGGGTTAGTCCCCAAGGCTCCCTGCTGCAATCTACAGCGTATAAAACCTGAAAACAACCAATAGCACGGAGACTTCTCCGGCCTTATGCAATGCAACATCACCGATCCGGACTAACATGTCCGGGTAGGCTTCAACCAAAATGCATATGTCCGTTCTCGCATACGGACTCTAAACAACGGGGACTTTACATATCTACCCGAAGGAACGCCTCCAACTCTCCGCAAACTCGCGAGAGCGGGCTTCCTATGCTAAGAAAGAGAGTTATTAGTGCTCAAGATGAGGATCGTTACCCTTGCGTTCCTCTTTGGCGCCATCGAAAAGTAATCGGATAGAAATCACCGCACTTGCGTTGCCTCCGTGGATCCGAAGTCGGCTTGCGATTCGGAGCTCCGAAGCTCCTCCAATGACGGATCTAGCTCTTCTTCCTCCAATGGCTTTCCTCTTTCTCCAAGGGTTTGGAGAGATGATCAAGTGAAGAAAAATGATGGATTTCAAGTCAACTCCCGGGTATATCCTCTTAGGAACAACCCCCAGCCGTTGGATCTTCAATCAAGGAAACGAACGGCTTTGATTCGGGGCTGAAATGCCCAATCTGGACCGAACACGGCCTGGCACACGCCCGTGTCCAGGGCCGTGTGCCGCATTCGCCGTAAAAATCGAATCTCCTGGACCCTCACACGGGTATCGAACACACCCGTGTTTGATCTGACACGCCCGTGTTCCAGCTGACACGGCCATGTAGCCGGCCGTGTACCCCATGATTTTCCCCCGTTTTCAACCCGAGCACTGCACGGGTTCTAGGACACGCCCGTGTCCTTGCCCGTGTCACATTGACATGCCTGGGCCCCAGGCCGTGTACAAGGTCTCGACATTTCGTCGCGTACAGTTCGACGACTGGATGACACGGCCTTGGACACGCCCGTGTCCTAGGCCGTGTGCCTTGTCTCGACGATCGTCGAGTGAATCTCGACGATTTTACCTTGACGATCGTCGACACGGGTCGACACGCCCGGCGACACGCCCGTGTCGCGGGTCGTGTGCCCATTCTCGACGAATCGTCGAGTATATCTCGACGATTTCACGGCTAAGTGTCGACACGGGTCGACACGCCCTGCGACACGCCCGTGTCGCAGGCCCTGTGCCCATTCTCGACGAATCGTCGAGTATAACTCGACGACTTCGCGGCTAAGTGCCGACACGCGCTTGACACGCCCTGGGACACGCCCGTGTCCCAGGCCGTGTGCCTTCAACCAGAAACCAAAACTGGCCCAAAACGTCCCCCTTTGCTCCTTTGAGTTTCGGGGCGTTACAACTCTCCCCCTCTTAAAAGAATTTCGCCCACGAAATTACATAAAGGAAAGATATACAAAAACAACATTTGTACCTGAGCGGAACAGCTCCGAATACTCGTCAAGCATAGTTCTGCTCTCGCTCCCAAGAGAGCTCCTCACAACCGCAATTGTCCCACCGGACCTTGACCATCCTGATCTCTTTATTGCGTAGCTGCTTGACCTCCGAGTCTTCAATTCACACGGGCTTGACCTTTGTCGTTAGCCCACTATCCACCGGCACTTGATCGACCGCGATCACTTGCGTAGGCTCTTGCACCGCCTTCCGAAGCACCGAAATGTGGAATACATCGTGTAAACCACTTAGCTCCACTGAAAGCTTCAACCTATAGGCCGCTTCTCCAACTCGCTCCAGAACCTCGAACGGTCCAAGGTACCTCGGGCTTAGATTTTTCAACCGTCGCACCCGCGAGACACCCTTGAACGGCTTGATCTTTAGGTACACATAATCACCCACAGCGAACTCCACGTTCTTGTGCTTGGCATTATAGTATTTTGCTTGCCGGTCCTGAGCGATGAGCAACCTCTCCCGAATGGTTCTCACCAAAGAAGTAGCATCCTCCACTTCCGATCGCTTATACAACTTTGACTCGCCCGTTTCTAACCAAGACAACGGCGTGCGACATTTCCTACCATAAAGGGCCTCGAAGGGCGCCATCTGAATACTTGCTTGGTAGCTATTGTTGTATGCGAACTCCACCAAATAAAGGTGGTCTTCCCATTGCTTTCCAAAGTCCAAGACACACATGCGAAGCATGTCTTCCATGGTTCTATTGACCCTCTCGGTCTGCCCATCCGTTTGCGGATGGAAGGCTGTGCTAAACTTCAGCTTTGTTCCCAACATTTGCTGCACCAGCCTCCAATCATTGGACGTGAACCGCCCATCACGGTCACTCACGATGCTGCGGGGCACACCATGAAGCCGTACTATGTTATCCACATATAGCTTTGCCAGCTTCTCCACCGGATCATCCTTCCTATGCGGAATAAAATGCGACACCTTCGTTAATCGATCCACGACCACCCAAATGGCGTCGTTCCCCTTTTGCGACCTTGGCAAACCGTGCACAAAGTCCATAGAGATGTCGTCAAATTTCCACTCCGGAATAGGCAAGGACTTAAGAAATCCTCCCGGCTTTTGGCACTCTGCCTTTACCAAGGTGCAGGTTTGGCACTTCGCTACGTATAGCGCCACATCCTTTTTCAAACCCGGCCACCAAAATAGTTTCTTGACGTCGCGGTACATCTTCGTGCTCCCCGGGTGAATCGAGTACTTGGTATGGTGTGCCTCGTACAACAACTCCACCCGTAAATTGCCCACGCTTGGGACGCACAGACGACCGTCTTTCCAAAGCAATACGTCCTCCACGACGAATTGGGAATTTGACTCATCCAGAGCCTCTACCATGAACTGCTTCAGCACTTGATTGCTTGTCCATACAAACGATCCCCCAACGCCTTCAACTCTCGCACCAACCGCTCATCTTGCACCGATAGCCAATTGGCTCGAGCTGGGGCTTGGCGACTCACCGCGTCAGCAACCGCATTCCCTTTATCAGGCGCGTAGTGGATCTTGAATGTATAGTCTCCCAAGAACTCCATCCATCAACGCTGTCGTATAGTCAGATCCTTCTGATCAATCAGATGCTTCACGCTCTTGTGACCGGCATAGAGATCCACTTTCACACCGTATACAATTATGCCTCCATAGCTTCAAGGAAAAACTCACGGCCATACGCTATTACACTTCCGTGTTGCAGTAGCACGCAACCCAAACCGCTGCCCTACGCATCATTAAAAATCTCATTGCCTTCGATTCCACTTGGCGAAGTCAGCACAGGCGCCGTAGTCAACCGACATTATAACTTCTCAAAAGCTCGCGCGCACTCCAGCGTCCAAAAGAACTTATGCTCCTTCCTCGTCAAAGTAGTGAGAGGTAACGCTATCCGCGAGAAGTTCTCCACGAAGCGCCTATAGTAGCCGGCAAGCTCCAGCAAACTCCGGACTTCCTCTACCGTAGCCAGCTCAGGCCACTCTCGTATCGCAACAATCTTCGCCGGATCCACCGCAATACCCTCTCCACTCACTATATACCCGAGGAACGCCACTGAGGATAGCCAAAACCCGCACTTGGAGAACTTGGCATACAACTGATTTATCCTTAGCGTCTCCAACACCAAATGAAGATGCTTGAAGTGATCTTCCTCACTTTGCGAGTACACCAAAATATCATCGATGAAGACGATCACGAAATGGTCCAAGTACTCTCTGAACGTCCTGTTCATCAAATCCATGAACACTGACGGCGCATTAGTCAGTCCAAACGGCATGACCGTAAACTCGTAGCGCCCGTGTCCTGTACTGAACGTTATCTTAGGGATATCACTCTCCCTTATCTATTTAGAGTACGTCGTTGACCCTACCAACTGATCACAAAGATCATCGATCCTTGGGATTGGGTACTTGCTCTTTTCCGTCAACTTGTTGACCTCCCGATAATTAATACGCAGCCTCAACCTTCCATCCTTCTTCTTAATAAAGAGGGTCGGTGCGCTCCAAGGCGAAGGACTTGGACGCGCATACCCTTTCTCCAACAACTCTTGCAGTTGAACTCTCAGCTCCGTCATTACCTTTGGCGTTAGCCGATACGGAGATCGTGACACAGGCTTTGCACCTGGCACTAGCTCTATCGTAAAATCTATCTCCCGCTGAGGCGGGGCTCCAGGAAGATCTGCGGGGAACAGATCAGGGTATTCCGATACCACTGAAATATAATCCAACGCGGGCTTCGGCTTTACTACCTCAACTAGTGTACAGAACAGCTCTACACTAGCACAAACCGCCTTCACCACCTGAAGAGCGGACATCAACGTCTTGCTCGACCCCTTTAAGCCTGTAATAGTCGTCTCACGACTTGCTCCCATCTTGACTTCCTTGCTACCGCAATCTATATGGGCATGTTGCTCCGAGAGCCAGTCCATGCCAAATATAACGTCAAACTCCACCAACGGAAGTAACGACGCTTGCAGATCGTACTCCTAATTCCCAAACCACAAACTAAGGGCAACGAATTCTACCCTCGCCGAATGAGCACCATTGGACTATAACGCATCCAATTTATCTCTTTCCATCGAAGGAGATACTCCAAGGCTCAATAAAATTCCTAATAAAGGAACGCGAAGCTCCCTAAACGAACGGTGCTCTCGCAGATAAAGTAAAGTCGCAACAAAGCTTAGCACAGTAGTCCTAAGCTAATATGCATAACAAGTGTTTAACGCAAAACTATCTTTAAACCATACCTGTCGTCACGACGACGGGCTTTCTCCAGGGTTTTAGGCACTCCCGAGCATAATGCCCCGGCTCCCCACAGTTGTAACATGTGCCCGGGGTCTGACCCATAGTCGCCCCAGAAGTACCAGAAGGAGCTGGACCCGAAGTCCTATGCTTCTTATACCATTTTCGATATGCCGACTTTGAGGTGTTCGGCACTTTGAATGTCGTTTCCTTTGCACTGACATCCTTGACTGCTCCTGACATAGGTTTCTTACCCTTCCGAGCACCATTCCAACAGTCTCGGGCAAAGTGCCCTTTCTTTCCACACGTATAACAAGTGTAAGAAGCTTTACTAGTCGAGTTCATAGCGCATTTCTCCAGCATTCTGCCGGATGCAGCTCTTATGGGGTTTGTATAGTTCGATACCATGGTCGCTGGCATCGGGAGGGTCTTCCTCAACTCTGCCTCCAATGATCTAACTGATTCCACCAAGGCTCGGAATCCCAATAACTTTGGTCCTAGCAGTAGGACTCGTAACTCGGCGCGTAGGCCATTATAGAATCTATCGACTGTAGCTTGCTCATTATCCGACTCAAAGCATGGGTAGCGACTTATCATAAGAAAAGCTTGCAAATATTCCTCAACCGTGTGCGCTCCCTGCACTAAATGCATATTCAGCCGCTGCCCCAATGGTCTACCAAAGGTCATCTGCTGCATCGCGCCCACCGGCGTTGAAGCCACAACAGGGGCGCAGGGTTGTACATTTCCTCCTAGCTGTGCACCCGCCACAGTGAACACCGCTTCTACGATCCTTCTAACGGTTTCATATGAAGGAGGAGGCTCAAACACCTCACTGGGTGCACTATGCTCCTCAGAAACCGGACATTCAGGCTGTCCAGCACCGCTTCCGGTCACCTATAGTGGTACAAACACCGTTAAGCGACCAAATAAAATTGCGAACAGCAAATATAGGAACACGCAGGTTCCTCAAACACGAGTATTTTCATTCCTAAGTGGACATTCATGGGTTCTTTTACCATTATAACGATGACGCACACAATGTGCTCACCACCCCTTAAAAAGAATTCGTCCACGAATTCAGCTTAAGTCCGACCAAAACCAGTAGTCTGATACCAAATTGTAACACCCCCTATCCGTCGCATAGTATATAGCAGTAGGTCCGGCCGGGGCCCGACGCCATATACCACAGACAGACCGGGTGGTTACGTATGGAAACCATCCAACCAATCTCAACGTCCTACACAGAGCATTCTAGCGGAAGCAGTTTATATAAGTTGTAAACAAGAACCCAGCATTAGAGCACGAATGTCCACCATTACAAAATTAGGAATGTTATACAAAATACCCAAAAATCGGCCTTAAGGCCTTACAAAGTGTTTCACTTGAAAATTACATGTTTTACAAACCACGGCACGCAGGTCGGTCATACATGAGTAAAGCAGTAAACACTTCTACTTGGGCCTTCGAGGGCCAGCTTCGCAAAAAGGGCTTTAGCCCGCTATTGACCGCTTGGTCCAGCTGCACCTGCAAGCAACACTCCACCGCACGGTGGCAAAACAAGGCAACGGTCAGCAATGCTGACCAAATTATAACGATCTCGCCCCCAACTCGGGGCGGCGATGCTCCTTCCCTGCATTTCCTTAGCATAAGCGAGTAATATAAAACCATAGCCATAACATCACAGACGTTGGCTCGAAAGGTCACACGCCCCGTGCACTCAGGGCACATTCTCGGTGAACCGGTCGATGTCACGTCAATTAAAGCCATTAACATTCCGGACTCACCACCGCCACTAAGACGGCCAAACCTATGAGCAATTCGTCTTCTTGGTATTGGTCACGTCAATTTAAGCCATTGACCACCGAAGACTCCCATCTATGCCAACGACGAGTTCCACGTAACCTTAGGTCGCTCTAACCGGACGACATAAAGCGGGTACGGCTCCATCTAACCCGTGCTCACTTCGCAACGACAATTTAAGCCATTTGCGCAGGTCAAACTTTCACTGAGTCCCATTCTACCGCAAGTCACATAACTCAGTTATGTTCGAGTTGGCTCTCAGGCCTCCAAGTTGGCAAGATCTCGTATCCGTCCAGTTTTCCGGGTGCACCTTTGGGTTAGTCCCCAAGGCTCCCTGCTGCAATCTACCGCGTAGAAAACCCGAAAACAACCAATAGCACGGAGTCTTCTCCGGCCTTATGCAATGCAACATCACCGATCCAGACTAACATGTCCGGGTAGGCTTCAACCAAAATGCCTATGTCCGTTCTCGCATACGGACTCTAAACAACGGGGACTTTACATATATACCCGAAGGAACGCCTCCAACTCTCCGCAAACTCGCGAGAGCGGGCTTCCTATGCTAAGAAAGAGAGCTATTAGTGCTCAAGATGAGGATCGTTACCCTTGCGTTCCTCTTTGGCGCCATCGAAAAGTAATCAGATAGAAATCACCGCACTTGCGTTGCCTCCGTGGATCTGGAGTCGGCTTGCGATTCGGAGCTCCGAAGCTCCTCCAATGGCGGATCTAGCTCTTCTTCCTCCAATGGCTTTCCTCTTTCTCCAAGGGTTTGGAGAGATGATCAAGTGAAGAAAAATGATGGATTTCAAGTCAACTCCCGGGTATATCCTCTCAGGAACAACCCCCAGCCGTTGGATCTTCAATCAAGAAAACGAACGGCTTTGATTCGGGGCTGAAATGCCCAATCTGGACCGAACACGGCCTGGCACACGCCCGTGTCCAGGGTCGTGTGCCGCATTTGCCGTCAAAATCGAATCTCCTGGACCCTCACACGGGTATCGAACACGCCCGTGTTCGATCTGACACGCCCGTGTTCCAGCTGACACGGCCGTGTAGCCGGTCGTGTACCCCATGATTTTCCCCCGTTTTCAACCCGAGCACTGCACGGGTTTTACGACACGCCCGTGTCCTTGCCCGTGTCACATTGACACGCCTGGGCCCCAGGTCGTGTACAAGGTCTCGACATTTCGTCGCGTGCAGTTCGACGACTGGATGACACGGCCTTGGACACGCCCGTGTCCTAGGCCGTGTGCCTTGTCTCGACGATCGTCGAGTGAATCTCGACGATTTTACCTTGACGATCGTCGACACGGGTCGACACGCCCGGCGACACGCCCGTGTCGCGGGCCGTGTGCCCATTCTCGACGAATCGTCGAGTATATCTCGACGATTTCACGGCTAAGTGTCGACACGGGTCGACACGCCCTGCGACACGCCCGTGTCGCAGGCCGTGTGCCAATTCTCGACGAATCGTCGAGTATAACTCGACGACTTCGCGGCTAAGTGCCGACACGCGCTTGACACGCCCTGGGACACGCCCGTGTCCCAGGCCGTGTGCCTTCAGCCAGAAACCAAAACTGGCCCAAAACGTCCCCCTTTGCTCCTTTGAGTTTCGGGGCGTTACAACATGTGTATGTGCAAGGTATCAAGTCTGCCCTAAAGAGTCTCATTTGACAGCAGTCAAAAGGATATTGAGATATCTAAAGGGCACTCCCTATCTGGGCCTCTGGTACCCTAGGAATGGGGATTTTGAACTAACAGGTTATTCAGATGCAGACTTTGCAGGATGCAAAGAAGATAGAAAAAGCACTACTGGAACCTGTCAATTCCTAGGTGGGAGACTAATTTCATGCAGTAGCAAAAAGCAAACAAGTGTGGCTATCTCCACTGCAGAGTCAGAGTATGTGGTTGCAGGAAGTTGCTGTGCTCAACTTCTGTGGATACAACATCAGCTTGAGTACTATGGATTTCAGGTAAGTAGAACTCCACTCTTCTGTGATTCTACAAGTGTTATTTCAATTGCACATAATCCTGTATCTCATAGTAGAACAAAATATATTGAAATTAAATATCATTTTCTTAGGGAGCATGTAGAAAGAGAAGATATTTTACTTGAATATGTTAAAACTGATAATCAATTAGCTGATATGTATACTAAGCCCCTAGAAGAAGCTAAGTTCAATAGATTTAAAATTGAACTAGGAATGATAAACTTAGAGTAAGTTTACAGAATTGAAATTGGCTAAGTAAAAAGGTATCGACACATATAGATTTCTGTGTCGACACAGAATAGTGGTGTCGACACTTCAGGAAAAAGGTGTCGACACATCTAGGAAATTGGTGTCGACACTTCAGAATATTAGTGTCGACACATGACATGTAGGTGTCGACACATCCAATGTGGTGTCGACACTTAGTATTTACTCAAAATTCTCTAAGTAAAGTCTCGACTATGTGTCGAGTTATGTAGTGTCGACACATAAACAAGTGTCGACACATAAAATCTGTTGACTAAACTTGTGTCGACACATATGTGTCGAGACATTATAAGTCTGTGTCGACACTTATTGCCAGTGTCGACACAATTTAAGTTAGCTGTCCCGCCTGTTCATCTTCAAAATTAGAAAGGCATAAATAGGGTTTTGTCTTAGTTTGTCGACACGCTTTCAAATTTTCGAGACCAAACTTCTGTGTCGACACCTCTCTTCTCTCAAGACAAATTCTACAAACCCTAATGACACCTAAGCTAGAGGAGAACGTTAATGAAGGATACGAGCTGGTGCGCAATGCTTTTGATGATGCTGATCAAGAAATCCAGACTGTCGTAACCCTAGTAGCCGATTCAGGGTTAGAATATCTTATTTCTGAACCTACTAAAATCTGGAAGAAAGAGGTACTAGAATTCCTCAATGGAGCTGAAGTGGACGAATCTGGATACAAAATCAAATCCAGAGTTCATGGAGCAAAGGTTAAGGTATCCCCTAAAAGCTTGAGGAAGGTACTTCAGTTGCCAAGAACTAACGAGGAAGATGAGGTTACTGCTTCAAAGACCAGGGAAGCTCTAACCTGGTGTGGACTGGATCCTAAGATGAAGCTTGGATCAGTGTTTCTTAGAAAGGGCATGAACAATCAAGGGAAATTCCTTTCAGAGATTATTGGCAAAGTAATACTCAGTAAGCTAGGAGGGCATGACAGAGTGTCTGCCCATATTTTTAGTATTATGACAAGGATAATCTTCACTCTAAACAATGACTGGTCTAATATAGTGTTTGAGAAAATCAAGGAAAGCCTAAAGAAGCCCAACCTGGGCAGAATTTTAAGTCTATACCTAGTTGGTACCATACCAGAGGTTATGCAACAAGCTGCTGGAAGCAAAATCAACCACATGAGAAAAATGGATATGAGAATTTTCTCCAGATGGGACAGGGTGTTGTCTAAGGAGATGCCAACCCCTGAGAAGATCATTCCTGAGAAAGAAATTCTACCAAAGAAGAAGAGGAAAACTGCTCCAGTGGCTCAAGTGTCCACTAGCAGCTCAGACAGTGAAGAACAAGTTGTCTTCACACCAGATGAGATTGAGGAAGAGCCTGCTGTGAAGTCTCCAGCTCCTCAAGGTGTTGCTGAGATCCAGGGGGAGCTACCTAAAGCTTGCCACATACACAAGGATCAAAGCCAGGGGGAGCTTCTAGTTGTAGATGAACCCACTACACTGGAAAGTGAACAAGCAACCAACACAATACTAGAGGTAATCACTGAACTAAATACTTTGGTTTTTCCTATAGAAGATACTGATTTGTCTGATGTTCATCAGCAAACTCAGCTGGATAACCAAGTCCCAGATGCTGTCATAGAAGACACATCTGCTATTGTTCAAGATGTTACTGATCCAGTGGTTGAAGAGCCAAGAATTTCTCCAGCTCAGTCTCCAAAAGAATATACCATGGAAGATCTTTTCTTAAATCTAGATCAAGAAGACTTTGGAAAGGACACTACTGCTGCTGAAGGAGAGAATGCTCCAGTTGAGGGGGAGCACATGCAAATTCTGGAAGAGCATGTAAGGCAAGAACCTGAGATAGCACCAGATGTGCAAACTGAAAGGCCCCCAAGCCCTAAGGAGAGGGTTGAAATTGCTAGTACCTCAGAATCTGAAGATGAGGAGGCTACCAAGGCAAAGCAAAAGAAATTCCAAGTGTTCAGAAGAAGAAGCCAAAGTTATAAGAAGTCTTTGCAAACTGTAGCTCCACAACCTATAGTTCAGCCAGCCCCATCAATAGACTATAGTGATCTGATGGTTGCCATGCGGCTCAAGTTGGATGAGCATAGAAAAGTACTAGAGACTTATGTGGATGTAGGGCAGAAATCATTGCAATTTGATCTAGCCCAGGACATAAAATCTATAAGATTTGAAATGAACCAAAATAAAAAGGAGATGACTGAATGTTTCCACAAGGGTGGAAATGCAGTGGTGTACTTGGCTACACACCAGGAGAAGATAAAAGCACAAGTGGATGACATAGCTGTGAAGCAAGGATATGTACTTGAAAATCAACTCAGAATGAATGACAATTTGACAGAATCTCATAATGCTATTGTCACAGAAATGAAGAACATTGCTGCTGGCCTGACAACTTCTACTGCTACTGCTATGACAGCTTTTGATAAAGCACTGCAAGAGAGCTTAACTGATATTACAACTGTTATTCAAGACTCTCAGAAGCTGATCTCTGAAAAACTCCAAAGGTTAAGACCTTTCTACAGGGATGGAGTTAATTATCTCAATGCCCAAATCAGATTTCAAAAAGATGACTTAAGGGATCATATTGAAAGAGAAGTCATAAAGGGGGAGAGGGTCTTAGTCAAAGCTGGCTCTGACCATGCAAAATGGGTTTCTAATTCCATCAGAGCCACTCTTGGTTATCCTCCTCTTTGTGATGATGATAATGTAGCTGAATCTGGAATTAACCTTGCCTATCTTGGAGGTGAGCAACCAGAAGTAGCTCAAGTAATCTATCCTCCACCAGATTTTGACATGATCCATGCTGACATTCAGTCCATGTATAGCCCACCTGGGGGTAAGGACAATGTCATAATAGAGAAAATTGTTCAGCCTGTCTCTGAAGCTTTACAGGAAGCCATCTTGAAGGAGCAAGCTAAAGAGGAAACCAGATTATCAAAGAAGAGGTTCAGGGAGCAAGCTGAACAAAGACCTGACTTTGAGCAGTGGAGCCCCACCTCAAGGAACATTATATTGACTGCCTGGAAAGCTGCCAAAGATAACATTCAAGACAGGAACAAGTGGTTTTCTGAAACTGAATGGAGGAAACATGAATCAAGGCAGGAGGCCATAGTTCAATATAGAAGGAAGGCCAAGATGGGAAAGCTACCTCCTACAGCTCTGGAGCCTAGCAAGTACTTTCCCAAGCCTTATCACTACTTTTAGAGGCAAAAGATTAAGGCTGAGGAACTCAAGAAGAAGGAGCTGAAAGGTAAGAAGCCTGCTGAAACAGAAGATGCTGAAGCCCCTGTACAAGCAAGGATAAAATCTGGAAAAGGGATAGTGATCAAAGATGCTGATCAAGAATAGATTTAGAATTTTCTTAAAGTTTACTATGTAATCTTTTTGATGATAAACATTCTGTAAACTTTTGAAAATGAATATGACAAAGTATTGGAACAATGTGTTGTATGATAAATTAGCTATGTGTTAAATTTATTTCATAATTGTTCTGAGATGTTATCTGATTATGCATGTTTGTTTAATACATGTGATGTACTTTCCTGTTTACATAATCCTGTTTTACATCATTTTGTAATTTAATTATGAATGGTGTATATCATTGACTAAGGGTTATGACTTCTCCAAATAGGGGGAGATTGTTGGGTACATTGGTTTAAATGTACCTGATTTGAAGAAGCCTCACCCAACTCAATGATATACATCAAAATATATTTGATGTGTTTTGAGTTTACTTGTGTATGCTAAGTATTTGCAGGAAAGAAGAAAAAGTTTCTAAGTCCATGTGTCGACACCAAGGAGCAATGTGTCGACACTTAAGAAGACTTGTGTCGACACCCAGACAAGCAGTGTCGACACTTGGAGTCATTGTGTCGACACCAGGGATGCTGAGTCGACACCAGACAGAAAGTGTCGACACAAGGAGCTGTGTCGACACTCAGTGAAGAAAAGCCAGCGAAGCTGTGTCGACACTTATCAGTTGTGTCGACACCCAGAAAAACAGTGTCTACATCAGAAAGTGTCGATACTTGGAGGCTGTGTCGACACTCAGCAAAAGTCTGCAGAGACTAAGTACAAGTGTCGACACCCAGAACAATGTGTCGACACTTAGCAGAAGAGTAAACACTGGAAGTAAGTGTCGATACCCAGAACAATGTGTCGACACTTAGCTGAAGACTCAACACTTGAAGAAAGTGTCGAAACAAGGAGTTGTGTCGACACTTAGCAAAGAACAGCAAAGTTCAACAAAATATTCTATGTACAAGTGTCAACACTAAGGGAATGTGTCGACACTCAGCCAGAGTCTCGACAAAAGAAGAAAGTGCCGACACCCAGAGCAATGTGTCTACACTCAACAAGTATCAACACTGAAGGTATGTGTCAACACCAAGAAGTAGTGTCGACACTTAACGGATTCAACACATGAAGATGTGTCGACACAAAGGTGATGTGTCGATACTTAGAAGAATTCAGCAGGATACTGAAGTACAAGTACTTGTGTCGACACTCAATCTCAGTGTCGACACATGAAGAAGAAGTAGTGTCGAGATAAAGAATCAACAACACAAGGAGTTGTGTCGACACCTTGTAGACTAGTGTCGACACTTAGACAACATGTGTAGACACTTGGTCTATAAGTGTCGACACTTAAAGACAGAAAGTCTCGACACTTAAAGACAGTTACAGAATTTTCAAGAACTGACTGGATGACTTGACAGCTGTCATTCCAGCCGGTCTACAGCACCTGTTAGAGTTGTCAAAATTCAGTTATGAACCGGGCCAGCCGGTTACCATGAAGAAGGTCTATAAATAGGCCTATACTGTCTACAGAAGAGATTGATCAAAAATTTGTTGAAGAGATTGAACATAAGTCCAAGTTTAGATTTAAAGAAGATCTAGCTATCAAGTGAAGATCTAAGAAGTTGGAGAGAGAGAGCTCCATCCAAGAAATTAGCTGTTGGAACCCAGCTGAGAAGAAGGATTCAGATTAGTCTGAATCTTAAGTAGCAGAGATCAAGGATCAACTGCAGAAGGAGTCAATCTTATTGAGTTCTACTTTCAAGAAGCTTTGAAGAAAGCTAAGTCAGATTGAGTCCAGCTGAGTTCTTACAAGAACTCATCAAGAATCTCACAACTTATCTCTCTTTCATCTAAGTTGTTGAGTTTATACATTTTGTATTCATTATAACTTGTAGGATCCTTAGGGATCTGAGATTGTAAGCCTGCAATTATAAAGGCTGAGGGTAGGAGAGTTAAATCTCTGAGTGTAGGCCTTGGTGGCTGAGTGTAGGCCTTGGTGGCTGAGTGTAGGCCTTTGTGGCTGAGTGTAGGCCTTTGTGGCTGAGTGTAAGCTTTGTGGAAAAGCTGAGGTGTAGGGCCTTGGGCCTGAGGTGTAGGAGCCTGTTTTGGGTTCTGAGATAGTGGAGAAGTTTGGCTGAATCTAGTACACTGCTAGATAGGCGAAGGGGGAAAGTGGATGTACCCAAAGCTTGGGGAACCACTATAAATCTCTGTGTCTACTGTGTGTTTGTGGATTACTGTGATTTGTGAATGTGTGCTGTGATAGATTAGATATAATTCTGTGATATTATCTGTTTGCTGCCTAAAAAGTTAAAAAGATTCAAGTCACCTATTCACCCCCCCCCCCCCTCTAGGTGTTTAGGTACTATATCTTTCAGGGTACATCCACTCTTCTACCACCCTAGGTAGGAATCCACTGCAGGATGAGTTGATCAGGTGTCCTGGGCACCAATGAGCTTTTGATAAGGTGCTCAAAAACCAAACTAGATTTTTGATCAGGTGTCTTGCCACCACTGAGTTTTGACAAGGTCTCAGAAACCAGCACAAAACTTTTGAAGGGAGTTTTGAGAAACCATTTTACAGCAGAAAAAGAAAGAGGTGAGATGTTCTTCTCTGTCAACAATCAGAGAGAAGACTAGTGGATGATGTTGTCAAAGCTCCCCCTGAGATCTGGAAGTTGTTCAGGAAAACAAGCTTTGCACTAGGGTGATAGGCCTTCAGTAGATGAGATCTCCAGCAAAGGATGATTCCAGCAGTTGCTGAAATGTGTAGTGTCTGGAGTCTTGATGGATGAAGCCTCTGAACACTTGAGTCAAAAGAGATCTAGAAAATCTTCTTTTTTGTATATTGATCTCCTTCAGTGGTGTGTGTTCTGAATGAATTCTATCTGTGTGTCTGTCTGTGACTATTCTCTTTCTGTGTGTAACTGTTAGGAGTAACAGGATAATATCCTCTTTTATTCCTTAGATCTGAAAAGAATGAATTGATTCTCTGTCTCCAAGATAGCCGTTAGCCACTCATTAATGACTTCCTTAAATGAATTTTGTCTCTGGAGGAAAGTCCTAGAAAACATTCCTTTAAATCTCCCTTGAAACTTGCTCCAGATTAATTGAAACGGCTACAAGATCCTTGAAATAAATGCTGGGAATAAATAAGATAGAATTCCATAACTGTCTGAATTTGAATCTTGAGAATCGTCGATCTCTCCAGAAAATCGTCGACCTGAGCTCAACTATTGTCGACCTGAGCTCAGAGACTGGGAAAATAGTTAGAGACAGAAATGTCGATCTGAGCTCGAAGATCGTCAAACGGAGTTCGACGACTCGTTGAACTGAGCTCAGAGATAGTCGAACTGAGTTCGACGATTCGTCGACCTGAGCTCGACGAAAATGACTTAGTCTCCTGAATTTGAATATCTGATCTGAGGGTCTTGGGGGCAGTTTTCAAGCCTAAATTCTAACCCTTAGACTCAATCTAATTGACCTTAAAAACTATACAAGGAGGTCAAAACAATTTTCCTAAGGACATAGTGATCCTTGCCCAAATCAGTAATAGGGTGTTCCAACAACAGGGCATAAGTCCTTTTCTCTTTTGTTGTACTCATTCTGGACTCTATTGTACTTTCATTTTCATTTTAGATAATAGTGTTGTGACTTGTGGACTAGTTATTTTATACAGTGCTTTTATACTTCTATTTCTCAATTGACCGAACAGGTTATATGATCCTACTAGCTGGCAGGATCGGCGTCTTGCGGTGTTGACTAACCCATGAGTTAGTGTCACCGTAAGGCGGCGGTTCTAGGGCATAAGACCTGGAGCCTCCCTGGTAAGGGGGAGGGGTCTTACAAATTGGTATCACTTGAACAAACGATCATAAGAGAAGAAGTCCATAGTACTGGGCCACCCCGCTCGAGATTAGTTTGCGGACAAATTATGCAGCGGAAGAAATGGTGTACCCTTGTGTAAAAAGTCACATAAAATAGTCCACTTAAGCAATGAGTGAGGCCAATTCTAATATAAACCTTACCTTTATGCAGCCTCCACAGGTCGTCGTACCGCAGAATGTGGTTCCTCCCCCTCCGGCCGCCATTCCTTTTTTGCAGACAGAGATGGGGCAGACCCTGACAGCCATTCTTGAGGCCTTCAGGGCCTAGCAGGTCCCGGCATAGCTGCCAAATCTGGGATTGAACTGGCTGAGTGCATTCAAGAGTTTGTCCCCGCCTATGTACCACGGGACGAAGAATGCGGTAAAGACCGAGGAATGGCTCGAGTCCATACAGGAGATGCTGACAGGCATCAGCTGCCCTATCAGCCAGGCAGACCCTTTGGCATCTTCTACATTGGATGCCCACGCAAAGAGGTGGTTGAAGTCCATGTTGGACTCCACCTACGCTGATAGGGCACTGTCAGATATTTCTTGGGAGGAGTTCAGCGAGGCATTCTTGGAGAACTTTGTGTCCACCACGGACTGGGACGAGCTAGAAGAGAGGTTTTTGAACCTTAAACAGGGGACCAGGTTAGTGATCGAATACCAGAGGGAGTTTTCCCATCTGGCCAGGTTTGCAAGGGATACATGATTTGGACGACAGAAGGTACGCAAAGAGATTCTACCGGGGCCTTAGAGACGATTTGAGACAGGCCCTACTATTCATCTCTCATAGCACTTCAGCTCAGATCATAGAGATGACCAAGAAGCTGGAGGCAGACCAGCTGATGGTGCAGAGTAGGGGAAAGAGATCACTGGATGGGTCATCCTTCGGGGAGAATAGTCGGGCTCACAAAGAGGCAGAGTTATGAGGCACAAGAGGGGTGGGGGATGTTATCGTCCCAACTACAGGCAGGAGCAGAGGCCTCCTGCAGCACTAGCTCCTCCACCACTATATACACATGGCCATATGAGGCAGGATGATCGTGGCCAGCGACCGGTAGTTTATTTCGGGTGCCACCAGCAGGGCCATATTAGATCTGAGTGCCCTCATCAGTTTCGTCCATTTCCTCCTCCATATCCTCCACCTCAAGTGGCCCCTCCAGTATAGCAGGGTCGAGGCTGAGGACGAGGTCGAGGACCTTTTGGCCGAGGCAGAGGACACGAGCAGATGTACGTATTAAACCTCACCAAGCCGAGGAATCCTGAGGACGTCATCATAGGTACATAAATTGTATTAGTAAATTAAGATTATATATATATAGTACTTGATCTTGAAGGATAACAACCAATTTGAAACTCAAATCAACCTCAGGCATAGTCTTTATCAGCGGCAAGCCTGCTCATACGTTGTTCAATACGGGTGCTTTGTACTTGTTCGTATCAGAAGCCTTTGTGGAAGGACTGGATGGCGTGGAACGATTCATGGGCTTGACGATGAGGGTACGGCTACCTAATGGATCGGTGCTATTATCATCTGCCAAGTGCAACATGGAGGCAGAAATTGGCGGAAAGACATTTGAAGTGCCTACAATGATCCTAAGGATGCCTGACTTCGACCTGATCCTGGGCATGACATGGTTGCATTGGAACCATGCCCAGATCGATTGCCCGTCGAAGAGGATCACATTGAGGCACGGGGACTCCTACGTCATCGATAAAGGTATTAGACTTGTTTCCCACCTTTTATTATCATATGTACAGGCTGTCAAAGCCCACAAGCAAGGAGAGGAAGTATACATTATCTTCTTCGAGATGGCGGGATCAGAGGCTTCTATTGTTGACATCCCGGTTGTTCGAGATTTATCTAATGTGTTTCTAGAGAAATTGCTCAGATTGCCACCGACCAGGGACATGGACTTTCGCATTCAGTTGGTGCAAAGAGCGAGGCCCGTATCTCGGGCATCATAGAGGATGGCCCTAAAGGAGTTAGCGGAGTTCAGGATGCAGCTACAGGAGCTGGTGGAGTAAGGATTTGTCTGGCCGAGCTCATCACCATGGGGAGCACCAGTGTTCTTTGTTAAGAAGAAGGATGGGTCACTGCGTCTCTACATCGACTACCGGGAGTGGAACCGGTTGACGGTCTCGAACACATACCCGCTGCCCCGGATCGACGAGCTTTTTGATCAGCTTAAGGGAGCCTTCTGGTTCTCCATGTTGGATTTGAGATCCGGATACTATTAGCTGCGGATCCAGGAGGAGGACATTCCGAAGACGGCTTTCAGTTCCCGCTATGGATTGTACGAGTTCACGGTAATGTCCTTCGGGCTCACGAATGCACCTTCTGCATTCATGAGTTTGATGAACTGCGTCTTCAAGTCCTACCTAGACAGATTTGTCATATTCTTCATCGATGATATTCTGATCTACTCCCGGACACAGGAGGACCATACTCTGTATTTGGCATTGGTTTTGGGGAAGCTGAGAAAGCACCAGATGTACGCCAAGTTCACCAAGTGCCAGTTCTGGCTGCAAGAGGTGGCATTCTTGGGGCATACTATCAGTGGGGCATGATTGACCGTGGACCCAGCCAAGTTGCAAGCAGTTAGAGATTGGTCGCAGCCAAAGTCAGATTCGGACATACGCAGTTCTCTGGGACTCGCGGGATATTATCGCAAGTTTGTGGAGGGGTTCTCGAGGATAACACTGCCCCTCACATCCTTGACGAAGAAGGAGGCAACTTTTACTTGGACGGAGAAGTGCGAGGCAGCATTTAAGGAGCTAAAGGATAGGTTCACCTCTTCCCCCATCCTTGCACTTCCATCTGGGAAGGAAGTATTTCACATTTATACTGACGCCTCATATCAGGGTATGGGTGCGGTCCTGATGCGGCACGGATATGTCATCGCTTATACTTCAACGCAGTTAAAGAAGTACGAACAGAACTACCCCGTACATGATTTAGAGCTCGGGGCGGTGATATTTGCACTGAATATTTGGAGGCATTACCTATATGGGGTTCATTGTGACATCTTCTCGGATCACAAGAACCGCAAGTATGTTGACACGTAGAAAGACCTGAACCTGCGCCGAAGAAGATGGCTTGAATTATTGTGTGACTATGATTACACCATGCATTATCATCCGGGGAAGGCGAATACTGTGGCAGATGCCTTGAGTAGGAGAGCCAGCACCTCAGGACCAGAGCCTCGGGTGATGTCTATGGAGTTGCTGCAGATGCTAGAGGATATGTACATTTCTGTCATTTCTGAGCATGAGCCGGAGATTTATCGGGAGTACTTGAACTCTCTGATCCTCGAGTATGATATACGAGAGTGCATCAGGATATAACAGAGGCTAGATGCAGCTTTGGAGCCAGTATTCAGGGCCCTGGAAGGGGGCAAGACAGAGGATTATTCTTTGTGTGATGACCTCGTTCATTTCCATGGTCGTGTTTATATACCCGCAGGAGGTGGTATCCGGGAGGATATAATTAGGAAGGCACACTATTCTCAGTACTCAGTGCACCCCGGTATCACCAAGATGACAGCGGATCTGCGGAGGAGCATGTATTAGCCAGGAATGAAGAGGGAGATCATCTACTATGTGACACACTGCGAGACATGCCAGTGGGTAAAGGCGGAGTGCAAGAGCATGGGAGGGTTACTACAGTCACTACCGGTGCCTGAATGGAAGTTTGAAGATATCGATATGGACTTCGTGCACGGATTGCCCCGCTCCCACTCAGGGAACGATTCTCTTTGGGTCATTGTCGATAGACTGACCAAGGTGGCCCGGTTTATACCGATCAGGAAGGACAGCTCAGTTATTGCTTTAGTGAGGTTGTTTGTGGAGCAGTTCGTCAGGTACCACGGGGTCCCCAGGATGATTATCTCGGATTGTGACTGTCGGTTCACTTCTAGGGAGTGGAGAGCGGAGCAGGCATACTTGGGTTCTCAGCTTGCTTTCAACACCGCTTTCCATCCACAGACCGACGGTCAGACAGAGCGGACCATCAGTACTATGGAGAATCTGTTGCGATTGTGTATACTGGATACGGGGAGGCCCTGGGAGAGACTGTTGCCACTGGTTGAGCTCTCCTACAACAACAGTCACCAGGCGAGCATTGGGATGTCACCTTATGAGGCTCTATACGGGAGGAAGTGTCGGACACCGCTATCTTGGGTTCAAGATGAGGACCCCAGGGCACTTGGATTGGAATACATAGAGGATACGGATGCTCAGATACGACTGATCAGGGACCGGATGCTAGAGGCTCAGAGTAGGCAGGCTAAGTACTACGATGCGCGACATCGGAAGGTGGAGTTCTAGGTGGGGGACAGAGTGTTCTTGAAGATACGTCCGGTGCATGGTGTTTCTTGGGTGTGGAGGCACAAGAAGCTCAGACCTCGATATATGGGGCCATATTTGATCCTGGAATGGATCGGCCCCTTAGCTTACAGGCTGGAGCTACCGCCAGAGTTAGGGGCCTTGCACGACATCTTTCACATCTCCTCGCTACAAAGAGCTCTCCTTCGGCCAGAGCAGCATATTACCACTACAGCAGGACTGTTAGCACCTGATAGATCAGTTCGTTTAGAGCCACTCTGGATCGATGATACTGTAGTCCGAGTGTTGTGGAAGAAGAAGGTTCCCCTGGTGAAGGTGTTGTGGTCCAACTATGGACGGGAGGAGCACACCTGTGAGCTGAGGGATCTGATGCTAGAGCGGCACCCGGAGCTTTTTACATCAGGTAATACTTTAATTTTTTTAAGGTTCTTAAATTCTTATGTTTAGAAAGCCCGTAGACCCGAACTTAAATTTTGGGGACGAAATTGCTTTTTTATTTATTGGGATTTGTAACATCTCATTTCCTATTAGACCCCTCTGCTTAGATTGGGTTAGGATATGTGGTGGGGGCATGGGTTTGGGTTAGGTTTGAACCATTGAGTTAGGGTATAGTCATATGGGACCCACTATAGGGCCCAAGTTAACCCAAGTAAAACTAGCCCAAATTGGGGTCTTAGCTACACATTGGTCCCTCCACTATACCCATAACCCTAATAACAATCTACGTGAACCATAAGCCATATCATTGGGTCACCTATTGACCCAAGTTGACCCAAGTCAACCCTAACCTTAATTTGGTCAAACCCACACCTAAAGGTTTAATTAGTCCAAGTGGGGCACCACCATGGCCCAACCCAAGTTGGGAGGTACCTTTGGGTCCATGACCATCAAGTGGGGCCAGCCCACTCATCAAGTTGACCAAGTCAACCCTAGAAGTCAACTTGGTCAACCTTAGGCCTATTTAAAGGATTTGAAGACCAAGCCCATTCCAAAAGGGGCTAAGCCCATAAGTCAAGGCCCATGACCAGCCCATGTGCACATTTACAGCTCCTACCCCCGAGTTTTGGAGGGTAGTGACATGCATGGGGGTAGTTTAGGAATTTGCTAAATGGAGGAGAGTGAAAAGAGAGGAAAATGTGGGATGAAGGTCATGTGGCCCTCCTCCTCTCTTCCCAAGCCTTACTCTGAGCTCACACATCATTTCCCAGCCATTTTCAGCAAGCTCCATGACACATGGCAGCCATGGTGAAGTATCCTTTGCTAGGCCGAATTTACACATGCTCAAAACACCACAACTAACCCTCTTCACCCCCATTTGACTTCACCATCAGCTTTAGAAGGTCGAGAGGAGTGGAAACGAGTCCTGGATCGAGGCAAACCGTGGAGAATCGAAGCTTGGAGCAAGCTTGCCGGAGAGATCATTGGCCATGGCACACCACCACCGCACGCGTCGCCAAGCCCGGCTATAGGTCTGTTTCACCTCCCCTCACCCCGTGCTAGTTTCCTAGATCTACTAGGAGAGATATCGTGCTCAAATGAGCCCGATCTCATGAGAGGAAATCAAGAAAAATCCATGAAATTTGAGGTGTTCGGGTACGCCAGAAACCGCCGCCTCTGGCGGCCAAGTCGCCGCCTATCGATGGACACCACCTCAACGGAGGTGGTGATGGTGGTCGGCCAGGGAGGTGTCGGATGGCCGGGAAACACCAAGAGAAGTTGCTACAGGCGGGATGCATCTGGAGCGTTGGCTGATTGGAGAAGATGCATGGATGTCGTCCATTTTGATCACATTAAACTATAGGCATTATATCAATTTCATTTATTTTATGTTACATTTTATACAGAAACTTGCATGTTAAATATAGGCCTCTTAGAGGCCATTTCAGAACTGGTCACCAACATAACAATTGTAGATCTATGTCTTTTTGTTTTGACACCCTAAACATGTAATTTGGAGCAGTAGGGCTCCCTGTAGGGCCATTCTACCAAGACTGGTCCTAGGCTAGGGCAAATCTTTAAATGAGTGCCCAGGACAAACCATAAGTCTTCATGACCTGATATTTTGGTCATGCATGTGACTATGTCATACTTAGGTACTTACCAAAAATGGAAATTTTTGGAAAGTATTTTTCAATAGATTTTGGTGAAATATCATTTATTAAATTAATTGAATATTTGGAGATCTACGACTCCAAATGCCCCCAAATTTGGGTGGCATGTCCATTGGGTCATTAGATGACCATGGTAAAACTTTCAAGCCATTTTGACTTCTCCATGTTTGGGAAATCCCACATGCATGAGATAGGTCTGTTGAAATTATGGGCGCCTATAGTAAAAATATAAAAATGTGAATTTAGCCCATTTGGGCCATTGAATGTCTATGAAACTCTGGACATAGACTTATAGGGATGGAATATACCTCCCATGGGAAGTTTGGGATTTTTGGAATCAAAAATCCCATTAATTGGAATTTTTGGAAAATATCCCTAGATAAGAAATAAATTTGAATCTAGGGCACATGAATTTATTAAATTCTGAAATTTTGTCACAAGCTTTATTAGGACATTGATCACCTCTGGAAAAATTTAGGGGACTGTTAGGTTATGTTAGCATGGATTTTAAGTAAAATTTACCATTTTACCCATGGTGGAAATTAATTAAAAATAAGGGAAATTTTTGCTTAAATATTATGGAAAACTTTATAGTAGCTTATTTCTATGATTAAAACCCTGTCAAATTATTTGAGAATTTTTGGATGTCTCTATATGCTGAAAACCCTAATAATGGCATTTTGGTAATATTGTTCATATGGATATATGTTAGGATAAATCACTGTTTAGGATTTTGAAATTCTGTATTTATCTTTATTATATCAACATGAATACTCAATAATATTAGGTCATGGGTGCGCTTAGTAAAAATAGTATACAATACTAAGACCCTCAAGGGATAAGGTTGTCGGTTGAGATGGAATCTATGTTGTGAAGATGAACCCTGGTTAGTGTCCAATAGGTCACTTCTTGATAACGAGTGGTGGAGTGCAAAACCCCAAGGATAGTGGCTAGAACGGAGATCGACGGAAGACTGTCGCTCTCTTGATAACATTCTAAATTATTAGGTTTGTCCCATAATAACCATTAGAGTTGGTATGGATCATGGGTAGACATTAATAAAAGTAAATATCCTTGAGAAATGGAGCTTTAGGCTTCAGCCCATCGTAGTTCCTAGTGCCCCTGAGTGCCCTTCACCGGGCATGCCCTGGGCAGTCCTGGGATTAACCCTAAACTGCTAGGTATAACAAACATTAGACAAGAGTAGTATGTTAGGCTAAGGCATTGATGTACATTCTCCCCCGTGAAGGGTTGGAGGGATTCAGAACTAAGGCATTGATGTACATTCTCACATGTAAAGGGTTGGAGGGATTCAGAACTGAGGCATTGATGTGCAATCTCACCCGTGATGGGTTGGAGGGTTTCAGGACGGGTTGGTCCTGCGAGCTGGAGGCTCGGGTCGGAATATCTTGCATGTGCATAAAAATAAACTTGTGGCGGGTCATGTGATACTGGGCCAATCGTCACACCGATGGTAGTACGGTAACTCTGGCGAGGTGTGATGGTTTAAAGGGCCAGTGGGTTGTTTTACACTGCGGTCTGGGGGACGATCCCCAAAAATGCACACTCGACCAAAAAGACTGGTAGGTAGCCAGCAAATAGTATACAAAGACTCTAGAGTGCACCTAGGATGTGTACAGAGGCGTATGGAAGGTCTAGGCCTGGTAGTGTGTATAACTGCCAAGGAGTGGAGATGCCCGCTCCACTACTGTCGTAGCCACAATGGTGGTACTAGAGAGTGATGCTAGCTCCAAAAGTGGGAACTAAAGGTCTGTGATCACAGAGTAGTGTGTGTGAGTTGTATTTGCATGAACCATAAAACGCATGCATATCATACATTCATAACTAGGTCATACGCACCATAGATCCTTATCATATAAATTAGTATGGGCTCTTTTATATGATAAGTTACATTTGGAAACCTTAACTTATAAGTTTGTATGGGCATTCATATAAGTTAAGGTACTTCTGTGATGGTAGTTTTGTAGTAGCATATTCTACTTATCATTCTTTACTCTGTTTACTTTCAGTACTTTGTTTACTTACAGCACCTTACTTACTTTCTATACAATTCTTCATACCTTACATCTGCGATATATATAGAACTCTGTAGCTCCACCAGTGGTCGGCTCCTTTTCTCCTCCTCCTCCTTGCTCTCCCTTCTCTTTAGCTCTCTTAGAAAGAGAATGGCCCAAGTTTAAATGAGGATTCTCTTCTCATTCTCGGCCTTAAAGCAGCAGGGAAAAGCCTGGGCCATCAGATCCCAAATGAAGTAAATGGACGGCAATAAATTTTCCACAAAGGTCTATTTTTTTGGCTGACACGGCTTTTGACACGCCTGTATCACAGGCCGTGTACCTTAAGCGGCACACAACTGACTTACCCAGAGTAGGACACGGCCATGTGAAACATCTATGTTACAAGCTGTGTGCCCTAACACGCCTTCAGACATGCCTGTGTCTGTGGTCGTGTACCTCAGGTGGCACACACCCGATTTAACCCAAACAGGACACGGCCATGTGACACGCCCGTGTCACAGGCCGTGTTGCCCAGAGACACACCCGTGTCCTGCCCGTGTTCACAAGGCCTCAATTCCCTGGCCCATTCCAGAGAAAGACACGGCCATGTGACACGCCCGTGTCACAGGCCATGTCGACTTATTTTCCACCTCTAATTGAGCTTCCAGATGTTAGGTGTCAACTATATTATCCAGCTCAGTTGAGCTAGGTTCTTATGAGGTGTGCGGCCATGTAGGCACGAGCAGTAATGTGCGAGTATACATATGTTGTAACGTCCTGATTCATGCTAGATCCCTCCAGCGCGCCTGGAGTAGAGAAAGTTGACTCAGGTTTGGGGTGCACTGGTAATAGGCGTCGACTGCATCAGCTGAACTTGACGAAGCGTCGAGTGTGTCGATTGGTAGGAAGGTGGGAAAAAGTATAGGCCGCGGATAGGCTATAAGACAAGTACAATTCGTCGAATATTGTCGAATTAGAGTCGACGAATCGTCGGATTTACTTAGAAGAGTCAGTCGATTCGTCGAGATTATAAGGAGATTTCCTACGATTCGTCGGATATCATCGAGTGATACTCAACTCTTAAGACATTTGACATGGAGGAATATTAGGGTAAACCTTATGGTTACTTCCCAAACTTATGGTTACTTCTAGAGGCAGAAAATCAAGAACTCTGAAGCAACTGAAGCAAACAAAGATGATAAGAAAGGTAAAAAGATAGTTGATGGAGCTAAAAAGAAAGATAGATCCAAAAAGAAGCCTAAGGGCAGTGGCATTGTGATAAGGGAACCTGAAACTTGAAATGTTTCTTGTTCTACTTATAGGGGTTAATGAATGTGTTATGTTTTGTTATATGCACATAAACATTTGCTCCTTCTAAGTTAAATGAAAAAGACTTTGATTATGATTCATTATTTTTTCTATGTTATGCAATGTGTCTTTTACTGTATATGTTGCATATGTGTGTTATTGTATACATTATCTTAGGTTTTGACTTCTTCAAATAGGGGGAGATTATTGGGTCCATTGATCTCAATGTCCTAGATTCGAAGAAGGCCTTGTATACAATGGTATAAATATGATGTAATCTAACTTGTCCTACAAGTTCTATGTATACAGAGTACCTTTTATGCATTGATTAGACAGGTTGATTCATGTGGCCAAGATAAGTGATGACTAGGCAAGCTAGTGGATAGACAAAAAACAATCTAAGTCCACAGGCATTGAGTGAAGTATATTCACTCAACGCCAGGTGGCTGATAGCCCTGAGTTCAGCCTATATAGTGAAAGCCAAATTATTGGTAAGCTGAAAATGTAGTTAAGTCCATAGGCGTTGAGTGAAGTATACTCACTCAACACCATACAGCAAAAAGCTGTGAGATATGCCAAGGTAGTATAAGCCTAAGAAGAAACAAGCAGAAATATGGCAAAGTCCACAGGCGTTGAGTGAAGTCCAAACTAAACGCCATAACTTCATATTCGTTGAGTATAGCTCAGTCAGTCAAAGCCACAGAAAATCTGTGAAGATATTTGACTAAGTTCACATGCGTTGAGTGAAGCTTACTCACTCAATGCCATGTGATAAAAAGTGTTGATTGAACCTTAATCAGTTAGTGTATGTGATTTCACACGGAAATTTGGCTAAGTCCAAATGCGTTGAGTGAAGGCTGCTCACTCAACACCTACTAACAGAAGAAAATCTGTTAAGCAGTTTGGCGTTGAGTGAATCCTACTCACTCAACGCCAAGTGACAGAAAAAACTATCTAATTATTGAGGCATTGAGTGAAGCTTACTCACTCAACGCCTAGTGACAGAAAATCTGTCCAAGTGTTTTGTCATTGAGTAAAGCTTACTCACTCAACGCCTAGTGACAGAATATCTGTCTAAGTGTTTTGGCATTGAGTGAAGCTTACTCACTCAACGCCTGTACTAAAGGTGTTTGTTTTTGGCTAAGTTTACAGATGGTGACGTCAGCAAAGTCAACAAGTCAACAGAATTTAAATTTGTTGCGGGAAAGCTACAGTACGTGATAAATATCGCCGCTTGCCCTCAGTACTGCCATTAATGCAAATGCTGGTAGCTGCCAACTAATTAAAGGTGGGGCTCACTGCTCAAAGAGCCATTGATGGGCTAATAATAAAGGCGGAGATCGAGAAAGAAGAAGAGGCTTTTTGAAAAAACTCTTCTAGACTTCATCTCCATACCGACCATTATTGTCGAGCTTGGAGATCCAGTTCAAGTGTTGATCTAAGAGCAAAACCAAGTTATTCTGTGACTCACAGACAGTTAGTTGTTGAAGAAGATATTTACTGATGAATCAAAACATCTTCAATAGCAAGATCAGAAAGTCCACTTTCTGAAGAAAAAGAAGTAGCTGAATCATCTGGATTCAGCAGTTAGAAAGAAAGAGCTGAGTTTGTCTTGGCTTAAGAAGTTATTAAGGGATAAAGCCCCAGCAGTAGTTACTTCACAGATCCAGCAGAACACTTCCTGGAGATAAATTTTTGGAGCTGTGTAGAAAAGAGAGCTGAGATTCTGCTTTAGTTCATCAAGGTGCAGAGCAGCAGATCTGCAAAGTTGCTTCCAGCTCAAGGCTCTTGTTGCTATGAAGAAGTTAGGGCTGAGGATACCCAAAAATTGGGAAAATAGAAATAAAGGTAACTATATCCAGGTGATAATTGCTATCGTTGGCGATACCACTCGACGCTCTCAACTCACTCGATGTACTCAACATACTCGATGCACTCAATGCACTCGATGAATCGTTGAGTAGACTATCGCAAGGCGATAGTGGATATCACTAGGCGATATTGGACACATGTTAGATGGCCGGAAAGAGGCCGAAGAGTGGTATTAACTGGGTCAAAGTGTGTACCGACGATATAGCCCAGGTGATAATGGATATCACCCGGTGATAACGATAAGTTTGACTTGTCATCTTAAATCGTGGTCCTTCATTCCTATTGATTAAAAGATCGTATGGCTAAGCTTATTTCTAAGGCTGCTTAACCAGAGAAGAGGTGAAGAGAAGAATCATTTATCTTCTCTCACTCTCTCATCCCCCTCATCAAGTTCTTGGAAGAAAGGAAGAAGATGGGTAATGCTAAGCTTTGCAAGCTTGGAGGAGTAGATTCTGTGATCAGAATCAAGAGCCGAAGCAAGATCCGTGAAGAGGAAAGCGAGACGATCCTTTCCATCTGGATAGAAGACTTCATCATGGCTCCAAAAAGATCTACGAGGGTAATGATCTTCCTTCTTGGATAAGTGAAGTCCTCCTTTTGCATATGCATGGAATCCCCCACCAAAAGGTGGAAAAAGTGAAGGGAAGTCTGATGGGTTGATACATGATATCCCCGGGTAATTTTGCATATAGAATATGGAAATCGCAATACGAAATAGGTATGATGTGTGAAGCCCATCCAGACAGGTTGGTCTGGATTAGTGATGTTGTAATTTGCATGTCGGAGAAGTCTTTGAGTATAAATGGGTAATTTATTCAGTCTGAGGGATTGTGCCTGTGAATTCAGTAGCAGGAAGTACTGGGGATGTGCTCCAGGAAAATACCCAGAAATTACCACATTTTTTGGATGCCTGTGGATATCGTCGGGAGACGGTGAGTATTGCTAGCGACAGCTCTGTGTGAGCTAAACTTTGTGAAAGTTCAGTTTTATGGCACTACAGGATGCTGTAGTTTGTTCTGGAAGATGTTCCAGTTATGACTGAGTTTGGAGATAAAAGAGGTGTTTTGTTGTTAACGTCGGGCGATAGTGGCTATCGCCCGTGATAGATCCTAGATAGTCTTGTACTTGCAAAGTCTATCTCGTAGAGATCGTGTGGCTAGCAGGTGAGCTATAATCCTAGGTGCCCAGCTTTGATGTCCTTGAGTTCCATTGAACATAACGCTAGTTATGTTTTGTATTATGGGAAAGGGGAAGCTGACTCGCATCATGTCGATTGTCCATGAACGTTCCGGCTTTGTCGATCGTATAATAAGAGTCTTAGGCTGTGTGCCGGAAAGACTAAAATGCTTAATATTGACCGTTATGTCTTGGACCTCTGAACGGTGGTGGGGCTAGGTATTTCCAGTACACCAAGAATGTGACCTGAGTGCACAGAACATTTGGCAGTTGATGCAAATTTTTGTGGTATATTGAATGGTACTTGAGTTGTGCCTTCTTTTGATATATATGGATATGGTTGCTATGCATGCAGGGAAGGTATACCGCTGCCCCAGGTATGGGGTTGGGTCGTTATAAATTGGTCAGCTAAAGATGTCTGTTTCCTTGTTTGCCATCCTTGTGGCGGATTGTCCCTGTGCTGGTGCTGGAGAGCCGAGCGCAAAATAGCGGGTTGAAGTCTTTAATGTTATGCCGGCCCTTGAAGGCCAAGCAAAGAATTTTATTGTTTTCATGTGTGGCTGGCATGCGAGCCGATGTTTGTAAACCACCTTGTTAAAGAATAACTGTAAGGCCTTAAGGGCATAACATTTTGTGTTTTTTGTAATAACATTCCTATGGTTTTCATGTGTATACTCGTCGAATTCGCCAAATGTATCTAACCATACTCGATGAATTTTACTGAGGTAAATTTCCGTCCTTCTGATTCCAAGCCTTTGTCCTTCCTTGATCATTCTCCTATACTTGGGATAGAAGTACACCATAATAGAGAGATTACATGTGAGTCAACATATTGGCCTACACAATGAATGATTACATTGCATTGTCCTGTGTTTACTGACCCACTATAATCTGACATTGGTGTGTACTTAGTAATGGAGACCTGCAAGCACATAACTCAAAAGGCAACATAAAATACAGTCACAATTCATCTTAGTTTAAGTGGACCCTTTTTCAAATCTTGGTTATTGTGGATATAATACCCAATAATGTAGCTTTCGCTAAAATGCTCTGACTTAGGATTCGTTTGGTCTTATGATATTTAACCTGTAACCCCGCTGATTGTCTATGGAATATGGTGTGGGGCCCCGGCTGGACCCTTTATGGCTGGACCCTCTATTATATTTTATGTTACGGATGGATGTGTTAAAATTTGGTATCAGCTTGTATCGGTCTTCCTTCTGCAAATTTGTGGTCGAATTCTTTTGAGGGGTGGCGAGCACGTGTATGTGCTTACCGTTGTAACAAAATGAACTCAAGAATGTCCACTTAGGAATTAAAATATACATATATGAGGAACTTGTGTGTTCCTATTAATCGTGATGTGCCTTGTATGTGGTCACTAAATTGTGTATTTTATACTTTTAGGTAACTCGAAGTGGAGCGGGGCAGTCTGAACCACAACGTTCTGTGGAAAGTGCAACACCAGCTGATGTGCCCATACCTCCCCCTTATACGAAAACGATACACATAGTTAATGAGGCAATGTTTGCTATGATAAATGTACAACCGACTGGGCAGGAGCGGCATGTGATGGTACCATACGGGTTGGTGTAGTCGAGCCTATAACTGTTAGTCAGGTGCCTGCTGAGGCTTTGGTTAATAGGCGAGCGACTGAAAGGAAGCTGAAGCACTTCATGAGTTTTCGTCCTCCTAAGTTCATGGGTGCAAGATCCCCAACGCAGGTAGAGGATTGGCTTTCGTGTGTCAAGAGAGTGTTGACGGTGATTGAAATAGAGGAGGGGTAGAAGGTAACCTTGGCCACTTTCCTGTTGGAAGGAGAGGCTAGACTTCGGCGAGATGAGTTGGAGTTACCCCACTTTGCAGGTAGACAACTATCTGAGATCTCGATGGAGGAGTTTTCGAGATTGTTTTTGTCAAAGCATATGCCTTCGTCGCAATGGATTGCCATGGAAAATGAGTTCCAGTGTTTAACTCATGGTGAGGGTAGTGTGGATAACTACTTGCATGAGTTTACCAGGTTGGGAAGCTATGATGGATCTACTTTCGCGGATGAGGAGCGTAAGACCAATAGGTTCTATGAGGTACTATGGGATGAGCTGAGGTTACTGCTCTTTGGTCCAATGAATTAAGGTTTTCAAGTATTAGTTAATACAACTCGTTCGTTGGAGAAGGACATGAAGAGGGTGTAGGGTAAGAGGGACTTGGCTGTAATAAATCCCGAGTTCAAAGTGCCGACTTCTTCAAAATTACATTTTCGGAGGTGGAAGAAGAAGTCCAGGTCTTTTGGACAAGCTCCATCTACTGTTACTTCTCGAGAAACATTAGGGCGAGGTCCACTCACATGTTACACTTACGGCAAGCCAGGGCATTTTGCCGGTGATTGTACCAGTGGCCTTCCAAGTAAGGATAAAAAGGCAGGAGCATCTTATGCTGAGAAGGGAAAGGCAGTGGAGTCCATTGTATCCCAGTATGCTACAGCTCAGCCAATGGTTTACAATCTTGGCCAACAGGAGGCCATCAAACAGGTTGATGTCCTCACAGGCTTTGTCCTAATTCGGGACTATCCGGCTAGAGCACAATTTGATACAGGTGCTTCTAATTCTTTCTATCTGAGGACTTCATATCGTGTATCAGATTGCTTACTCTTGTGTCGACAAATAGATTGAAGGTGTTGTTACCTAACAGATGCGTAATGTGTACAGATAGGTCGTACTGTGTTGAGGTGCTGGTAGGAAGTTAGGATTTCGAGCTAGAAGCATCGGTGTTACCGATATATGAGATCGATGTAATCTTTGGCATGGACTGGCTCTCAGAGCAGTGTGCCTGTATAGATTGCAACTCTATGGAAGTCACACTGGAACAGAACACTAAACGAGAGACTAAATTCGCTAGTATGTGAGGATCAAGCAAGATATTGATGTCTGCTCTCCAAGTAATCATGGTTGTTCGGAAGGGCGCGGAGTTGTTCTTCACGCTGTTGGAGGTTGTTGAGCCGAAGTCCAGTTTGAGTGACATTCCTATTGTATCGGATTATGTAGATGTTTTTCCTAAGGATCTCCATGCGTTACCGCCCCAGCGAGAGATTGACTTCACTATTGAGTTGGTGCCAGGTGTGAAACCTGTGACCCGCTCACCGTACCAAGTAGCGCCAAAAGAAATGGCGTAACTAAAAGTTCAATTGCAAGATTTGCTAGAGCAGGGATATATACGTCCAAGTATATCACCTTGGAGTACACTGGTCCTCTTTGTGAAGAATAAGGACGAAAGCTTATGTTCATGCATTGATTATCGAGAATTGAACAAGCTGACGGAGAAAAGCAAGTATCTGATTCCATGGATAGATGACTTGTTTGATCAACTGGTGGGATCAACTGTCTATTCAAAGCAATATTTAAAGTCTGTCTATTACCAGTTGGGGATTAGGGATTAGGGAATGTGACATTCCCAAGACAACGTTCGGTATACGTTATGGTCACTATGAGTTCACTGCAATGCCGTTTGGGCTAACAAACGCGTCATTGGTATTTATGGACTTGATGCACCGAACTTTTCAGGAGGATTTAGATCAGTTTTTGATCGTCTTTATTGACGACATACTGATATACTCTCAATCAGAGGAATATCATGCAAATCACTTGAGGATAGTTTTGCATACCCTGAGAAGGAATAAACTCTATGTCAAGTTCTCAAAATGCGAGTTTTGGCTGTCATCAGTGGCTTTTTGGGCAATATGGTTAGTGGAGAGGGTATTGTAGTGGATCCGACGAAGATAGTTGTGATACGAGAATGTCCTATGTTGGTTACGGTAGTGGAAGTCAGGAGTTTTCATGGACTTATTGGCTACTACAAGTGCTTTGTGAAGAACTTTTCACGGATAGCCTTACCTCTCACTACACTGACGAGGAAAGATTAGAAGTTCGTTTGGACGCCTGAGTGCACACAAGCTTTTGAGGAGTTAAAGAGTTGTTTGACTACAGTGCCTATCTTGAGTTCGCCATGTGGAACAGACGACTATGAGATATATAATGATGCTTCAGGGAGTGGCTTAGGTTGCATTCTTCTGTAATTTGGAAATGTTATAGCTTATGGCTCACGCCAGTTGAAAGTGCACGAGCGAAACTATCCAGTCCATGACTTGGAGTTGGCGGCTGTGATTTTTGCACTTAAGCTGTGGCGCCGTCATTACTTATATGGCGTGAAAGTGGATATCTTCAAGGACCATAAGAGCCTTAAGTACTTAATAGATCAGAAGGATCTGAACATGCGACAACGGAGATGGATGGATTTCCTCGGGGACTACACTTTCCAGATACATTACACTCCCGGGAAGGGAAATGTGATCGCAGATGCCTTGAGTCATAGGACTCCAGTACGGGCAAATTGGCTTTGTCGATCGCATAATGAGAGTCTTAAGTTATGTGTCGGAAAGACTGAAATGCTCAATGTTGACTGTTCTGTCTTGGACCTCTGAACGGTGGTGGGGCTGGGTATTTTCAGTACAATGAGAATGTGCCATGAATGCACGGAACGTTTGACAATTGATACAGATGTTTGTGATATATTGAAAGGTGCTTGAGTTGTGCCTTCTTGTGATATATCTGGATATGGTTGCTATGCATGCAGGGAAGGTATACAGATGTCCTGGGTATGGGGTAGGGTCATTATAAATCGGTCAGCTAAAGCTGACCGTTGCTTTTTTTGCCATCCTTGTGGTGGATTGTCCATGTGCAGGTGTTGGAGAGCCGAGCTGAAAATAGCGGGTTGCAGCCCTTGATGCTATGCAGGCCCTCGAAGGGAAAGCGAAGAATTTTATTATTTTTATGTGTGGCCGGTCTACGAGCCGATGTTTGTAAACCACCTTGTTAAAGCACAACTGTAAGGACTTAAGGCCGTAACATTTTGTGTATTTTGTAATAACATTCTTATGATTTTATGTAGTGGACATTGTTGATACTTGAGTCCAATTTAACTCATGAAGCTTCTGCTAGAATGCTCTGAGTTAGGATTCGTTTGGTCTTATGATATTTAACCTGTAACCCCGCTGACTGACTGTGGAATATGGTGTGGGGCCCCGGCCGGACCCTCTATCATATTTCATGTGACAGATGGAGGTGTTACACTTGCTTCTCCCGCACTTTTCATTTCTATCATGCTCTACTGCTGCTTTCTCTATACTGATGCCCGGTTGCTGTCTTTTCGCCACCGCTGCTTTACTTCTACTTCACTATTATTGGCTTTTTCTTCTTCTTCCTGGCTTTCTCTACTATCTCTTTGTGTTTTTGTTATGTCGCTGCTTTGCTTCTGTACCGACACTGTGTCGCTGTTAGGTCTTACTGCTCCCTGCTACTTCTCCTTACTGATGCTCCCTGCTACTGCTCCCGAGCTGCTCCTGGTAGGTGTTGTGTGCTACAGCCTCGGTACTGATGTTTTGGGCCTCCATCCCTGTGCTGCTGCTTTATGCAGCCGATTTTTGAGATGTTGCTTCTACCCTGACTTCTTCCTCCCTCTTCTGATGTAACAGACGACTATGAGATATATAATGATACTTCAGGGAGTGGCTTAGGTTGCATTCTTCTGCAATTTGGAAATGTTATAGCTTATGGCTCACGCCAGTTGAAAGTGCACGAGCGAAACTATCCAGTCCACGACTTAGAGTTGGCGGCTGTGATTTTTGCACTTAAGCTGTGGCGCCGTCATTACTTATATGGCGTGAAAGTGGATATCTTCAAGGACCATAAGAGCCTTAAGTACTTAATAGATCAGAAGGATCTGAACATGCGACAACGGAGATGGATGGAGTTCCTCGGGGACTACACTTTCCAGATACATTACACTCCCGGGAAGGGAAATGTGATTGCAGATGCCTTGAGTCATAGGACTCCAGTACGGGCAAATTGGCTTTGTCGATCGCATAATGAGAGTCTTAGGTTATGTGTCGGAAAGACTAAAATGCTCAATGTTGACTGTTCTGTCTTGGACCTCTGAACGGTGGTCGGGCTGGATATTTTCAGTACAATGAGAATGTGCCCTGAATGCACGGAACGTTTGACAATTGATACAGATGTTTGTGATATATTGAAAGGTGCTTGAGTTGTGCCTTCTTGTGATATATCTGGATATGGTTGCTATGCATGCAGGGAAGGTATACAGCTGCCCTGGGTATGGGGTAGGGTCATTATAAATCGGTCAGCTAAAGCTGACCGTTGCTTTTTTTGCCATCCTTGTGGTGGATTGTCCATGTGCAGGTGCTGGAGAGCCGAGCTGAAAATAGCGGGTTGCAGCCCTTGATGCTATGCAGGCCCTCGAAGGGAAAGCGAAGAATTTTATTATTTTTATGTGTGGCCGGTCTGCGAGCCGGTGTTTGTAAACCACCTTGTTAAAGCACAACTGTAAGGACTTAAGGCCGTAACATTTTGTGTATTTTGTAATAACATTCTTATGATTTTATGTAGTGGACATTGTTGATACTTGAGTCCAATTTAACTCATGAAGCTTCTGCTAGAATGCTCTGAGTTAGGATTCGTTTGGTCTTATGATATTTAACCTGTAACCCCGCTGACTGTCTGTGGAATATGGTGTGGGGCCCCGGCCGGACCCTCTATTATATTTCATGTGACAGATGGAGGTGTTACACTTGCTTCTCCCGCACTTTTCATTTCTATCATGCTCTACTGCTGCTTTCTCTATACTGATGCCCGGTTGCTGTCTTTTTGCCACCGCTGCTTTACTTCTACTTCACTATTATTGGCTTCTTCTTCTTCTTCCTGGCTTTCTCTACTATCTCTTTGTGTTTTTGTTATGTCGCTGCTTTGCTTCTATACCGACACTGTGTCGCTGTTAGGTCTTACTGCTCCCTGCTACTTCTCCTTACTGATGCTCCCTGCTACTGCTCCCGAGCTGCTCCTGGTAGGTGTTGTGTGCTACAGCCTCGGTGCTGATGTTTTGGGCCTCCATCCCTGTGCTGCTGCTTTATGCAGCCGATTTTTGAGATGTTGCTTCTACCCTGACTTCTTCCTCCCTCTTCCGATGTAAGGAACCTTTTCTCCTCTTTAACTTTGATGTTCTACTCTGCTGAGTTCGGGAATGCACCATATTTTAAGTAGTTGTTTTGTTTACTCCTTTAGTTGGCTATTTTGCTGAGTTGGAGACTATTTTGTTTACCTTTTTGGCTGTCTTTGTGTGTTGGGGTGCTGGTTTTCCTTACTAATTTGCTGGATACAAATTTTGGGGGCTAGTATAGTGTTGGATAGCCATTCTCATTGCTGGATTTTTCTGGACAGCCCTTTTAAAGGCTATTTTTGTAACGGTCCACGCCCATCAACATGGGACCCAGCTGGAACCGCCGGCCTACCGGGGTCCAGACCGGGCCACCACTGATAGTCAGCCTTCACATTCAAGCCTGCAGGCCATGCACCCCAACCCTCTCCAGCCCACCGGCGGGTTGTTGGTGGCCGTAGCCTCCCTTTGATGAGGTAAACTCGATAGTCAAGCCTGCACTACGGGGACTTCCCAGGAGGTCACCCATCCCCGGATTTCTCCAGCCCGAGCACGCTTAACTATGGAGTTCTTTCAACTCTCATCACCAATTGAGCTGCAAATGGTATCAGAGGGAAACCCCGATCGAAAAGTAACAGTCCACAACCCCTGGTCCACCCCGCGCGAGCTTAGTTTGCGGACAAACTAGCAGCGGAAGCAGTGGTGAGACCCTAAGGAGGAATCACTTGTAAAATAGTCACTTTGCATATATTTGAGCTGATTACCCACTAAAATAGTTTGTTTCGCAGCCTCCAGCTCAGCCCACACCACAAGGCGGGGCCCAGCGGACTCCGGACGTTGCACCACCTCCCCCGGTCCCTACTCCTTTCCTACAGTCGGAGGTGGGACAGACGTTGACAGCCATTTTGGATGCTTTCAGGGCTCAACAGGTTCTGGCTCCGCAGCCAAACCCGGGGGCCAACTGGCTGAGTATCTTTCGAGGACTCGCTCCCCCATCCTACTGTGGGACTGAGTCTGCCGTCCGGACAGAGGAGTGGCTAGATATCATGTACGAGATGTTGACTGGGATCAAGTGCCCGTGGGAGGAAAGGGTGCCCTTGGTCGTGTCTTGCTTGGAATCTCATGCTAAGAGGTGGTGGAAGACTTGCCTGGATACGATTTTTGCTGACAGGACGGCTACGGAGATAGCTTGGGAGGAATTCAAGGGCGCGCTATTGGAGCACTTTGTTCCGCAATCAGCCGGAGATGAGCTAGAGGACAGGTTTTTGCAGTTGAGGCAAGGGAGCAAGACGGTGGTGGAGTACCACCGAGAGTTTGATCATTTAGCCCGGTTTGCAGACTCATATCAGTTGGACGAAGCTGGTATACGAAAAGGTTCTACAAGGGCCTGCGGGAGGAGCTGAGGGAGACCTTACTATTTGTATCTGACGGGCCCATCTCCGGATTTTGGACTGATGGCGAAAAGAATCGAGGCGGATTGGCTTACTACTCGGTACTCTCGGGGCCGAAGCGGCCAAATGAAGACCAGAGCCGGGGAGCCCGAAATGATCAGCGGTGGGCCGCATCACAGATGGAAGAAGGTAGAAGACCAGCCTCATCAGGAGGCGAGACAGGAGATAGGAAGACCAGTGTTGATGGCTCCACCACCAGTTCAGAGGCGGGACGAACAGAGACCCGGGGGAATGGCGTATCAACCGCCAGTGTGCTTCGATTGTCACCAGGTGGGGCACATTAGGAGGAACTGTCCCATGGGGAGGGCACCCCCACCAGCACCACAGGCTGCGCCACCAGCGCCATACTTCGGAGGCCGGGGTCGTGGCCGAGGACGTGGATACCCAGGTGGCGATCGGAGACCGGAAAGGGAGCAGGTGTATGCCTTGGATCTGGCACAGCCTCGAAACCCGGAGCAAGTCATAACAGGTATGACAAGAGTTTTTAAATTATTTAAATAAAAATTCCATTATCTCTGCTGTCAATTTTTTTTTAGGAACTTCTCAAAAAAAAATGATTAAATAGGAAGAAACTAGTTACAGAATCCTAAGACATTTAACCGATCCAGGTATAGTCTTCGTCAGCGGCAACCCGCCTACACATTGTTCGACACGGGTGCTTCGCACTCGTTCGTATCAGAGGCTTTCGTGGAAGGGCTAGAAGGCGTAGAACGGTTCACAGGCCTGACGAGGAGGGTGCGTTTACCTGATGGATCGGAGCTATTCACCTCTGCCCACTGCAACATGGAGGCGGAGATTGGCGGGAAGCCATTCGAAGTGGCGGCAACGATTCTTAGAATGCCAGTCTTCGAGTTGATCCTGGGCATGACATGGTTGCACTGGAACCATGCCCAGATTGATTGCCAAGCGAAGAAGATCACAGTGAGGCATGGAGACTCGTTTATTGTCATCGAAGGTATAAGATCCGCCTCTTGTGTGCTTTTATCTTCAGTACAGGCCGTTAAGGCCATCTACAGGGGGAAGAGGTCTACCAGATTCTGTTTGAGATAGAGGAGGCCAAGGGGGCCATGACAGACATCCCAGTGGTGCGGGACTTCGTCGACGTCTTCCCAGAGAAATTGCCAGGACTACCTCCGTGTCGAGAGCAGGATTTTCAGATAGAGTTAGTGCCCGGAGCCAGGCCGGCATCTAGGGCCCCTTACCGGATGGCCCCGAAGGAGTTGGCAGAGTTCCGGAGTCAGCTGCAGGAACTTGTAGAGGCAGGGTTCGTCCGGCCAAGTTCTTCACCGTGGGGAGCCCCGGTGTTGTTTGTCAAGAAGAAGGACGGAAGTCTCCGCCTGTGCATAGACTATCGAGCGCTGAATAGACTCACGGTTCGGAATACCTACCCACTCCCACGAATCGATGAGTTGTTCGACCAGCTGGAGGGAGCACATTTCTTCTCGAAACTTGACTTAAGGTCAGGTTATTATCAGCTGCGGATCGAGAAGAGGACATTCCGAAGACCGCTTTCAGTAGCCGATACGGACTGTTCGAGTTCACAGTGATGCCGTTCGGGCTCACGAATGCACCATCAGCATTTACGAGCCTTATGAACAGGGTGTTCAAGGAATATTTGGATGTATTCGTCATCATCTTTATTGACGACATCCTTGTCTACTCAAAGACGGTAGGGGAGCACGCACGACACCTGGCCTTGACATTGGAAAGGTTACGGGAGCATCAGCTGTACGCAAAATTCAGCAAATGCCAGTTTTGGCTAAAGGAGGTGGCCTTCTTGGGCCATATCGTCAGTGGGGCTGGGTTGGCGGTAGACCGGGCCAAGATTCGGGCCGTTCAGGATTGTTGGTAGACAAGGATGACGAATATGGCCCAAGAAGGCCACCTCCTTTAGCCAAAACTGGCATTTGCTGAATTTTGCGTACAGCTGATGCTCCCGTAACCTTTCCAATGTCAAGGCCAGGTGTCGTGCGTGCTCCCCTTCCGTCTTTGAGTAGACAAGGATGTCGTCAATAAAGATGATGACGAATACATCCAAATATTCCTTGAACACCCTGTTCATAAGGCTCGTAAATGCTGATGGTGCATTCGTGAGCCCGAACGGCATCACTGTGAACTCGAACAGTCCGTATCGGCTACTGAAAGCGGTCTTCGGAATGTCCTCTTCTCGAATCCGCAGCTGATAATAACCTGACCTTAAGTCAAGTTTCGAGAAGAAATGTGCTCCCTCCAGCTGGTCGAACAACTCATCGATTCGTGGGAGTGGGTAGGTATTCCGAACCGTGAGTCTATTCAGCGCTCGATAGTCTATGCACAGGCGGAGACTTCCGTCCTTCTTCTTGACAAACAGCACCGGGGCTCCCCACGGTGAAGAACTTGGCCGGACGAACCCTGCCTCTACAAGTTCCTGCAGCTGACTCCGGAACTCTGCCAACTCCTTCGGGGCCATCCGGTAAGGGGCCCTAGATGCCGGCCTGGCTCCGGGCACTAACTCTATCTGAAAATCCTGCTCTCGACACGGAGGTAGTCCTGGCAATTTCTCTGGGAAGACGTCGACGAAGTCCCGCACCACTGGGATGTCTGTCATGGCCCCCTTGGCCTCCTCTATCTCAAACAGAATCTGGTAGACCTCTTCCCCCTGTAGATGGGCCTTAACGGCCTGTACTGAAGATAAAAGCACACAAGAGGCGGATCTTATACCTTCGATGACAATAAACGAGTCTCCATGCCTCACTGTGATCTTCTTCGCTTGGCAATCAATCTGGGCATGGTTCCAGTGCAACCATGTCATGCCCAGGATCAACTCGAAGACTGGCATTCTAAGAATCATTGCCGCCACTTCGAATGGCTTCCCGCCAATCTCCGCCTCCATGTTGCAGTGGGCAGAGGTGAATAGCTCCGATCCATCAGGTAAACGCACCTCCTCGTCAGGCCTGTGAACCGTTCTACGCCTTCTAGCCCTTCCACGAAAGCCTCTGATACGAACGAGTGCGAAGCACCCGTGTCGAACAATGTGTAGGCGGGTTTGCCGCTGACGAAGACTATACCTGGATCGGTTAAATGTCTTAGGATTCTGTAACTAGTTTCTTCCTATTTAATCATTTTTTTTTGAGAAGTTCCTAAAAAAAATTGACAGCAGAGATAATGGAATTTTTATTTAAATAATTTAAAAACTCTTGTCATACCTGTTATGACTTGCTCCGGGTTTCGAGGCTGTGCCAGATCCAAGGCATACACCTGCTCCCTTTCCGGTCTACGATCGCCACCTGGGTATCCACGTCCTCGGCCACGACCCCGGCCTCCGAAGTATGGTGCTGGTGGGGCAGCCTGTGGTGCTGGTGGGGGTGCCCTCCCCATGGGACAGTTCCTCCTAATGTGCCCCACCTGGTGACAATCGAAGCACACTGGCGGTTGATACGCCATTCCCCCGGGTCTCTGTTCGTCCCGCCTCTGAGCTGGTGGTGGAGCCATCAACACTGGTCTTCCTATCTCCTGTGTCGCCTCCTGATGAGGCTGGTCTTCTACCCTTCTTCCATCTGTGATGCGGCCCCGCCGCTGATCATTTCGGGCTCCCCGGCTCTGGTCTTCATTTGGCCGCTTCCGGCCCCGAGTAGTAAGCCAATCCGCCTCGATTCTTTTCGCCATCTCCAAAATCCGGGAGATGGGCCCGTCAGATACAAATAGTAAGGTCTCCCTCAGCTCCTCCCGCAGGCCCTTGTAGAACCTTTTCGTATACCCAGCTTTGTCCAACTGATATGAGTCTGCAAATCGGGCTAAATGATTAAACTCTCAGTGGTACTCCACCACCGTCTTGCTCTCTTGCCTCAACTGCAAAAACCTGTCCTCCAGCTCATCTCTGGCTGATTGCGGAACAAAGTGCTCCAATAGCGCGCCCTTGAATTCCTCCCAAGCTATCTCCGCAGCCGTCCTGTCAGCAAAAATCGTATCCAGGGAAGTCTTCCACCACCTCTTAGCATGAGATTCCAAGCAAGACACGACCAAGGGCACCCTTTCCTCCCACGGGCACTTGATCCCAGTCAACATCTCGTACATGATATCTAGCCACTCCTCTGTCCGGACGGCAGACTCAGTCCCACAGTAGGATGGGGGAGCGAGTCCTCGAAAGATACTCAGCCAGTTGGCCCCCGGGTTTGGCTGCGGAGCCAGAACCTGTTGAGCCCTGAAAGCATCCAAAATGGCTGTCAACATCTGTCCCACCTCCGACTGTAGGAAAGGAGTAGGGACCGGGGGAGGTGGTGCAACGTCCGGAGTCCGTTGGGCCCCGCCTTATGGTGTGGGCTGAGCTGGAGGCTGCGAAACAAACTATATTAGTGGGTAATCAGCTCAAATATATGCAAAGTGGACTATTTTACAAGTGATTCCTCCTTAGGGTCTCACCACTGCTTCCGCTGCTAGTTTGTCCGCAAACTAAGCTCGCGCGGGGGTGGACCAGGGGTTGTGGACTGTTACTTTTTGATCGGGGTTTCCCTCTGATACCATTTGTCCGCAAACTAAGCACTTTTTATTGTAACGTCCCCGCGCCCCAGCGTGTACTCTAATTTCCACCTGGTCCGGTATTGTAACGCCCCTAGCCGATCCAATGTGACAGCGTCACGGCTCTGCTCTAGGCGACGCTACCGGGCTGCAGCCCAAGCACCCCAACCCCTCTCCCTCCACGGGCGGGTTGTTGGTGGCCACAGCCTCCCTTTCATGAGGTAAACTCGATAGTCAAGCCCGCACTACGGGGACTTCCCAGGAGGTCACCCATCCCAGTACTACTCCAGCCCGAGCACGCTTAACTATGGAGTTCTTTCACATCTCATCACCAATTGAGCTGCAGCTCAATTGGTGATGAGAGTTGAAAGAACTCCATAGTTAAGCGTGCTCGGGCTGGAGAAATTCTGGGATGGGTGACCTCCTGGGAAGTCCCCGTAGTGCGGGCTTGACTATCGAGTTTACCTCATGAAAGGGAGGCTGTGGCCACCAACAACCCGCCTGTGGATGGAGAGGGGTTGGGGTGCTTGGGCTGCAGCCCGGTAGGGTCGCCTAGAGCGGAGCCGTGACGCTGTCACGTTGGATCGGCTAGGGGCCTTACAATAAAAAAGTGCACTTTTATTGTAACGCCCCTAGCCGATACAACGTGACAGCGTCACGGCTCCGCTCTAGGCGACGCTACCGGGCTGCAGCCCAAGCACCCCAACCCCTCTCCCTCCACAGGCGGGTTGTTGGTGGCCACAGCCTCCCTTTCATGAGGTAAACTCGATAGTCAAGCCCGCACTACGGGGACTACCGGGCTGCAGCTCAGTTGGTGATGAGAGTTGAAAGAACTCCATAGTTAAGCGTGCTCGGGCTGGAGAAATTCTAGGATGGGTGACCTCCTGGGAAGTCCCCGTAGTGCGGGCTTGACTATCGAGTTTACCTCATGAAAGGGAGGCTGTGGCCACCAACAACCCGCCTGTGGAGGGAGAGGGGTTGGGGTGCTTGGGCTGCAGCCCGGTAGCGTCGCCTAGAGCGGAGCCGTGACGCTGTCACGTTGTATCGGCTAGGGGCGTTACAATGAAAGTGCACTTTTTGTAACGGTCCAGGCCCATCAACATGGGACCCAGCTGGAACCGCCGGCCTACCAGGGTCCAGACCCGGGCCCACCACTGGTAGTCAGCCTTTCACATTCAAGCCTGCAGGCCATGCACCCCAACCCCTCTCCAGCCCACCGGCGGGTTGTTGGTGGCCGCAGCCTCCCTTTGATGAGGTAAACTCGATAGTCAAGCCCGCACTACGGGGACTTCCCAGGAGGTCACCCATCGCAGAATTTCTCCAGCCCGAGCACGCTTAACTATGGAGTTCTTTCAACTCTCATCACCCAGTTGAGCTGCAGCTCAATTGGTGATGAGAGTTGAAAGAACTCCATAGTTAAGCGTGCTCGGGCTGGAGTAGTACTGGGATGGGTGACCTCCTGGGAAGTCCCCGTACGGCCCAGCTTAACTGTCGAGTTCGCTCGTCAAAGGGAGGCTGCGGCCACCAACAACCCGCCTGTGGAGGGAGAGGGGTTGGGGTGCTTGGGCTGTAGCCCGGTAGGGTCGCCTAGAGCGGAGCCGTGACGCTGTCACGTTGGATCGGCTAGGGGCCTTACAATAAAAAGTGCACTTTTTTGTAACGGTCCAGGCCCATCAACATGGGACCCAGCTGGAACCTCCGGCCTACCAGGGTCCAGACCCGGGCCCACTCCTGGTAGTCAGCCTATCACATTCAAGCCTGCAGGCCATGCACCCCAACCCCTCTCCAGCCCACCGGTGGGTTGTTGGTGGCTGCAGCCTCCCTTTGATGAGGTAAACTCGATAGTCAAGCCCGCACTACGGGGACTTCCCAGGAGGTCACCCATCCTAGAATTTCTCCAGCCCGAGCACGCTTAACTATGGAGTTCTTTCAACTCTCATCACCAATTGATCTGCAGCTCAATTGGTGATGAGAGTTGAAAGAACTCCATAGTTAAGCGTGCTCGGGCTGGAGTAGTACTGGGATGGGTGACCTCCTGGGAAGTCCCCGTAGTGCGGGCTTGACTATCGAGTTTACCTCATGAAAGGGAGGCTGTGGCCACCAACAACCCGCCTGTGGAGGGAGAGGGGTTGGGGTGCTTGGGCTGCAGCCCGGTAGCGTCGCCTAGAGCGGAGCCGTGACGCTGTCACGTTGTATCGGCTAGGGGCGTTACAATTTTTGTGCCGATTTTGTGTTGTTTAGCCAGATTGAGGGCTTGTTTTGGGCAAAAGAGCTTTGTTTAGCATATTTATGGCCAATCACTTTCTTTCTTTAACTGTTTTGAGCAATTTTATAGCTATTTCTTTGGCTATTTTGTGTCGTTTGGGAGGCTAAGGTTGAGATTAGCAATCTCGGTTGAGGCTTGTTTGTTGGATAGCTCATATAAACATTTCTTTTGTCGCTTATTTTGACTTTCGTAATTTTGATGGATTTTAAATGTTTTTTAAAACATTAACGCAATGAATATCAAGTAACGCAACCCAAATAAAAAGTGCATACAGTTTCAGTGGTTTCTGAGGCCCAAGAATAAGAGGATGGCGTCGCAAGATAATCGTGGTAGCAATGCGAACAAAAGTACTGATAAAGGCAAGGCCTTGGTGAGTTTCTTATTTCTTGAATTAAGTTTTATTCACGTAATTTCATATTCCTATTTTACTTTTTGAAATAAACAGTGTTTGTGCATATGGATTTAACTCAATGATATATCGCTATGGAATAAAATGTGGAGGAGGGAAAAAGATGAAAGCGATACATATTTCTGAGGGGATTACTTTTATTAAAAACTCATGTTTTCATGACAATTATGATAAAAATAAGAATTAATTTAAAACTCTGCAAAGGGAAATGTAAAGGATTTGAATAATATGATGTAGAGGCATCTGCTGATTGATTCACCAATAGGGGTGAGCCTACAATTTCACCCTTCGGGGGTGTGGCTAATTCAACTTTGCTTACATGAGCATTTCCTATTTTATGTAACTAAAATTAAGGGCAAATGAATGGTCAGTATTGAGAGTAAACGAAATAGATCGTTTATTGTAATGTATGCATATTGCTATCTCTCATTATTTGCATGTATAACTATTCACGAAATGATTTTCTCACATGGTCATAATATTTATGACTAACCCATTGTGAACTCATTTTTTATGCAACATGAGCGTCTACCAGTGCACCAAAGTGGATTCCGCCAGAAGAGTTGGCGAAGGTATGGTTGAAGATATTTATAGGGATCGAAGATGCCCAAAAAAGGCATAAAGCTTCTTGTACTTATCCTTATTGTGATTTTTGTATTGAGTACGGTTAAGTACTTAGCATTTTCAGTAGAAAACAATGTAAATAAATAAATGAATAAATAAAGTGTTGGTGATTATGATCTTTGTATTGTGATTTTATGATGCGACCATTTTTATTGAAATAATGTTCGATCCTTGAAATATTTTGGGAAGCCCGGGAATCGAGGCCTTAACAACTTGGTATCATAAGATGGTTTTCAATAATTTGTGTTGTAGGAAGTACGAAATCATAACATAAATTAAAAATGTAATATAATTAATTTGAAACTTACTTATAGGAACCCATCGAAGTGTACTCCAGTCGACATGTCAACGAATTCGTGAAGAACGTGAAGTTCAACAAGGAACAAGATCCGAGGAATGTGATAATGGAAATCATCAACAACACATTGCAGAAGCTATTAAGTTAGTATTTCCTACATTGGTCGCGTTAGGACCAACACTCCCTCATGTTGATCCTACTCTGAGACAATATCCAATGAGCTCTCCTCCTGATCTTCCTCTGGTAGCACATGTACCTGAACACCGACAAATGGACTATGACCTAAAACAATTCATGGAACTAAAACCACCAACCTTTGCTGGAGGCTTGTCTCCCTTTGAGACTAAAGACTGGATTCTTTGCATAGAAACGATCTTTCAAGTAATGGATTGTCCTGAAAATCAAAAAAGTAGGATTAACCTCATTTTTGCTCGAAGGCGCGGCAAAGCATTGGTGGAATAAAGTTGTTGCTACAAAGTTTGTCTGACGTGGCATTGTAACATGGCAAAACTTCCTTCAGGAATTTACAAATTGGTTTGTGTAACACCCACATCCGTCACATGACATATAACAGAAGGTCCAGCTGGAACCCGACGCCATATACCACATACAGTCGGAAGGGTTACATAAGAATATTCAAACTATCCAATTAAGACTACTCGTCCTACACAGAACATTCTAGCGGAAGTCTTTTAAAGTTGAAAGAACCCAAAACTTAAATCCAATAAACATGAGTGTCCACAACCACACTACTGGAATGAAACCCAAAATACACTGAAAGGTACATGGCCTTATGGCCTTACAATAGTTCACTTAATAAATAGTGTTTTCCATACATCGGCTCGCAGGCCGGCCACACATGTCAAAAGTAAAGCACAACTATTCGCTTTGGCCTTCTATGGCCAGCACAGCAACATGGGCTCCAGCCCGCTATTTGGTACTCGGCTCCGCAGCACCTGCAAGCACAATTCCACTGCACGGTGGCAAACAAAGAAACGGTCAGCCAAAAGCCGACCAAATTATAACGACCCCGCCCCTAGGTCGGGATGGCGGTGCTCCTTCCCTGCATTTCATTAGCCCAGCTAAACAATAAAGTGCAACTATATATTTCGCCACAGGTGTAGGCTCGCACGGCCAAACACCTCGTGCACTCAGGGCACATTAACGGTGAATCCTGACATTTCAGCGTCTTCACCACCATCCCAAAGATGGCAACCATGTGAGCATTTAGCCTTTCGGACCACTGTCTAAGGCTCCCAACTATGTCAACGGCCAGTCCCCTTTTCGGGTCTCTCGCACCGAACCATATAGCCTAGGTCCGATTCCACTTGCCTGTTGCTCACGCCGCCTAGTCAATTTAAGTCCTACGTGCGGGCCAAGCTTCTCTCGGATCCCAAAATTTCCAAACAATCACATAACCCAGTTATGTTCAAGGCCGGTTCCCAGAACGCCAAGTTAGCAGAACAACGATTCCGCTCAATTTTTCGGGTGCGCCTTGGAGCTAACCTCCAAGGATCCCTGCTGCAATCTACCTCGTAGAAACCCGAAAACCCAAAGCACGGAGTCTTCTCCGGCAATCATACAAATGCAACATCACCGATCTAGACAATACATGTCCGGGTAGGCTTCACACACAATGCTTATGCCCGTACTTCGATTCCGGACTCTATATGCAATACAAGGGGGACTATTCACATCAACCCCAAGGAACACCACGCACTCACCGCACACTCGCGGGAGCGGGATTCCCTATACAGAAAAGAAAAGAGCTTCACATGCTCAAGTAGAGAATCGTTACCCTTGTAGTCCGCTTTGGCGTCATGGAAAAACTACACGGACAGAACTCTTTGTAACGAACTTTCCTCCACGGATCCGCTCTCAGATCTTAAAATGGTGCTCCGATGCTCCGTCGGCGGCCGGAAAACCCTTCCTTCTTCCTCCTCTTTCCAACTCCTTGAGAGAGAGAATGGTTGGAGAGAAATGAAGGATTAACTCCCCTATTCTCGGCCTTAACAGAGTAGGAAACCATCTGGGACGTTGGATCTTATTTAAAGAAAACGAACAACTCAGATCCGCTCAAAAATCTCCAAACCTGGGCCGAACACGGCTTGGCACATGGCCGTGTCCCAGACCGTGTGCCTCGCTCCAGGCACGATCGTCGAACTCAGAACAACCACACGGGCAAAAGACACGCATGTGTCTCAACTGACATGCCCGTGTCGGGTCTCTTGACACGCCCGTGTCCGGGGGCGTGTTACCCATAACCGCCACGCCAACAGACACGACCCAACTGAATACGGGTACTGACACGGGTACTGACACGGGTAGGCACATGCCCGTATCAAATGACACGCCCGTGTCCTCCAGCCGTGTTACTAGCCGTGTCCTTCTCGGGATGAAAACGGCTAAAACACCAGCCAGACACAGCCTTGGACACGCCCGTGTCCTAGGTCGTGTACCCCTATACAGGCACCAAAAAAATCCTTTTTTACGCGACCGACTCAAATACAATTTTTGGGGCGTTACAAATCTCCCCCACTTAAGGAATTTCGTCCCGAAATTAAGTAAAGGTACACAAATCTAAATAATACCTGAGTGGAATAACTCGGGGTATTCCTCCAACATAGCTTGCTCTCGCTCCTAAGAAATCTCCTCATGTCCGCAATTATCCAATCAGACTTTAACCATTCGAACTTCCTTATTGCGGAGTTGTTTGACTGCAACATCTTCAATACGTACTGGCTTGACCCTTGTTGTCAACTCATAATCAACCGGTACTTGATTGTCCGCAATGATCTGCGAAGGCTCTTGCACTGCCTTACGCAACACCGACACGTGGAACACGTCATGTAGCCCACTCAACTCCACCGACAGCTTCAATCTATACGCCGCCTCACCAACACGCTCCAGGATTTCAAATGGTACAACGTATCTCGGACTCAACTTTTTCAAGCGTCGAACCCGCGAGACACCCTTGAACGGCTTAATTTTTAAGTACACCCAGTCGCCAACATTGAACTCCATATTCCTATGCTTGGCGTTATAATACTTTGCCTGCATGTCCTGAGCGACCTTCAACCTTTCCTGAATTGTACGCACCATTGAAGTGGCGTCTTCCACCGGTTGATGTTTGTACAACTTCGATTCGCCTGCCTCCAACCAAGACAACGACGTACGACACTTCCTCCCGTACAGGGCCTTGAAAGGCACCATTCCAATACTTGCCTGAAAGCTGTTGTTGTACGCAAACTCCACCATTTACAGGTGATCCTCTCACTGCTTTCCAAAATCTAGGATGCACATGCGAGGCATGTCCTCCAATGTCCGGTTGACCCTCTCGGTTTGGCCATCCGTCTGCGGATGAAAGGCTGTACTGAACTTTAGCTTAGTACCCAACAGACTATGCACCAACCTCCAGTCATTCGATATGAAGCGTCCATCTTGATCACTAACAATACTGCGGGGCACACCATGCAATCGTACAATATTCTCCAAAAAGAGTTTGGCTAACTTTTCCATCAGATCTTCCTTCCTGACCGGGATAAAGTGTGACACCTTTGTCAACCTATCTACGACCACACAAATGACGTCGTTTCCCTTCTGCGACTTCGGCAAACCATGCACAAAATTCATAGATATGTCATCGAATTTCCATTCTGGGATAGGTAGGGACTTCAAGAAACCTCCGGGCTTCTGGCATTCCGCCTTCACCAATGCACAAGTACGGCACTTGGCCACATAAAGTACTGCATCCTTCTTCAAACCTGGCCACCAGAATAATTTCTTCATGTCCCTATACATCTTCGTGCTTCCTGGGTGGATTGAGTACTTGGTATGATGAGCCTCATGCATCAATTCCTCCCGAAGATTATCCGCACTAGGAATGCATAGGCGACCGTCCTTCCTTAGCAAACCATCTTCAACAACAAACTGGGAATTTGACCCATCCAATGATTCATCCAAGATCTGCTTCATGTTGTTATCCTGAACCAAAGCCCGCCGAACTCTATCAGCTAGGTCACACTACACCTCTGTCCAAAATAGTTTCGCCTCAGTACTAGACTGCTTGTCGACACAAGATATCTCCAAAGCCTCCAACTCATGGACCAATCTCTCATCATGTACCGATAACCAGTTGGCCTGCGCTGGAGTCCTGCGACTCAACGCATCCGCCACTGCATTTCCCTTCTCAGGCACATAATGTATCTTGAAGGTGTAGTCCCCTAAGAACTCCATCCACCTCCGCTGCCTCATGTTCAGATCCTTTTGGTCCAACAGGTACTTCAAGCTCTTATGATCGGTGTAAATATCGACCTTCACACCGTACAGGTAGTGCCTCCAAAGCTTTAGAGCAAATATCACGGCCGCTAACTCTAAGTCATGAACCGGATAATTTCTCTCGTGAACCTTCAGTTATCGTGAACCATAGACTATCACTCTCCCATGCTGTAACAGAACACAACCCAAACCACTGCCTGAAGCATCACTATAGATCTCGAACCCTTCGGTTCCACTTGGCGAACATAAAATAGGCACTGTGGTCAACCGCCTCTTCAACTCTTCAAAAGCCTGTTCGCACTCCGGAGACCACACAAACTTCTGATCCTTCCGTGTCAACATCGTGAGTGGAAGTGCTATCCACGAAAAGTTCTCTACGAAGCGCATGTAGTAGCCAGCAAGCCCCAAAAAACTCCGGACCTCTGCCACTGTAGTCAAAGTAGGGCACTCTCGTATCGCCACTATCTTCGCCGGATCCATAGCTATCCCCTCACCACTAACAACATGACCAAGGAACGCTACTGAGGATAAACAGAATTCACACTTGGAGAACTTAGCATACAACTGATTCCTCCTCAACGTCTCCAACACCATATGTAGATGATTGTAATGGTCCTCCTCACACCGCGAGTACACTAGGATATCATCGATAAATACTATGACGAAATGATCTAGGTACTCTCTGAACGTCCTGTTCATCAGATACATAAACACAGATGGCGCATTCGTCAACCCAAACGGCATCACCGTGAACTCGTATGCCCAAACCGCGTACTGAATGCTGTCTTTGGGATGTCACTCTCCCTTATCCTCAACTGGTAGTATTTGGACTTCAAATCTAACTTTGAATACACCATTGACCCAACCAACTGATCAAATAGATCGTCAATCCTCGGAATCGGATACTTATTCTTTTCGTAAGCTTGTTCAATTCCCGGTAGTTGATACAAAGCCGCAAACTCCCATCTTTCTTCTTAACAAAGAGAACTGGTGCGCTCCAAGGCGACGAACTTGGACGCACATAACCTTGCTCTAGCAACTCTTGCAGTTGCACCTTCAACTCCGCCATCTCTCGCGGCGCTATCCGATATGGAGAGCGTGACACCGGTTTGGCACCCGGTACCAGCTCAATGGTAAAATCAATCTCCCGCTGAGGAGGGGCTCCTGGGAGATCATCTGGGAACACATCGGGATATTCAGACACAACTAGGATACTGCCAAGACTTGGCTTAGACGTCGAAGTCTGCACTAATGTGACAAACAGCTCTTCCCCAGACCGAACTGCTTTAAACACCTGAAGTGCAGACATCAAAATCTTACCCGACCCCTTCATGCCCGCAAAAGTAGTCTCCGGATCGGTGTTCAGACCCAACTTAACTTCCTTACGGTTGCAATCAATGCATGCACCCTACTCCGAGAGCCAATCCATACCGAAGATTACGTCGTACTCTACCAACGGAAAAAGTGACGCTCGCAAATCAAACTCCTTGTCTCCAATCTGAATCTTCACTATGCAGACCCTATCCGCGTGCATTGAGCACCCATTGGGCAACAACACATCCAATTTGTCCTTTGACATCGAGGACGGAACCCCGATGCGCGATAAGAATTTTTCGGACAAGAAGGAATGTGATGCTCCCGTATCAAACAGGGCTCTCGCCGGAAACTCAAAGATCAACACAAAACCTATCACCAACAAAAGTAAGCTAACAAACAAAAGAGGTAACAACTACATAAAGTTAATCTGCTATAAATTAACTCATACCTGTCACCACGTCTGCTTGCTTTATGGACTCTTGCATACCAAGGTTGTAGACTCTAGGCTGGGCTGGAGCATGATGGGACGCGGTTGACTCCACCGCCTTCCCTTTCTCCACATAAGTCGCTCCAGACTTCCTCTCAGACTTTGAACGTCCGCTCCAACACTCACGAGCAAAATGCCCCATCTTCCCGCAGTTGTAGCAAGCTCCTGGGACTAGACTTGTAGTTGTCCCCGACGCATCAGCCGAAGGGGCTGAGTTCGAAGTCCTCCACTTCTTGTTCCATCTGCGGAAACTTGACTTGGCATTTGGCACCTTGAACTCGGACTTCTTTTCTCATGGGTCCTTCTTCTCTTGAACTTTCTTCGCAACCTTCTACAACGAACGGGCCGAATTGACTAAGGCTAGGAAGCCTTGCGCCTTAGGACCAGCAAGTAGTAGTTGTAGGTCGCCGCGTAGACCCTCATAAAACCGGTTGGTCTTCTGTTCTTCTTCCATAAACGTAGCACCAGCATAACGACCCAACCGTGTGAACTCATGCAGATACCCGTCCACGCTTCTGGATCCCTGGGTCAACCCAAGAAATTGGTTCTCCATTTCAAGCTTCTGAGCAGAGGGTACAAATCTGGCTAGGAACAATCTTGAGAATTCCTCCATTGTCACATCAGCAAGCTGCCTTCCCACTAAGAGATGAAACTCCAACTCATCCCACCACAGCCTCGCTTCACCCACCAAAAGAAAAGTCGTTATGGTGGTCTTCTGCCACTCCTCAGTTAATGTGGCTACCAAGACCCTCTTTATCGAAGAGAGCCAGTCCTCAGCTTGAGCTGGCGTTCCAACCCCATCAAACCTCGGAGGATTAAAGCAAATTACATGTTTAAGCTGCTTCTCCGTAGCTCTCCTCGGCTCTACCAGATCGACTGCTATGCGCTCCACCACTCTTGGCTCTGCCGCCCTAACCGATTCTTGCTCATTTGCAGGAGGTGCGCGATGCATTTGCCCTACAGGTTGGGCATTTATCATTGCAAATACGGCTTCAGCCACCATCCTGATGGTTTCCGCTGAAGGAGGTGTTGTAGGCACGTCTCTTGGTGCACTACTTTCCGCTAATTGCGGACGCTCTGACTGACCAGCACCGCTCCTAGCTGCCTATAGTAGCAAAGACACACGATTAGACGACAAACAAATTGCTAAAAGCAATCATTCAAACACTCAGATTCCACAAAACAAGTGTATTTTCATTCCTAAGTGGACTGGACATTCATGGGTTCTTTTGATGTTATAACGATGACGCACACATGCGCTCACCACCCCTTAAAAGAATTCGCCCATGAATTCGTTTAAGCCTGACCGTAACCAGAAGTCTGATACCAAATTGTAACACCCCCATCCGTCGCATGGTATATAACAGAAGGTCCAGCTGGAACCCGACGCCATATACCACAGACAGTCGGAAGGGTTACATAAGAATATTCAAACTATCCAATTAAGACTACTCGTCCTACACAGAGCATTCTAGCGGAAGTCTTTTAAAGTTGAAAGAACCCAAAACTTAGATCCAATAAACATGAATGTCCACAACCACACTACTGGAATGAAACCCAAAATACACTGAAAGGTACATGGCCTTATGGCCTTACAATAGTTCACTTAATAAATAGTGTTTTCCATACATCGGCTCGCAGGCCGGCCACACATGACAAAAGTAAAGCACAACTATTCGCTTTGGCCTTCTAGGGATAGCACAGCAACATGGGCTCCAGCCCGCTATTTGGTACTCGGCTCCGCAGCACCTGCAAGCACAATTCCACCGCACGGTGGCAAACAAAGCAACGGTCAGCCAAAAGCCGACCAAATTATAACGACCCCGCCCCTAGGTCGGGACGGCGGTGCTCCTTCAATGCATTTTATTATCCCAGCTAAATAATAAAGTGCAACTATATATTTCGCCACAGGTGTAGGCTCGCACAGCCAAACACCCCGTGCACTCAGGGCACATTAACGGTGAATCCTGACATTTCAGCATCTTCACCACCATCCCAAAGATGGCAACCATGTGAGCATTTAGCCTTTTGGACCACCGTATAAGGCTCCCAACTATGCCAACGGCCAGTCCCCTTTTCGGGTCTCTCGTACCGAACCACATAGCCTAGGTCTGATTCCACTTGCCCGTTGCTCATGCCGCCTAATCAATTTAAGTCCTACGCGTGGGCCAAGCTTCTCTCGGATCCCAAAATTTCCAAACAATCACATAACCCAGTTATGTTCAAGGCCGGTTCCCAGACCGCCAAGTTAGCAGAACAACGATTCCGCTCAGTTTTCCGGGTGCGCCTTGGTGCTAACCTCCAAGGATCCCTGCTGCAATCTACCGCGTAGAAACTTGAAAACCCAAAGCACGGAGTCTTCTCCGGCAATCATACAAATGCAACATCACCGATCCAGACAATACATGTTCGTGTAGGCTTCACACACAATGCATATGCCCGTACTTCAATTCCGGACTCTATATGCAACACAAGGGGGACTATTCACATCAACCCCAAGGAACACCACGCACTCATCGCACACTCGCGGGAGCGGGATTCCCTATGTAGAAAGAAAAGAGATTCACATGCTCAAGTAGAGAATCGTTACCCTTGTAGTCCGCTTTGGCGCCATGGAAAAACTACACGAACAGAACTCTTCGTAACGAACTTTCCTCCACGGATCCGCTCTCATATCTCAAAATGGTGCTCCGATGCTCCGCCGGCGGCCGGAAAACCCGTCCTTCTTCCTCCTCTTTCCAACTCCTTGAGAGAGAGAATGGTTGGAGAGAAATGAAGGATTAACTCCCCTATTCCCGGCCTTAACAGAGAAGAAAATCATCTGGGTTGTTGGATCTTATTTAAATAAAATGAACGGCTCAGCTCCGCTCAAAAATCTCCAAACCTGGGCCGAACACGGCTTGGCACATGGCCGTGTCCCAGACCGTGTGCCTCGCTCCAGGCACGATCGTCGAACTCAGAACAACCACACGGGCAAAAGACACTCATGTGTCTCACCTGACATGCCCGTGTCGGGTCTCTCGACACGCCTGTGTTCGGGGGCGTGTTACCCATAACCGCCACGCCAACAGACATGACCCAACTGAACATGGGTACTGAACACGGGTAGGCACACACCCGTGTCGAATGACACGCCCGTGTCCTCCAGCCGTGTTACTAGTCGTGTCCTTCTCGGGATGAAAACGGCTAAAACACCAGCCAGACACGGCCTTGGACACGCCCGTGTCCTAGGTCGTGTACCCCTATACAGGCACCAAAAAAATCCCTTTTACGCGACAGACTCAAATACAATTTTCGGGGCGTTACAGTTTGTGTCACGATCAGAGAAAAAAGTCCTACACGACCAATTCTTGCGACTCGTTCAAGGGACAAAATCAGTGATGCAGTACAATACAGGAATTCTCCAAGCTGGCATACTATACCGATTCTCTCGTGACCTCTGAATAATATCGTTGCCGACAATTCCAACAAGGACTGCAAGATGATATTCATAATTTGCTAGTGCCTCTTGATATTTTAGAATATAGGAAGCTGGTCGAGAGGGCACGATCAGTGGAGATTGATCAGGAAAAGTCGCAGAAACATCGAGAGAGTGGAAAAAGAAAAATACCTGAAGCACAGAAACAAGATGAACCCCAAAGTAAAGATGCTAAGACATTTAAGACTTACCCATCAACCGGTAATACATCCCAAACAACTACAACAAAGTGCGCCAAATGTGCCTGATTTCATCAAGAATAATGTTTAATTGGAGAGTGTTATTGCCATCAACCTATCCATACAAAGAGAACATGTCTGAAGGTGCTGAACAAAGAAATTAACTCTCGTGGGCAACCTCCTTTGCAGCGACACTTATATCAAATGCTTGTTGAATCGTTAGCTTCGGCACCTATACCTGCACCTGCACTGACGCTTATTTTTGTACCTGTTCCAACTCCTCCAGAAGCTCCTGAAGAGTGTTTAATCCAGTCACAAGCATTCAATTTAGAACAGTATCACAAGGAATAAATTATAACTGATGCAGATATATTTAACTCCTTTTGTATAAATCAACAGTTAGTTCTTTTCTAAAAATAGTCTTGTTTTCAATTTATAAAGTTTGTTTTCGAGGACGAATACTCCTTTAAGAAGCGAAGAATTGTGATGACCCAAAAATGCGCCAACTAAATTTAATTATTCCCCGATGATGATCAAGAGGCAATACATATTTTTTCGCATTTTTCATTTCATTTTATTCTTTAAATTTTCTTTATTTTGTTATTGGTGGTGCCAATAGCCAAATGATGTGATGGATCTTTTCTTTTAGTTTGTGACATATAATTATGGGCTGCCTTTGGTAAGTGGGCTGCCATTTAAGTGGGCTTGTGCAATTATGCTGGCTGAGTTTGGTATGCTGGCTGAGTTTAGTGTGCTGGCTGAAAGGGGTATGCTGGATGAATGTGGTGTTGGCAGGTTTGAGCCTTGAGGCTTATTCGAGTGGCACCTGGTATAGTGCTTGGCTTCTTCTTGTTGTTGGCCACTTATTATTTTGTTATAAAACCGAGCACGAGACTTGCTTCTCCTGCACTTTTCATTTCTGATGCTACTCTGCTACTACTTTCTCTCTACCGCTGCCCTGTTGCTGTCTTTTCTCTGTCGCTGCTTTACTCCTACTTCATTGTTACTGGCTTCTTCTTCTTCCTGGCTTTCTCTACTCTCTATCTATGTTTCTGTTTTGTCGCTGCTCCGCTTTTTTGCCGACACTGTGCGGCTGTTAGGTCTTAGGCTCTGTTTGGCTCAGGTACAACGACTGCAGAAGCAGTGGTGGAATAATCAGCTTTTTGCAGAGTGGTGCCAGAATCTGTAAAACTATTTGGATGAACAGCTTTGCAGAGCTGTTTCACGACCGGGCGAATTTGGGATTGGGGACGAGGTATACGAAGGTTGAGGAGGTGGAGAAAGAGAGGTTGAAAGTCCCCAATCCCGCCTAACATAACCAAGCCCGCAGAGGAGGATGTGAGAGGAGGCGTCGCTGTGCAAGATCGGAGTAGGAAGTCTGGAGAGGCGTGAAATGGGGGAGCAGGGTCGAGGTGAGGGGGGCCTCTGATTTCAAACGCCGGCAGAGGAGGGTCGAAGATTTCGAAATTTCGTCGGCAGAGGAGGTTTGGGGCGCCTCTGAATTCGAACACCGGCGGAGGTTATGCCGGGCGGATACTGTGCTGGGATGCACCGTTGTGCAGGATCGGAGTAGGAGGTCGGGAAAGGCGTGAAATGCTGCGACCGGTGAAGATCGAGAATCGCGAAATTCCCGCGATTTGGAGTCGTGAAAATTTTTCACGACTCCAAATCGCGGGAATTTCACAATTTTAGGGCGGGGTTGGTTTGCACCACTGGCCTTGAAAATACTGTTTGGCGGGGTGGGGTGAAAATTTGTGGCGTGCAGCTCCCAAAACGCAGTGCCAAACAGAGCCTTAATGCTCCCTGCTGCTTCTCCTTACTGCTGCTCCCTGCTACTGCTCCCGAGCTGCTCCTAGTAGCTGTTGTTGTCCTACAGCCTCTGTGCCACTATTTTGAGCCGTCATCCCTATGCTGCTGCTTTGTGTCACCAGTTTTGGAGCTTTTGCTTCTCCCCTGCCTTCTTCCTCCATCTTCTGATGTAAGGAACCTTTTATCCTCTTTTACTTTGATGTTCTACTCTACCAAGTTAGGACGATTGCACCATATTTTAAGTAGCTTTTTGTTTACCCCTTTAGTTGGCTATTTTGCTGAGTTGGAGACTATCTTGGTTACCTTTTGGTTTGTCATTGGATGTTGGGGTGCTGATTTTCCTTACTAATTTGCTGGATACAAATTTTGGGGGCTGGTATAATGCTGGACAGCCATTCTCATTGCTGGATATTTATGGACAGCCCTTTTGAAGGTTGTTTTGTGCCGATTTTGTGCTGGTTAGCCAGATTGAGGGCTTGTTTTGGGCAAAAGAGCTTTGTTTAACATATTTATGGTCAATCACTTTCTTTGTTTAACTATTTTTGAGCTATTTTAAGAGCTATTTCTTTGGCTATTTTATGTTGTTTGGGCGGCTAAGGTTGAGATTCGCAGTCTCGGTTGAGGACTGTTTTGTTGAATAGCTCGTATAAACATTTCTTTTGTCGTTTACTTTGACTTTCGTAATTTTGACGGATTTTAAATGCCTTTTAAAACATTAACTCTACGAATATCAAGTGACGCAACCCAAATTAAAAGTTCGTACAATTTTAGTGGTTTACGAGGCCCAAGTACTAAAGGATGGCATCGCAAGATAATCGTGGCAGCAATGTTAACAAAAGTACTGATAAATACAAGGTCTTGGTGAGTTTCATATTTTTGAATTAAATTTTATTCACGTAATTTCATATTCCTATTTTACTTTTTGAAATAAACAATGCATGTGCATTGAGTTTAACTCAATGATATTGTTGGGTACATTGGAAATAATGTATTTGATTTGAATAAGCCATTTCAACTCAATGATGTACACAAGTACGTATTTGATGTATGTTTTAGTTCATGCATGCAGGCTGCCTATGTCATATTGATTGGACAGGTGGTACAAGTTATATTGATAGGTGGAATCAAAGAAGTTGACTGGAAAGGCAGAAAATTGCCTAAGTCAAAAAACATTGAGCGAACTTGCTCGACGCCTTACAGCTAAAAGTGTTGTGTGAAGTCAGGACAGTAAACGCCTAGCCAATTGTAGTGCAGAGAAATGGCTAAGTACAAAAGTGTCGACACACTTCAACTATGTCGACATACTTCAACTATGTCGATATCGTTGCAGAAGCAGTGTCGAGACAAATCAGTTATCTCGATACTTTGAAGATCAAGATAACTGTGTTGAGATAAGTCAGATATCTCGACACCTTAAGACAGTTGTGTCGAGACAATTCAACTATCTCGACACAATGAAGACTGAAGTGTAGACTTAAAGATGTCGACACTCGGCAGACTGGAGTGTCGATACAATTCAACTGTCTCGACATAGAGAAGAATTAAAACAAGTGTTGACACCCGACAGATAGTAGTGTCGAGACAATTCAACTGTCTTGACACAGTGCATATTTAAAGATGTCGACACAGTTGACAGTTATGTCGAGACAAGTCAACTGTCTTGACACCTTCAAGTTCAGACTAAAAATTCTACTATGTAATATTATGTCGAGACTGCTAAGATGTCTCGACACCTTCTAAGAACACTAAATAATATTGTGTCGAGACACTTGGGACATCTTGACACTTATGATTCTGAAGATGTACAGAGTCAACACAAAAATGTCAACTCAAGTCAGAAATGTCACATCGACTACAGTAACATGATATCTCATCAGAAACTGTTTGAAGGAAGACTTAGAGTATGATGGCGTAATGATGACGTCATCAATCAGAAGCCAACAACCCGTGTAGGCTATAAATAGAGGGGTAATCTATACAGAATACAACAATCAAAAGAATCACGCAATCAATCATTTTTCACTCATTCAGAGGGCGACAACCCCAAGAAGAAGGAAGATGAAGGCCTTCAAGAAAATCTTCTGATCTTTACAACAAGTTGATCAAAAGATTAAGGTGGATCTGTTCTACAAGTTCTTTAAGGAAATCAAGCCGATCAACATCAAGAACTTGTCGATCCAGAGAAGAATCATTTCAGCCAGTGTACTCATCAAGAATCTATCCTGTGATTCTGAATTGAAGAATCTAAATTCTTAGATAAGTCATATTACAGAATTGTTGTTTTCTGAGATTACTTTCTTTCCTATTTACCTCTTAATTTTGTAAGATCTCTTTGAGATCTGAGTAGGTAGGAGATAAATTCTTTGAGTGGTAAGCTTGAGTTATAAAAGTTGAGGTAGAGTTCTTGAGGGACCTGAGGTGGGTGATTTGTGTGGGATCACTGAGGTATAAGCCTGTGTTATAAAGGCTGAGGTAGGGTTCTTGAGGGACCTTAGGTAGTAGATTGGGTGGATCTCTGAGGTAGGATCAGTGGGTCTGAGTTTTAGGTTTCTTAACAGAAACTAAGCATGTAAGATCTATTGATCTGAGTTGAAGAGGAGGAGATATAACCTTATCTAGCACATTGCTAGTGAGGAAGAAGGAGGAAAGTGGATGTACCCTAGATAGGGGAACCACAATAAATTTTTTTGTGTACTCTATGGATTCACTACACCATATCATGCATATGGTAGCGCTAAAAAACCGCTACTATATTTGAAAAAACCGCTACTATAGGGATACGGTAGCGGTTGCTTGTGTGTTGCATCCGCTGCCGTGGTCATAGTGTATGGTAGCGGTTACCCAATGTATTGTGGCATTTTTGAAATCGCTACTAAAGATGCATCTATTGTAGAGGTTATGGTTTTCAATGGTAGCGATTATTTCATTTTACCAGAATGGTTACGATACTCTATAGTAGGGTTTATGCTTGCCTTTGGCAACATTTTGTTTTTCTATGGTAGCGGTTATCCTCATATATAGCAACGGTTTTTTATTGTCAATGCCAACGATTAAGATGATTAATAGTACCGGTTTTTAGTGGTAGCGAATATTATGCCTAATTATATATGGCCAGTCACGATTAATATTCATCCATAAAATGTATCCATGCATGCATTCAGATTCAATATCCATCATATCCATGCATTCAGATTCAATATCCATATATACATCATCATATATACATATATATACATCAAATTAAAACATGGACACAATCCAAAAAGTACAAACAAATATTCATATATAACTCTCCAACTTATTAATATCATCCATACATATTAATACCGATCCAATTACTACAATATATGCACAAAAAGAAAAAAATATCATCAATCTCTGGCTTCACACCCAAGCTCTCACACCAAAAGCTAATGTACTTATATAATATATATAACAAGGTTTGCTGATTTGCATTCATTTCATTCTAATTAAATTAGCCAAGCCACATGTGCATCCAGCTTCAAATACTCCAATGCATAAAAAGCATAAAAATATAGTATCCATTTGCTTCAGTACTCATGTTCCTCCTGTGCATCCTGCAAGTAAAAGAATATCATCAATAATATTAATTAATCAAGCAAATAACATATAATTTTATGTTATTTAATAACATATAATTTTATATTAGTTATTAAGTGAATTATAATTTTATATTAACCATCAAGAGATATCTCTCCTGGGCTGCAACATTAACTAGAGGGTTCCATATATGCCATCGTAGTTCTTGCCATCCTCATACACTTAATTAAAAAAAACAAGCAATGTTTAAGAGGAAAAGCAAATCAGCAATACAGAAAAATAGATAGTTATTTATCTATAGCTTGACGAACCGCGACCCCGGATTAGTGAGGTAAAGAGAAGAAGCGCTCTCCAAAACTTAGATATCATCCGGCCCAAACATATATCATGGACATGATGTGTTGAAGGTGCATGCTACGTACAGTTCGACTCGCTCTCGTCAATCCAAGACGACCCCGGACTTATTTTCAATCATCGGTCAAGCGGTTACGACCGCAAGAACCAGATCTTAATTAAATTAAGATCGGTTCATACGGTCGCAACCGCCCGACCGGTACATGCATATTTTGAAATGTAACTCACATAGGAGATTTTTGTAATTTCAGAAAGATAGAGGGGGTGCAACCTAAAATTATGCAAACTCAAGGGGAGGTGGTTTGGGTAACTCACATAGGAGGTTTTTGTAATTTCAGTACTTCTGTTTGACTCGCTCTCCATAATTCCTCATGCGAGTTCAGTACACTTCTGTTGATTTTCTAAATCTAATGTTTTTTGGTCATGCTTTAAATTGATTTAACTTCATTGATTTCCTGTGTGATTAGCCTCTAGATTACTTATGATACATAGGGAAATCCTATGTAGTGTTTAATTACAAACGCCATTGTATTTAACTTGCAATTTATGTAGATGAATATACAACTGCATCAAGTGGTATCATAGTATGGGTGTCTTAATTACATGTATTCATAGAGGTTGCAACTACATCTACATCAAGGTGGTATCAAAACATAAGTTAAATATTTGTTTTAAGATTCAGAGCCTGGCTAGGTTGATGAGACATCCTAGGATTGCTCATAAAAAAAAAGTCCATCAATATCACTGGCCTTCAGCTTTTTTTATAATTTTGCATGTAAAATTATCACATTAAAACAAATTATATGCATACAAGTGTATAGTAGTTGTACTGCACAATTTCAAAATATTTAGGGACAGAACCATTTTCATTTGAGCGTGAACTGCACCATTTTCTTACTGCGATTGATGATGAGTGGACTGGAACAAGAAGGATTCCAAATATTTAAGAAAATAGAGCAGTAGAAATTTGATAGAGCTGTAGAAAATTGATACATGGACAGCTGCACCAAAATTTAAGAACATTTCCTCACCTCAATACGGATACTAAATCAAATTGATCTATTTTATCATGCACCAAAATTTTGTTTGCCAATTAAGGCCTTCATTAGGGCATTATTTCCATGGAACGCAGTCTCTGCACCTTGGCAATTTGGGCGTGCACAGTAGGAATTCCAGAGAGAAAAGCATTATATACTGGAATGTCATTACAATATCATTTTGGAACATAGTACCGCTCTGGGCATTGGGATTTCAGCACTAGGGAACTGTTTCTAAATGAATTTGGTCAACCCATGTGGTTACTTCGTTTCATTAAAAAACATACAATGGAGTCATAGATAAAGTCTTTATTCAAGCTGTCGTAACTAATCTAATAAACATCTCCAAAGTATAAAGAATTTCATAAAGAGCTCGGTGAATCTTAAACATATTTACAACTGCTAACAACTTAGATTTGTACATTAGAAAAGCTAAAAGCTTGGGGGCAGAAGAAATGAGGAGGAGGAAGAAATAATAAAGACGATAGCGAGAAGAAATGAAGAATTGAGAGTTTAACTTGTAATTAGAGGCGCACCCACGAGTCACGTACCTAAAATCTTGGGAGCAGAGGAGTGGCGGAGGATAAAGACGGCGGCGAGGAGAGGCGGAGGCGAGGAGCGGTGGAGGAGAGGAGCGGCAAAGGCGAGGAGTGGCGGAGGTAAGGAGCGGCGGAGGCGAAGAGCGTCGAAGGCGAGGAGCGGGGAAAACCCTAATGAGAACAAATAAAACTTGCTGTGTATAAATGATGATCGGGACTCGATCGGGATATTGTTTGGTACATTGGAATATGTGTACCAGATTTGGAGAAGCCTCGCCTAACTCAATGATATTCATCAAGGTGTATTTGATGTGGTGTTGAGTTTCCATGTGCAGGTTAAGGAAATGAAAGAAAATTTTCTAAGTACATGTGTCGACATATGGGAAAGGCTGTGTCGACACCAGGAGCCAGTTTGTGTCGACACACGGAACTTGTGTCGACACACAGAGATTCTGTAACACCCCCTATCCGTCGCATAGCATATAGCAGTAGGTCCGGTCGGGGCCCGACGCCATATACCACAGACAGACCGGGCGGTTACTAAATGGAAAACCATCCAACTAATATCAACGTCCTAGACAGAGCATTCTAGCAGAAACAATTAAAAGTTGCATTAATAAAGAACCCAACACTGGCATGAATGTCCACTACAAAGCCAACAGGAATGAAGTACAAATACACAAGTACTGGCCTTATGGCCTTACAATTGTTTTTCTCAAATTACATGTTTTCCAAACCACGGCACGCAGGCCGGTCATACATGAATAAAACAGGTAAACACTCCAATTAGGCCTTCGATGGCCGGCTCAGCAATTTGGCCCGCTATTTACCGCTCGGTCCTGTAGCACCTGCAAGCAACAATCCACCGCAACGGTGGCAAACAAAGGCGACGGTCAGCTATGCTGACAAATTATAACGATCCTGCACCTAAACTCGGGGCGGCGATGCTCCTTCCCTGCACTTTATAAGTATAACCAAGCAGTAGAGTAAAAGCACTACATCACAGGCGTAGGCACGCACGGCCACACACCCCGTGCATTCAGGGCACATTCTCGGTGAACCGGTCAATATCACATCAATTTAAGCCATAGACATTCCGGTCTCACCACCGCCACTTTGACGGCCAAACTATGAGCATTTTGTCTTCCCGGCATGGGTCACGTCAATTTAAGTCATAGACCGCTGAAGACCCTCATCTATGCCAACGGCTCCAACCGAACAACATAGAACGGGGTACAGTTCCGTCTAACCCGTGCTCACATCGCAACGACAATTTAAGCCATATGCGCGGGTCAAACTTCTCCCGAGTCCCGTTTTCGTCACACACTTCACATAACCCAGTTATGTTCAAGTTGTCTCCCAGGCCACCAAGTTGGCAGAATCACGCATCTACCCAGTTTTTCGGGTGCACTTTGGAGTTAATCCTCAAGGCTCCCTGTTGCAATCTACCCCGTAGAAAACCCGAAAAACAAACATTCGCACGGAGTCTTCTCCGGCCATTTATGCAATGCAACATCACCGATACAAACCAACTTGTCCGGGTAGGCTTCACACATCATGCTTATATCCGTTCTTGATTACGGACTCTACATGTACACAACGGGGACTATTCATGTCTACCCGAAGGAACGCCTCAAATTCACCGCAAACTCGCGAGAGCGGGCTTCCCTATGCAAAAGAAGTAGAGCTTCACATGCTCAAGTAGAGAATCGTTACTCTAGCATTCTTCTTTGGCGCCATGGAAAAGTATGCGGATGACAAGCACCGCCCTCTCCTTGCCTCCGTAGATCCGAAGTCGGTTCGCGATTTGGAGCTCCGAAGCTCCGCCGATGACCAGATCTAAACTTATTCTTCCTTGTTGCTCTCCCCTCTCTCTAGAACTTAGACAGAGAACCAGCGAACAGAAGATGAGGGTTTTGAAACCTTACACTCGGGTATATCCCAATAGGAATAACCTCCAGCCGTCGGATCCCAACATAAAGAAATGTACGGCTACGATCCGGGTCTGACCTGGAAAAACTGGGCCGAACACCGCACGGTTCACAAACCGGAGCAGGACACGTCCGCGACAAACTCAAACTGTGTCGGGACATTTAGTCGAGACCCTACCAAGACCCCTGTGTCGACACTCTATGTCGACACTCTGTGTCGACATGGCAGGCCCTGTGTCGACACGGCAGGCCCTGTGTCGACATAGCAGGCCATGTGTCGACACAGCAGGCCCTGTGTCGACACAACAGGCTCTGCATCAAACACACCACAACCTGCCAAGGACACGGCCTATGACACGCCCGTGTCCCAGGCCGTGTGACCCCTGCCAAATTCCAAACTTAGCTCAAAATGCCTCCTGTCGCTCTTTTGAGTTTCGGGGCATTACAGATTCTGTCGTCAAAGACTGTGTCAACACTAGGAGCTAGTTTATGTCGACACACAAGACTTGTGTCGACATACAGAAGATTTAGTCGACAACAACTGTGTCGACACATAGGACTTGTGTCGACACACAGGACTTGTGTTGACACACACCAGAAATTTTTGTTGAAGTCAACTATGTCAAGACAAGAAGTGATTGTGTCGACACACAGGACTTGTGTCGACACATTCTGCAGAAGCTATGTCAAGAAGATAGAGAAGTGTTGTGTCGACATTATGCAAGCTGTGTAGACATCACCAAGGATTGTGTCGACACATGAACTATTTGTGTCGACACATTTGCAGAATTGTCTCGACACTTTGCTGCTGAGTCAAAATATAATGAAGTTTCTGGAGACTTGATAGCTGTCATAACTGACAATGCTGTTGTATCTGTCAGAGCTGTCAGAAGGCCGTTAGGAACCGGATCAGCCGGTAACCTCGGATGGATCCTGTATAAAGACATGTTCTATCATCAGATAAAGGATGCTAAGGAATAAAAAGTCAACAACAAGGAGAGAAGTCTTCATCCAGAAATCGACAAGTCATCCAGAGAGGGCAGATCCTGAACAGTCTGCAAGAAGAAATCAGAACCACATCTAATTAGAAGAAGCTGGATTTAGGATCATCTCCAACATCAAGAAGATCAACCTTACTTTGTTCAGATTCAAGAAGCTTTGAAGAAGCTAAGAACAGGTTGATTCTAGAGTGATTATATCTATTAAGAACTGATCAAGAAGCCTTCACCCTTTCTCTCTCTATCTGGGTGAAGGAATTATTCTTTGTATCATCAATTTTTATTTTTCTGTAGGATCTTTTATAGATCTGAGTTGTAAGCCTAAATTTATAAAGGCTGAGGTAGGGTTGTGTACCTGAGGTAGGAGATTAAGTTCTCTGAGTTGTAGGCCTGGGAAAAGGCTGAGGTAGGGCTTGAGTGCCTGAGTTGTAGGCCTTGTGGAAGAGGCTGAGGTAGGGCTTAATTGCCTGAGTTGTAGGAGTGTGGACTCACTCTGAGGTAGGATTCTTTGAGAGAATCTGAGCTATAGGACTTGCTGAAGTCTGAGTTGTAGGAACCATTCAGGGTTCTGAGTTGTAAGATCTGAGGATCTGAGAAGGAATAAGGAAGTTAGGTCGAATCTAGTACACTGCTAGATAGGCGAAGGGGGAAAGTGGATGTACCCATCACTTGGGGAACCACTATAAAACTGTGTGTCTTCTGTGTTGCTATGTTGTTTAATCTATGTTGTGAACTGTGCTGTGTTAATTGCTGAATAATCTGTGATCTAACAGTAAAAAGATTATCTGCCTTAAGGAAAAAAGAATTGCACCTATTCACCCCCCCCCCCTCTAGGTGTTTAGGTCATCTTGAAACCAATTCTTTCAAGTGGTATCAAAGCGAGGTTGCTCAAGAAAAGACTTAACAGTCTGAGTTGATCTGTAAGTAAGGCAGTTAACAATTAGACAAAATGGGTTCAGGAGAAAATCACAAGGAACTTGGATCCATGAAATTACCTATCTGTAGGAAAGAAATTTTTGGTATTTGGAAAGAGAGAGTTAAGTTGTTTATGGAAGCATCTGACCCAAGAATCTATATTACAGTTAATGAAGGGCCATTCATTCCCATGAAAATCTCAGTTCTTGATGCAAATCTCAGGACTCCAAAAGATTATTCTGAAATGATAAAGGATGAAATCATCTTAGCTACTATGGATAAGAGAGCACAGAACATAATAGTTAGTGCTATAGATGACTCAACATTCCAAAACTTGATTCACTGCAAAACCTCCAAGGAGATGTGGGACACCTTGATTGTCTATATGGATGGATCAGAAGAAGTGAGAGAGGACAGAAAGTCTATGCTTAATCAGGAATATGAAAGTTTTAGACAAGCCAAAACAGACAGCATAACTGAGTGCTACAAGAAGTTTTTCAGAATAGTCAATGAGTTAATGTCATATGGAAGGGTTTTTAGCGCATATGAGCTCAATGATAAGTTTCTTAGATCTCTAACTGAGGACTGGGATACTAAAATGTGTGCCATCAGAGAGGTGGTCAGGCTTGCAGATACACCTCCACCAACTCTATTTGGAAAACTATTATCCTATGAGATGCAGCTCACTGCTAGAAAGGAGGATGGGAAAAGCAATAAGTCTGAATATAGAGAGAAGTCAGTTGCCTTCAAGGTTGAAGCCACAAAGAAGGATAGGAGGATGTCTCCATCTCCTCCTAAGAAAGCTGCTGAAGTCATCTCAGAAAATTCTGACAACCACACATCAGACAACCTTAATTCTGATGAAGACTTTGCTGCTTTCACAAGTCAATTTCAAAGATTCTTAAAGAAAAAAATAGTGGAGATCCAAGCCATCCTCCTCACAGTCCAAGGATGATTATTATCAGAAAAGGAAATCTTCAAGAAAGGAGTGGTATGACACTAAACCTAGTAAATTAACTTCTACTAAGATTGTTTGTTATTGTTGCAACAGGCCTGGGCATGTAGATGCTGACTGTCCTGACAAAAGAAAGGAATCAAATGACAAGAATAAACTGAAAACAAGGGCAAGAAGGAGAGATTCTTTGTTGCAAAGAAGGAGAAAAGCTAGACTGATTCCTCATCATCAGATTTTGAAGCTGAGACTGAAGCTGAAGCCTACATTGGACTGTTTACAACTGAAGAGGATTCAGAGGAGAAAGAATTCTTGCAAATGCTGGATTCTATCAATGGGGTTGATCTTCATTGCAAAGGGCTGATGACTATATCTGAAGAAGATCAGTGCCAGGATCAGCCTGGTCCCAGTAAGGTAAACAACCTTTCATCAGTTTCTGATTATTATACTGAATCAGAATCAGAAGCATCTGCATCAAGAGATGTGGATGGTTCAGAATCTAAAGGGGATGTTCATCAACTTATTGATGAGTATGGTGATCTGTTGCATGCACTTAAGAGAAGCAGAAACCTTGTCAAAAACCAGGGTAAGGAAATTGCTGCTCTTAAGTTGGATGCATCTGATTCAGAAAAATTGCTGGATCAGAAGATGAATGAGGTTGCCAAGCTGAAAAATATAACTTTTATTCAGATGGGAACAATTACATTCAAAAATGATCAGATCAAGGGTCTGGAAGTCAGACTACAAAGAGAAAAAGAACTTGTGGCTAAATTCTTAAAGTCAAAGTCTGTCTTACCTTTGATTGATGACTTCATTCACCAAAAGTGTAAGACATGATTAGGTTTCAAGGGAAGAACTAGGGCAGCTAATTCCAAAAGAAAAGGCAAAGCCCCAGTTCAGCCACTAGCCTTCAAACCCCCTATTTCCTTCAGAAAAGTGGTGCAGCTTACTAACAGGTTTGACCATGACATTACACATAAGGCTAGTATTCTGAATGACAAGGGTACAAATGTCAATAGGGCAACCCATGTACAAACACACCATATTCTTCAGGAATCATTGGTATTTGATGCACCAGCCCCAACACTAAACAAAAGGACAGCTGACAGCAAGGCTGTTAAGATTGTATCTAAATGAAGATACAATAGATATGAGTGATGGTGTTGTGGCAAGGTTGAGCACTATGCCATAGATTGTTGGCACAATACCAGTGTCAGGAAAAATGTCAGCTTACCTGTTAGGAAGAATGCAGGGAAATCAGTCAAGTTTCAGTCTGATCTAAACCTAGAACCCAATAATTATTGGGATTCTAAGGTTAAGTAATTGTATTTGATGCAGGTGAGTCCAAGTAACTATACCCCAATATGGTACTTGGACAGTGGTTGTTCCAGGCACATGACTGAAACAAGAAGGATGTTGAAGGACTACTCTCTCATAGATAATGGACCCAAAGTAATCTTTGGTGGATCTGAAAAGGGGATCATCAAAGGGTTTGGTAATATTTCCAATGGCTCAATTACTATCACCCAAGTGGCTTATGTGAAAGATTTGAAACACAATCTAATAGGCATAGTCCAACTGAGTGATCTTGGTTATGACACTTCATTTATTAAGAATAGGTGTCAGATTAGAAGGACAAGTGATCAAGAGGTCATCTTGTCAGGTTATAAAAAAGGAAATGTTTATTGTCTCAGTTTTGATTGTGAGAATAAGAACTCTCATATATGTTTAGTTGCAGATGAGAAAGCATCTCATTGTGTCAAATGGCACAAGAGACTAGCTCACCTAAACTATAAGACTATATGCCAACTCTATAGCATGGAGTTAGTGAGGAATGGTCCTCAGTTCAAGTGCATAAAAGAGGGTGTATGTTCAGCTTACCAAAAGGGCAAATAGACCAAGACCTCTTTTCATGGACATGATACCAAAGATTCTGTGAGGTGTTTGTACCTCCTGCATATGGATCTATTTGGTCCTATGCCAGTTCATAGTCTAGGTAGGAAAGTCTATACACTTGTAGTTGTGGATGACTATTCTAGATTTACTTGGGTTTTCTTCCTGAGGCAGAAATCTGAAACCCCTACTGTCTTCCATAATTTTGTTAGGCAAATTCAGAATGAACTTAACAGTTCAGTGGTCAAAATCAGAAGTGACCATGGGATTGAATTTCAGTCTGAATACATGATAAGATTTTGTGAAGAACTAGGGATTCATCAAGAGTTCTCCTCACCTAGAACTCCTCAGCAAAATCGTATTGCTGAAATAAAGAATAGGACTCTTATTGAGGCTAGTAGAACACTACTACGTGACACTTCTCTCCCAAAATATTTCTAGGCTGAGGCAGTAAACACTGCATGTCATGTTCTCAATAGAGCATCCATCACTAAAAGTCATAAAAAGACACCCTATGAGATTATGAAAGGAAGAAAACCAAACATATCCTATTTTAGGATCTTTGGTAACAAGTGGTATGTACTTAATAATAACAAGTCTTATTTAACTAAATTTGCTGTCAAATCCCAAGAAGGGATATTTGTTGGGTACAACAACAACAGTAGAGCTTACAGGGTCTATAACTTGACTACTCAAGTTGTAGAAGAATCTGTTCATATAGTCTTTGATGAAACTGAACTAATCAACTGTGAGCAGTCCAGTGTATCTTGTAGCCCTATAGGTTTGAAGGAAAAGATGGACAAGCTAACCATTAATGAAGACCAACCTGCAAGGCAGGATGAAGAAATTGATGGGTGTTGTCCATGGGGAGTACAAGACCCTCAAGCTGATGAAGAGGACAATGAAGTACATCATGTTGAAGAGATTGGAGAAAATCAAGGTATAGATGGATTGCCTCTAGTAACAAGGCATCTAAAGGATCAACCAGCACACCAAATTATTGGTGATCCAAGACATGGTGTCCAGACAAGGAGCAGGAACATGAACACAGTTCTTTCCTCAAGTTTCCTGTCCCAAATGGAACCCAAGAAATTTGAAGAAGCCATACAAGACCCAAACTAGATTGATACAATGCAGGAGGAGCTGAATCAATTAAGAAGATGTAAAGTATGGGAGTTAGTTCCTAAACTAAAGGATCATAATGTCATAGGGACTAAGTGGATTTACAGGAACAAGCTAGATGAAAATGGCATCATTGTCAAAAACAAAGCAAGACTGGTAGCAAAAGGCTACAGGAAGGAAGATGGAATAGACTTTGATCAGACATTTGCTCCAATAGCAAGGTTGGAAGCAATAAGGCCATTCCTTGCCTATACAACATACCAAGGGTTCAAGGTATTCCAAATGGATGTCAAGTCAGCTTTTTTAAATGGTGACTTAAAAGAGGAAGTCTATGTTGAACAGCCCTCAGGTTTTGTAGATTCTCTCTATCCTAATTATGTTTATAGGCTTAAGAAAGCACTATATGGTTTGAAACAAGCCCCTAGGGCTTGGTATGAAACCCTGTCTACATTCCTCATTGAGAACAAATTCTCAAGGGGGAAAATAGACAAAACTCTATTCCTTAGGGAATCAAAAGGCAAGATGATCCTAGTCCAGATATATGTTGATGACATTATATTTGGATCAACAGAAAACAACCTTTGTAGAAAGTTTGCCAAACTTATATAAGGGAAGTTTGAGATGAGCAGTATGGCTGAACTGAAATTCTTCTTGGGACTCCAAGTTAGATAGACTAATGATGACATGTCCCATATCTTAGTCTAAGTTCACCAAGGAGTTGATTAAGAATTATGGCATGGAGTCAGCCACCACCATGAGAACTCAAATGGGGTCAAGTATGCCTATAGGCAAAGATGATGCAGGGAAACATGTAGATGAGTCTTTGTATAGAGGGATAATTGGCTCCCTTTTATACTTAACTGCTAGTAGACCAGACATCATGTATGCTACATGTGTCTGTGCTAGGTATCAAGTCTGCCCTAAAGAGTGTCATTATATTGCAGTCAAAAGAATTTTGAGATATCTTAAGGGAACACCAAATCTTGGCCTTTGGTACCCTAAGAATAGAGATTTTCTACTAACTAGGTATTCAGATGCAGACTTTGCAGGATGCAAAGAAGACAGGAAAAGTACAACTGGCACATGTCAGTTTTTAGGTGGAAGATTGGTGTCTTGGAGCAGTAAAAAGCAGACAAGTGTGGATATTTCCACCGCTGAGTCTGAATATGTTGTTGCAGGCAGCTGCTGTGCTCAGCTATTATGGATTCAACATTAACTTGAAGATTATGGAATTCAGGTAAGTAGAACTCCATTATTTTGTGATTCTACTAGTTCCATTTCTATTGCTAGAAATCCTGTTTCACATAGCAGAACTAAGCACATAGAAATAAGATTTCATTTCCTTAGAGATCATGTTGAAAAGGAAGATACAAGTTTAGAATTTGTCAATACAAATTTTCAAATTGCTGACATGTTCACCAAACCACTGGATGAAACTAAATTCAATTATTTTAAAATTGAATTAGGCATGTTGAACATAGAATAAGCATGGCAAATTTGACTAAGTAAATGTGTGTCGACACTTAAAGACAAAGGTGTCGACACTTAGTAGATGGTGTCGACACATAAGAAAATTATGTCGACACATCCAGAAGATTGTGTCGACACTCAGAATTTGGTGTCGACACATAGCTATCCTGACACTTAAATGTTGGTGTCGACACATACAGTAGTCTGTGTCGACACGCAGAGTTTAGTGTAAGATCTTAAGATTATTTGTGTCGACGCATCGCCATTGGTGTCGACATATAGAATAGTAATTCTCTGTCAAGACTTTAGTAGTTTGTGTCGACACAATCCCAACAGTGTCGACACAATAGGTTTATTTCAACCCGCCTTTTGACCTTCTTTATTTAGAAACATATAAATAGGTGGAAGTAAACCTCTGTCGACTTCGCTCTCAACATTCTCGAGACCTAATCCTTTGTGTCGACAGAACTTCATCTCTCTTCTTCTATCTCTCTCATACCTCATGGTGCCAAAGCTGAAAGATAACATCAACGAAGGCTATAAACTAGTTCGTGATTCCTTTGCGAGTGGATCTAGAGATATCAAAGTCGTGATTACCCTAATCACAGAAAATGGCTTAGAATACTTGGTGTCAGAACCTACCAAGATTTGGAAGAAGGAGGTTCTTGAATTCTACACAACAACAACACTGGATTCGACGAGCCTGAAAATTAAGTCATCCGTTCAAGGAACCAAGGTCAAACTCGTCCTGAAGAGTTTGAGGAAGACACTACACTTGTCATGGGTTCAAGAAGACTATGAAATAGTATCTTCCATGACCAGAGAAGCTCTCCAATGGTGTGGACTGGATGCCACCACCAAGATTGAATCTTCTATGCTCAGAAGGGGAATGAACTCCCAGGGAAAATTTCTTTCTGAAATTATAGGAAAAGTAATTTGTACAAACCAAGAGGACATGAATGGATATATGCCTATATGTTCACTCTAATGACCAGAGTCATCTTCAAGGTCAAAACCAACTGGTCTGCTGTGATCTTTAAAAAGATCAAAGAAAGTTTAAAGAAACCAAACCTCGGCAGAATACTAAGCTTATATCTGACTGAGAATATTCCTGAAGTAATGAATCAGATTGCAGGATCTAAGATCAATCATATGAGAATAATGGATTTGAGAATACTATCCAGATGGGAAAGGGTTCTGACCAAGGATGTTTTGACACCCCAAAAATAAACAAAACAGATACAGCCAAAGAAGAAACCAACCCACAAGACAGCTGAATCTTCTAGTGATTCAGAAGAAGAGGTGGTCTTCAGCTCTGATGAAGAAAGACCAGAGAATGCTAGGAAATCACTTGCTCCAGAGACTGTAGATGATAGTCAGGTGCAGGGGGAGCAGATTCCAGAAAGGAATATCCACCTGGATCAGGTACAGGAAGAGTCTCATCAAGGGGGAGCCAATGAGCTGTAACACCTCCCATGTAATGATCGTATAATATGCGCCCGGTCGGGACCCCACAACATACGGACGCCACAGCTTTAGTATTATAAGATGATATAACTACTCACACTCAAAATGAAAGATATGGTACCTAAACACCTAGAGGGGGGTGAATAGGTGACCTAATACTTTTCTAACTTTATTGGCAGCAATCAGTTATATCACAGCAATCTAACTAGTTTATCACAGCAAACACAGCAAACACAGCAGCAATTTCAGCACAGTACAACACACAGTGATTTATAGTGGTTCCCCAAGATATGGGTACATCCACTTTCCCCCTTCGCCTATCTAGCAGTGTACTAGATTCGGCCAAACTCCTGCACTGTCTCAGAACCCAAATTGGTTCTTACACCTCAGGCCCAAAGCCTTATAACTCAGCTTTATCCCAAAGCCTACACTCAGCCAATCAAGGCCTACACTCAGCCAACCAAGGCCTACACTCAGCCAACAAGGCCTACACTCAGAGATCTCTATCTCCTACACTCAGGCTAACAAGCCCTACCCTCAGCCTTTATAAATATAGGCTTACAATCACTCAGATTCAATGGATCCTACAAGTTAAAAATGTAATACAAATAATAACTCTACAACTCAGAATTAAAGGAGGGGAGTTGAGAGATTCTTGATGAGTTCTTGGAAGAACTCAGCTGGATTCACCCTGACTTAGCTTTCTTCAAAGCTTCTTGAGTAGAACTGAATAAGACTGAATCCTCTGCAGTTGTTCCTTGACCTATGCCACTTAAGATCCAGACTGAATCTGAATCCTTCTTCTCAGCCTAGTTCCAAAGGCTGATTTCTTGGATGGAGCCCTCTCTCTCCAACTTCTTAGATCTGCACTTGAACTGCTAGATCTTCTTGTGTTGATCCTCTTTGTAACACTATAATTACTTCAATAATCTGATCAACAACTTTGAACTTCTTTCAACAACTTTGACAATTCTGAACCACAGTTTCTATAAACTGTAGGTGCCTATTTATAGGCTTTCTTCATGGTAACCGGCTGGTCCGGTCCATAACTGACTTCTGATATCTCTGACAGGTGCTGTAGACCGGCTGGAACGGCATCTGTCAAATCATCCAGTCACTTCTTGAAAATCTCTAACTGTCTGTAAGTGTCGAGACTTTCTGTCTTTAAGTGTCGACACTTATAGTCCAAGTGTCGACACATGTTGTGTAAGTGTCGACACAAGTCTACAAGGTGTCGACACAACTCCTTGTATGTCTCGACACAGATTCTTCTGCATGTGTCGACACTGAAATTGAGTGTCGACACAAGTACTTATTCTTCTAGCTTTTGCTGAATTCTTCTATGTGTCGACACATCTCCTTTGTGTCGACACATCTTCTTGTGTTGAATCTGTCAAGTGTCGACACTGCTTCTTGTGTCGACACACCTTCTTGTTGTTGAGACTTCAGCTGAGTGTCGACACATTCCCATAGTGTCGACACTTGTACTTAGAATAATTTGTTGTTCTTTCTGTTCTTTGCTAAGTGTCGACACAGCTCCATGTGTCGACACTTTCTTCCAGTGTTGAGTCTTCAGCTATGTGTCGACACATTGTTCTGGGTGTCGACACATACTTCAAATGTTGACTCTTCTGTTGAGTGTCGACACATTGTGTTGAGTGTCGACACATGCTTCAAGTGCTGACTCTTCTGCATAGTGTCGACACATTGTGTTGAGTGTCGACACTTGTACTTAGACTCTGCAGACTTTTGCTGAGTGTCGACACAGCTCCAAGTGTCGACACTTTCTGATGTAGACACAGCTTCACTGGGTGTCGACACACCTCCTTGTGTCGACACTTCCTGTCTGCACTTTTCTTCACTGAGTGTCGACACAGCTCAAAGTGTCGACACTATCTGTCTGGTGTCGACTCTGCATCCCAGGTGTCGACACAATGACTCCAAGTGTCGACACTGCTTGTCTGGATGTCGACACAAGTCTTCTTAAGTGTCGACACTTTCCCTCTGGGTGTCGACACATGGACTTAGAAAATTTTTGCTTCAGTCCAGTACTTTCTTAACCTGCACAAGTAACTCAAACATACATCAAATATATTATGATGTATATCATTAAGTTGGGTGAGGCTTCTTCAAATCAGGTACATTTGACCAATGTACCCAACAATCTCCCCCTATTTGGAGAAGTCATAACCCTTAGTCAATGATATACACCATTCATAATTAAAATTACAAAATGATGTAAAGCAGATTATAATCAGCAGGGTAAACATAAACATGTAATATTTCACACATGTATACACATTCAACATTGCAGAACTAACAAGAAATAGACATATTCTCAGAGCAATCATGAAATATATTTCTCATTTATTGTTCTAACATTTTTCTAATACATCTTCAATGGTTTACAAAAATGTATTTCATTCAAAAGATTACAACAATCTTCAAGTCAATTCCTAATCTATTTCTGATCTGGTTCTTTGATAACAATGCGTTTGCCAGATTGGACTTGAGCTTTGACAGTGGCTTCAGCAGTTGCAGCATCAGCAGGCTTCTTGCCTTTTAAGTCCTTCTTATTCAGCTCTTCTGCTTTGATTTTCTGCCTCTCAAAATAGTGGTATGGCTTGGGGAAGTACTTGCTAGGCCCCACTGCAGTAGGAGGTAGCTTTCCCATCTTTGCCTTTCTTCTATATTGAACAATGGCCTCTTGTCTGATTTCATGTTTCCTCCATTCTGCTTTAGAGAACCACTTGTTCCTTTCATGAGCATTGTCCTTGGCAGCTTTCCAGGCAGTTAAAATTATATTTCTAGAGGTAGGGCTCCACTGTTCAAAATCTGGCCTTTGTTCTGCTTGTTCCCTAAACCTCTTCTTTGACAACCTTGCCTCTTCTTCTTTTTCTAATGCCTCTTGCATAGCTACAGAAATAGGCTGAACCACTTTATCCAGAATAACATTAGGCTTCCCTTCAGTTGGGCTATACATTGTCTGGACATCTGCTTGAACCATGTCAAAATCTGGAGGTGGATAAATCACTTGAGCTACCTCTGGTTGCTCACCTCCAAGATATGCAGTTTGAATCCCTGATTCAACAACATTATCATCATCACAGAGTGGGGGATAGCCCAGTGTAGCTCTGATGGAGTTGGATATCCATTTGGCATGGTCAGAGCTAGCTTTGACTAATACTCTCTCCCCCTTTATGACTTCTCTAGCCATATGGTCTCTGACATCATCCTTTTGAAATCTAATTTGACTGTCCAAATATCTGATTCCCTCTTTAAAGAATGGTTTCAGCTTTGTAAGTTGTTCAGAGATGGCTTTCTGGGAATCTTTAATAGCAGACTTAACAGCAGTAAGTTCTTCCTGGAATACTTTGTCAAATTCAGCTTTAGCAGCAGCAGTAGATGTTGAAAGTTCAGCAGTCTTATTCTTCAATTCAGTGACTATAGCATTGTGTGATGCAGTCAAGTTGTCATTCATCCTTAACTGATTTTCCAGTACATACCCTTGCTTCAATGCTATATCATCTACTTGGGCTTTGATCTTCTCTTGGTGTGTAGCCAGATACACCACTGCATTGGCACCCTTGTGGAAGCAGTCTGTCATCTCTTTCTTGTTGAGATTCATCTCAAACCTTATAGATTTTATATCTTGGGCAAGATCAAACTGTAATGATCTGTGCCCTGCATCAACATAAGCCTCTATGGCTTTCCTTTGTTCATCCATTTTTATCTGCAGTGCAATCAGTAAAGAACTATAGTCAACAGTTGGAGCTTGTTGAACTATAGGCTGTGGGGCTATAGATTGCAAGGCTTTCTTATAACTCTGACTTCTCCTCTTGAAGACATAGAGTTTCTTCTTCTTAGCCTTTGCAGCCTCATCTTCTTCAGATTCTGAAGTGCTGGCTATTTCAACCCTTTCCTTAGGGCTTTGAGGTTTGTCAGCTTGCACAGCAGTTGCCTTTTCAGTTTCTTGCCTAATAGGCTCTTCCAGAACTTCCATGTGCTCCCCCTCAGCAGCAGCACTCTTATCTTCAGCAGCAGCATCCTTGTCCATATCAAAATCTTCTTGATCTAGATTTAGAAACAAATCTTCCATTGTATATTCAGGTGGAGACTGTGCAGGAGAAGTTCTTGGTTCTTCCACCACTTGATCAGGAACCACTTCTAGTACAACAGATGTGTCTTGGATAACAACATCTGGTTCTTGGCTAGGCAGCTGAGTTTGCTGATGTACATCAGACAAATCAGAATCTACTATAGAAAAATTCAATGTATTTAGATCAATGAGTACCTCTTGGATGATGTTAGTGGCTTGCTCACTGTCCAGAGTAGAGGGTTCTTCTACTACTGGAAGCTCCCCCTAGCTGTGATCCCTATGGATGGGGCTAGCTTGAGGCAGCTCCCCCTGGATCTCAGCTACATCTTGAGCAGCAGGGGTCTTCTCTGCAGCCACTTCCTCTTGAGCATCAGGAGTGAAAACAACTTGTTCTTCACTCCCTGAACTGCTGGAGGACTCCTGTGTCACAGCAGCTGTCTTCCTTTTCTTCCTTGGAGGAGAATCTTTCTTAGTATCTGGCTTCTCTGGAGTTGGCATTTCCTTGGACAATACCCTGTCCCATCTGGAAAAGATCCTTTGATCCATCTTTCTCATGTGATTGATCTTACTTCCTGCAGCTGTATTCATTACCTCTGGTATGGTACCAGGTAGGTAGAGACTAAGTATTCTGCCCAGGTTGGGCTTCTTCAGACTCTCCTTAATTTTCTCATACACCACTTGAGACCAATCTGTTTTCAGGGTGAAAATTATTCTTGTCATGATTTCAAACATAGAGGCAGACACCCTGTCATGCCCTCCAGGCTTACTGAGAATAACCTTGCCCACAATCTCAGACATGAATTTTCCTTGACTGTTCATGCCTTTCCTGTTAAAGACAGATCCTATCTTCATCTTTGGATCAAGTCCACACCAGATAAGGGCTTCCCTGGTCTTGGATGCAGTTACTTCTTCTTCATCTTGTGTTTTAGGTAGCTGGAGTACCTTCCTCAGACTTTTTGGTGAAATCTTGACTTTAGATCCATGAACTCTGGATTTGATTCTATATCCAGAGTCATCTACAGCAGCTCCATTAAGGAATTCAAGAACTTCCTTCTTCCAAATCTTTGTTGGTTCTGAAACCAAGTATTCTAGTCCAGAATTGGCGACTAGGGTTACCACCGACTGGATTTCTTGATCTGCGTCGTCGAACGCGCCGCGCACTAGCTCATAGCCCTCGTTAACGTTCTCCTCAAGCTTAGGAGCCATTAGGGTTTGGAGAATTAGTCTTGAGAAAAGAGAAGTGTCGACACAGGAGTTTTGGTCTCGAAACTTTGAAAGCGTGTCGACAAACAAAGACAGAACCCTATTTATACCTGTCTAATTTTGAAGATGAACAGGCGGGACAGCTAGCTTAACATGTGTCGACACTGGCAATAAGTGTCGACACTGACTTATAATGTCTCGACACATATGTGTCGACACAAGTTTAGTCAACAGATATTATGTGTCGACACTTGGTTATGTGTCGACACAACATATCTCGACACATAGTCAAGACTTTACTTAGAAAATTCTGAGTAAAACTTAAGTGTCGACACCACATTGGATGTGTCGACACCTACGGGACATGTGTCGACACTAACATTCTGAAGTGTCGACACCAACATCCTAGATGTGTCGATATAACGGTCCAGGCCCATCCCATGGGATCCCGCTGGCACCGCCGGCCTACCAGGGTCCAGAACACTGGTAGTCAGCCTTTCACATTCAAGCCTGCAGGCCATGCACCCCAACCCCTCTCCGGCCTGTTTATCAGCACGGTAGGTTGTTGCCACTGGGTCTCGACCCATTGATAGACTTTCCACCACTCCCTCATCACCAACTGAGCTGAACGGTCCATGTGTCCAGACCCGGGCCCACCACTGGTAGTCAGCCTTTCACATTAGCCTGCAATTCTCCGGCCTCTAGGTTGTTGCCACTAGGTCTCGAACCCAGGACCTTGATAAGAGAGCTTTCCACCACTCCCTCATCACCAACTGAGCTGCAGCTCGATTGGTGATGAGGGAGTGGTGGAAAGCTCTCTTATCAAGGTCCTGGGTTCGAGACCCAGTGGCAACAACCTACAATTTGCATGGCCTGCACTTGATTGTGAAAGGCTGACTACCAGTGGTGGGCTGGGTCTGGAACTTTCCCATGCCTGGACCGTTACAGTCGACACCTTTCTCCTGAAGTGTCGACACCACTATTCTGTGTCGACATAGACTTGTCTATGTGTCGACACCTTTTTACTTAGTCAATTTTCTATTCTGTAAACTTAGTCTAAGTTTATCATTCCTAGTTCAATTTTGAATCTATTGAACTTAGCTTCTTCTAGGGGCTTAGTAAACATGTCAGCTATCTGATTATCAGTTTTAACATATTCAAGTGAAATATCTTCTCTTTCTACATGTTCTCTAAGAAAGTGATATTTAATCTCAATATGTTTTGTTCTACTATGAGATACAAGGTTATTAGCTATTGAAATAGCACTTGTAGAATCACAGTAAAGTGGAGTTCTACTTACCTGAAATCCATAGTCCTCTAGCTGATGTTGAATCCACAGAAGTTGAGCACAGCAACTTCCTGCAGCCACATACTCTGACTCAGCTGTGGAGATAGCCACACTAGTCTGTTTTTTGCTGCTCCATGAAATTAGTCTCCCACCTTGGAATTGACAGGTTCCAATAGTGCTCTTTCTATCCTCTTTGCATCCTGCAAAGTCTGCATCTGAATAACCTGTTAGATCAAAATCTCCATTCCTAGGGTACCAGAGGCCTAGATAGGGAGTGCCCTTTAGATATCTCAAAATTCTCTTGACTGCAGTCAAGTGAGACTCTTTAGGGCAGGCTTGATACCTTGCACAAACACATGTAGCATACATGATGTCTGGTCTACTAGCAGTCAAGTATAATAGAGAGCCAACTATCCCTCTATACAAGGTTTCATCTACAGGTTTCCCTGCATCATCCTTGCTAAGAGACATACTTGACCCCATAGGAGTCTTCATGGTGCTGGATGAATCCATACCATATTTCCTTATGAGTTCTAGGGTGAACTTTGACTGACAAATGGACAAACCACTCTCAGTCTGTTTAACTTGGAGACCCAAGAAAAACTTCAGCTCTCCCATACTACTCATCTCAAACTGACCTTGCATAAGTTTTGCAAACTTTTTGCAAAGGCTGCTTTCAGTAGACCCAAATATAATGTCATCTACATATATTTGGACTAGTATGATTTTGCCTCTAGATTCCCTAAGGAATAGAGTCTTATCTATTTTCCCCCTTGAGAATTTGTTCTCAATGAGGAAACTAGATAGGGTTTCATACCAAGCCCTAGGGGCTTGCTTTAACCCATATAAAGCTTTCCTAAGTCTATAGACATAATGAGGTAGAGTTGGATCAACAAAACCTGAAGGCTGCTCCACATAGACTTCTTCTTTCAAATTACCATTTAGGAATGCTGACTTGACATCCATTTGGTATACCTTGAATCCTTGATAGGTTGCATAGGCCAAGAACATCTTTATTGCTTCCAGTCTGGCTACTGGAGCAAAGGTTTGATCAAAGTCAATACCTTCTTCTTGCCTATATCCTTTAGCAACCAGTCTAGCTTTATTCTTAATGATGACCCCTTGTTCATCCATCTTATTCCTGTAGATCCACTTAACTCCTATTACATTGTGGTCTTTAGGTTTAGGAACCAATTCCCAGACCTTGCACCTCTTGAACTGATTAAGCTCTTCTTGCATAGCTTCAGTCCATTGTGGATCTTGTATTGCTTCTTCAAATCTTTTAGGTTCAACTTGTGACAGAAAGCTGGAATAGATTGCAGCATCCTGATTTCTGCTCCTAGTTTGAACTCCTTGTCTTGGATCTCCAATAATCAGCTCTACTGGATGATCTCTAAGATGCCTGTGGGCTGGAGGCATCCTCACTTCAGGTTGAACCACTTCAGCATCTGCATCATGCTGTATACCTTGGATTTCTTCAGCAACTGGCACATGTAGTTCTCCCCCTGGACAGCAGCTACTCTCCTCTCCTTGCTGTCTTGCAGCAGACACTTCTTCTATAGTAAGCTTGTCCATTTTCTTTGTCAAACCTGTGGGGCTGCATACATAGCTAGACAACTCATTATTAATAAGTTTAGTCTCATCAAAAACTACATGCACAGATTCTTCTACAACTTGTGTAGTCAAGTTGTAGACTCTATAAGCCTTACTATTATTGTTGTACCCAACAAAAATTCCCTCTTGGGACTTGGCAGCAAACTTAGTTATGTAAGACTTCCCATTGTTAAGTATGAAGCATTTGCAACCAAAGATCCTGAAGTAGGATAGGTTTGGTTTCCTGCCTTTCACAACTTCATAGGGGGTCTTGTTTAGCCCTTTAGTGATGGTAGCCCTATTTATAACATGGCATGCAGTGTTAACTGCTTCAGCCCAGAAATACTCTGGCAGTGATGTATCACTCAATAGGGTTCTACCAGCCTCTATCAAGGTCCTATTTTTCCTCTCAGCAATGCCATTTTGCTGAGGTGTTCTAGGTGAAGAGAATTCTTGAAATATCCCAAAGTCTTCACATAGTTTTGTCATGCTTTCAGACTGAAACTCAGTACCATGGTCACTTCTAATTTTGACCACAGTACTATTTAGTTCATTCTGAATTTGCTTGACAAAGCTGTAGAAGACACTAGGTGTTTCAGATTTCTGTCTTAAGAAGAACACCCAGGAAAACCTTGAGTAGTCATCTACAACTACAAGGGTATAGACCTTCCTACCTAAGCTGTGAACTGGCATTGGACCAAAGAGATCCAAATGCAAGAGGTACAAACACCTCACAACATCTTTGTTATCTATGCTTCTAAAGGTGGATTTAGTCTGCTTGCCCTTTTGACAAGCTGAGCAAATGCCATCTTTAACACACTTAACTTGAGGACCATTCCTCACTAACTCTTTGCTAAAGAGTTTGCTAATTGTCTTGTAGTTAAGATGGGCTAGCCTCTTGTGCCATTTGACACAATGAGAGACTGTCTCATCAGCTACAAGACAAACTGGAGAACCATTGTTCTCAATCATAATGTCTAGGCAGTAGACATTCCTCTTCCTATAACCTGTCAAAATGATCTCTTGATCACTTGACCTCTTGATATGACAACCATTTTTAACAAATGAGATGTCATACCCTACATCACTTAATTGACTTATACTTATTAGGTTGTGTTTCAACCCTTTAACATAAGCCACTTGAGTAATGGTAACTAAGTTTGAAGAAATGTTACCAAACCCTTTGATGATTCCTTTTTCAGAACCACCAAAGGTCACTTTAGGACCATTTTTGATTGGAATGTAGTCCTTCAGTAGTCCCCTAGTTCCAGTCATATGTCTGGAACATCCACTGTCCAAGTACCATGTAGGGGTATGGCCACTTGGACTCACCTGCAAAACAAATTAATGAACCTTAGAACCCAAAGTATTCTTGGGTCCTTGGTGATTGTTAGTTTGCAATTTGACAAACTACCTACTGGCTTTCCAACAGGTAGTTTGGGACTCACTTTGGCACTCACATTGTGCCAACAGTCCACTGCAAAATGGCCAACTTTGCCACAGCACCAACATTCAAATTTATTGTACCTTTGCTTAGGTACTGCCTTGGCTGTCTTGACTACAGCAGGCTTGTTGAATGTTGGGGCTTTGCCCTTGGACTTATACTTGGACTGCTCAGTCCCTGCAGGTCTAATAAAGCCCAGTCCAGCTTTACCCTTGTGATGAACAAATTCATCAATTATGGGTAACACTGACTTAGGTTTAGAAAACCTAGCAACCAAGTCCTTCTCCTTCTGAAGATTATTCTCCAGACACTTAATTTGATCATTCTTAAAAGTGATAGTTCCCATCTGAATCACAGTAATGTGTTTCAGCCTGGCTACCTCATTTAGTTTTTGATCAAATTGCTTCTCATAATCTGTTACAACAGCTTTAAGATCAGCAATTTCCTTTGCCTGACTTTTGGCTAGGGTCTTGCTTTTCTTGTAGGCTTGCAACAGTACCTTATATTCATCTATAAGCTGATGAATATCTTCCTCAGACTCAGATATATTCTCATCACTTGATGAAGAAGAATCTGAATCTGAACTAGAACAAGAAACTGAACTTGAACATGAACCTTGTACCTGACTGGGTCCTGGCTGCTCCAGGATTTTGGCACTTTCTGTCAATGTCATTAGCCCTTGGCAATGACTGTCTTCTTGTTCATAAATTGACTCCAAGATCTGCATGAATTCTTCCTCTTCTTCTTCAGCAAACAGCCCTATGTAGGCTTCAGCCTCAGACTCAGTTTCTGAAGAAGAGATATCTGATAGAGTCTTCTCCTTCTTAGCAACAAAAGACTTTTCTTTCTTCCCTTTGAAGTGAGTCTTTTTCCTGTCAACAGATTCCTTTCTCTTCTCTGGACAATCTGCAATAACATGGCCCTGTCTATTGCAGCAATAGCAAACAATCTTTGAACCAGTTGCCTTGCTTGATTTTGTCCTTTTCTTGTCATTCTTTGAAGACCTCTTTCTCTGATAAAAGTCCTCCTTTCCTTGTGATGTAGAAGGCCTTGACCTCCACTGTTTCTTTTTCAAAAACTTCTGAAAGTGTCTAGTGAAAGCAGCAAAGTCTTCATCACTTTCACTGCTCTTAGACTTTGTGCTGACAGACTCATCAGATTCTGATTCAACTACCTCTGAAGGTGGAGTTAAAGACTTATTCCTGCACTTTCTGGGAACTTCTGTCTTGAAAGCAACAGTTCTTTCTTTGTGCTCAGTCCTTGTTGATTTCTCCTCCTCTTTTCTTACTGTCAACTGCATCTCATATGACAATAACTTGCCAAACAGTGTAGGGGGAGGAATTTCCCCCAACTTAGCCATTTCTCTTATGGCACAGATCTTGGTGTCCCAATCTTTGGTTAGGGACCTTAGGAACTTGTCATTTAGTTCATAGTTACTGAACTCTCTTCCATAAGACATGAGTTCATTAACTATTCTGTAAAATTTCTTATAGCACTCAGTGATGCTATCACCCTTTCCTTGCCTAAAGCTTTCATACTCCTGATTTAGCAAGGACTTCCTATCTTGCCTAACTTCTTCAGAACCTTCCATATAGACAATGAGAGTATCCCACATCTCTTTTGATGTTTTACAGTGAATTAAGTTCTGAAAAGTTGCATCATCAATGGCACTCACTATTATGTTCTGTGCCCTCTTGTCCATGGTGGCCAGGACAATTTCATCCTTAGTCATCTCAGAGAAATCCTTTGGAGTTCTCTGGTTTGCATCCAATACTGAAATCTTCATTGGCACATAAGGCCCTTCCTTAACTGTGATGTAGATTCTAGGGTCAGAGGCTTCCATAAATAGCCTTACCCTTTCTTTCCAGATCCCAAAGATCTCCTTTCTGCATATGGGTAATTTCATGGAACCCAATTCCTTGTGATTCTCATAAGAACCCATGTTTCTTGATTTTCTTGATTTTCTTGAACTGTGTAATGCCTTACTCTGAATCTGCCAAACAGGATCTCCTCAGACTGTTAGTCCTTGTTTTGAGTAACCTCGCTTTGATACCACTTGAAAGATATGGTACCTAAACACCTAGAGGGGGGGTGAATAGGTGACCTAATCCTTTTCTAACTTTATTGGCAGCAATCAGTTATATCACAGCAATCTAACTAGTTTATCACAGCAAACACAGCAAACACAGCAGCAATTTCAGCACAGTACAGCACACAGTGATTTATAGTGGTTCCCCAAGATATGGGTACATCCACTTTCCCCCTTCGCCTATCTAGCAGTGTACTAGATTTGGCCAAACTCCTGCACTGTCTCAGAACCCAAATTGGTTCCTACACCTCAGGCCCAAAGCCTTACAACTCAGCTTTATCCCAAAGCCTACACTCAGCCAATCAAGGCCTACACTCAGCCAACCAAGGCCTACACTCAGCCAACAAGGCCTACACTCAGAGATCTCTATCTCCTACACTCAGGCTAACAAGCCCTACCCTCAGCCTTTATAAGTATAGGCTTACAATCACTCAGATCCAATGGATCCTACAAGTTAAAAATGTAATACAAATAATAACTCTACAACTCAGAATTAAAGGAGGGGAGTTGAGAGATTCTTGATGAGTTCTTGGAAGAACTCAGCTGGATTCACCCTGACTTAGCTTTCTTCAAAGCTTCTTGAGTAGAACTGAATAAGACTGAATCCTCTGCAGTTGTTCCTTGACCTATGCCACTTAAGATCCAGACTGAATCTGAATCCTTCTTTTCAGCCTAGTTCCAAAGGCTGATTTCTTGGATGGAGCCCTCTCTCTCCAACTTCTTAGATCTGCACTTGAACTGCTAGATCTTCTTGTGTTGATCCTCTTTGTAACACTATAATTACTTCAATAATCTGATCAATAACTTTGAACTTCTTTCAACAACTTTGACAATTCTGAACCACAGTTTCTGTAAACTGTAGATGCCTATTTATAGGCTTTCTTCATGGTAACCGGCTGGTCTGGTCCATAACTGACTTCTGATATCTCTGACAGGTGCTGTAGACCGGCTGGAACGGCATCTGTCAAATCATCCAGTCACTTCTTGAAAATCTCTAACTGTCTGTAAGTGTCGAGACTTTCTGTCTTTAAGTGTCGACACTTATAGTCCAAGTGTCGACACATGTTGTGTAAGTGTCGACACAAGTCTACAAGGTGTCGACACAACTCCTTGTATGTCTCGACACAGATTCTTCTGCATGTGTCGACACTGAAATTGAGTGTCGACACAAGTACTTGTTCTTCTAGCTTTTGCTGAATTCTTCTATGTGTCGACACATCTCCTTTGTGTCGACACATCTTCTTGTGTTGAATCTGTCAAGTGTCGACACTGCTTCTTGTGTCGACACACCTTCTTGTTGTTGAGACTTCAGCTGAGTGTCGACACATTCCCATAGTGTCGACACTTGTACTTAGAATAATTTGTTGTTCTTTCTGTTCTTTGCTAAGTGTCGACACAGCTCCATGTGTCGACACTTTCTTCCAGTGTTGAGTCTTCAGCTATGTGTCGACACATTGTTCTGGGTGTCGACACATACTTCAAATGTTGACTCTTCTGTTGAGTGTCGACACATTGTGTTGAGTGTCGACACATGCTTCAAGTGCTGACTCTTCTACATAGTGTCGACATATTGTGTTGAGTGTCGACACTTGTACTTAGACTCTGCAGACTTTTGCTGAGTGTCGACACAGCTCCAAGTGTCGACACTTTCTGATGTAGACACAGCTTCACTGGGTGTCGACACACCTCCTTGTGTCGACACTTCCTGTCTGCACTTTTCTTCACTGAGTGTCGACACAGCTCCAAGTGTCGACACTATCTGTCTGGTGTCGACTCTGCATCCCAGGTGTCGACACAATGACTCCAAGTGTCGACACTGCTTGTCTGGATGTCGACACAAGTCTTCTTAAGTGTCGACACTTTCCCTCTGGGTGTCGACACATGGACTTAGAAACTTTTTGCTTCAGTCCAGTACTTTCTTAACCTGCACAAGTAACTCAAACATACATCAAATACATTATGATGTATATCATTGAGTTGGGTGAGGCTTCTTCAAATCAGGTACATTTGACCAATGTACCCAACACAAAACTCTTTGCACAACACAGCAGAAACACAAGCAAGACTAGAAGTTATCCACTACTACAAGAGTAAAACAAATGGCCTTATGGCCTGACAACATAAGAGTCCAAACTCAAAAAGTACAACAGTCATGAAAGTGCATAAGCACTCATAGTCTACCTCGGCGTGCAAGCCGGACAACATGAGTCTCAAACATACAACATCATATAAGTAGAGCTACAAAAGAGAGAAATACTTCATGAGGCTTAGGCCTTTCTGGCCGGCGAGCTAGCTCCTGCATGCGATCCTTGCCCTGTAAAATTTATTAGTAACGTGGGTCAGCAAAAGCTGACCTCAAACTGTGTAACAAACACATCTCCTCCCGGCCGCCCCTAACGGACCCCGGGGTACTCCTCCAACCTGCAAGTTAGCACTTCGTATGCAATATTCATAAGCAAGAAAAGTAACTACAGAAAACAGGCTTGGATGTCACACACATCATACATGTTCTCTACTGGTTGAGCATATAATAAAAAGGGGCCTACTTATGCAACATGAATGCAACAACCCGGGCTTCACCCAAGGCACCATATCTCGTATGCATCTAGAACATCATCACATCACATGGGTACTCATCGTTTCCCCATTGGCATAAAGCCTCAAACAAAGGGGTAATACAATCCCCCCCCAACGGCACACAGGCCGCCACATGGAACTCTTGCAAAGGCCCCACCCGCTCAAGGTCTTAGACCCGGGCTTGCCTACAAGCTCTGACGTCTCATGTCAGGATTCCAACAAACACAAACTGACCGATTCTAAGAAGACTTGCCGGACCCCACCCGCTCATGGCCTCATTGCTTGGGCGTGTCCCCATGCTTGGCATTCTCGTCAGTCTCACAGAAGGGTACTAGTCTCGCCGGGACACTCTCCACACATGACGTGAACGTCACGGGATAGCCAGCCGACCACGGAGACATAGCCACGCCTTGACACATCACAAACCAAGACAATTCCATCCTAGTCCCTCATTTGTACTGCAGCTTTCCCGCGCACCAAGGAAACCATCTACAACTCATGCGGAGATAACCTTGTCCACCAAGGAAACCATCTACCGCCATTGACGAGCTAACCTTGTCCGGTTCCGACTACACGTACTCACTCGAGAAAAAGGGGGAAACATCACCACATCACAAACGGCATCTTGCCGCAACGGAATCTCTACGGATCCTTAAAGTTCGTATGCAACATCACCGAGTCGGACTAACAGTCGCGACTACGGCTTCACCCACCATGCCTAATCCACTAACGGAGCGGATCTCTAATGCAAATCATGCCAGGGATGGACTCAATCGACCCGGAGGTTCCTCTTGAACCTTGGCGACCCAAAACCCCTCTCATTTGAGTGATTGGTGCCCAAAACTAGAAAAGAAATGATGCTTAAAAACATGCATCCTAAGACCGAGAGGAGAAGTGTCGTTACCTTCCGACTCCTCTTCCTTGTCATGGCAAAATAGCCGGATGAAAACCTTCGCAAAGATCTAGCCTCCACGGATCTGGACTCGGCTCGCGATTTGGAGCACCGAAGCCTCTCCTACAGCCCAAACCCTCCTTCACCTTCTTCCTTGCTCTCCCTTCTCTCTAGAATTTAGTAAGAGAAAAGCTTGAAAAAGAATGAGGGTTTCCAACCCTATTCTCGGACTTAATTCCCCAAGAGCAGTCCTGGACCATCAGATCCCAAAATAAGGGAAGGAATGACTACGATCCGTCTGAAAAATAAAATACCTAGGCCGAACACGGCCTGGCACACGCCTGTGTCCAGGGTCGTGTCCCCCATTCGCCGTCACAAATCGATGCGCCTGGAATAACACACGGGCATTCGACACGCCCGTGTTCGACCCGGCACGCCCGTGTCCCAACTGACACGGCCGTGTGGTCGGCCGTGTGCCTCCATCGACACATCCCCGAAAATAACCCGAGAAGGACACGGCCTGGGACACGCCCGTGTCCCACGCCGTGTGCGAAGTCTCGACACTCGTCGACTGTCTTTGTGTCGACACCGTGAAAAAACGTCGAGCGAAGATCGTCGACCAAGCGGGACACGCCCGTGTCACAGGCCGTGTGCCCCAGTCCCGACACTCGACAATCGACACTCGTCGAGTGAACATCGTCGACTGAAGTTCGTCGACCGACCCACATGGCCTTGGACACACCCGTGTCCTAGGCCGTGTGTCTTGTCTCGACACATTGTCGAGTGAAAATGTCGACACCCCTGGTTGAGTGTCGACACGGGCTCGACATGCCCTGCGACACGCCCGTGTCGCAGGCCGTGTGCCCTGTCTCGACACTTCGTCGCGCGCAAAGTGTCGACTACGCGGCCAAGTCGTCGACTCCAGCCTACCACGGCCCGGGACACGCCCCGGGCGTGTCCCGGGCCGTGTGCCCCCTGCCAGAAACCAAAATTGGTCAGAAATGCAAATCGACCCTCTCTCAAAATCTAGGGTGTTACAACTCTCCCCTGTCACAACCCGCATTTTCTCAACGGTAAAAATCGTATCAGAGTAAGAGAAAACGCGCGTCGTGATGCCACGTCGTGCAGGGGATAACTGCACACGCTCAGGAAAAACTCCAAACGTTAGGTTTTAAGGAAGATTGTTAATTAAGAATGAAAGAAAATCAGTTTTTGCTGAATGGTCGTATCCCTCGGCCCGGTGGATCAGCTAGTCCACTGTTAAAACTATATTTATACACAGCAGAAAATACTTTGGTTCAATAAATTGACGCCCTAAATGAGCATAAGTGTCCCCGGGGGACGACTTATGCATGCACGACCCTAAGGTGAATATAGTAGGTATAAAAAGATAGTGTTTTACGCTGAGGAAAAATAGTGTCTTTGATTTAGAAACATGTTATGCATGGGGTACATATAATAATGCTTTTAGGTTTTAAAATATCTAACATGCAACCTAACATAAATCCTTCCTAGAAGCAAGTAACCAACGTCAAATAGACAAAAACAGCAGTTTAAATTCATATTCACCATCACAAGAAGCCACCAGTGGGCGCCAACAACCTGACACGAACCCACTGACGAGTATGTATGTCTATACAGAAGAGTAAAGAACTACCTCACAACAAACGGGGATCAGCAATCTCAGCTACCCTAGAGGCCACCAACAAGCCCCTCCAAAAGAACTAGCCGCTGAACTGGCTACAACCTGGACCTGAGGCATTCAAGAAAAGAACACCTCAACAAGGAAACAATCAAAAGTAAATAGAGCAATAGGTTAATGAGCAATTAAGATGAAGGGTTACCAACCCGGCAACAAACTGCTAAAAGCAAAGGAAAAAAGAGAATGACAGTAGGAAAAGAGTACTGCCTAAAACACCGCAGAGCACACCAAGAGCGAGCAATAATCCAACATGCCCTACCAAGAGAGCCTGCAACAGCACCAGGACATATACATATGCCAAAAAGAAGGGTAAACATAAACAGGAAAAGGAACTAACAGCCCTAACACATGGGTAAGCGATAGTGGTCAAAACATGGGTCTGAGTGCATAACCAGAATCAGACCCAAAAAGGGCTAAGGGGTCAAACAGTGGCAGCTTTAGGGTCCCACATGCACCAACCCAAACCGGGGCAAAAGGCGGTGGCCACAGCTCTCCACATAAAACCACCCCTCCAGAGGCCACCAAAACTCCACCACCTGCCACAACCCAAGAGTCGGCATGCAAAAAAATTAGCCGAACGCCCAATGCCTCCCTCCTAGGGAAAAGTCCCTCTAACAGTCCTAAGAAACACACGAACCCAAGGCAAAAACGTCGGGTCCAACCGACGCGGCCTTGCACGCCTAACCAAAACCAACCCCGAGTCTCCCTGACCCCGAAACAAGGGCAGCACCCAGTGTCGACATGGTGTGTCGACACCACGACAAGCCGGTGTCGACACTAGGTGTCGACACTGCCGCTGCGGGTGTCGACACCAAGTGTCGACACCTCTGCGGCCGGTGTCGACACAAGGTGTCGACACTGCCGCCGTGGGTGTCGACACCAAGTGTCGACACCACTACGGCCGGTGTCGACACAAGGTGTCGACACCAGCCTATCGGGGTGTCGACACCTTTTTTGTAACGTCTGGCCTATTTAGACCAAGCCCGCTATAGGGCTGCAGCCCAATACACCCCAACGCCTCTCCCGCCTATTTCTCAGCAAGGCGCGTTGTTGGCGCTAGGTTTCAAACCCGCAACCCTTGATAAGCCAACCATCCAATGTCCTCATCACCAACTGAGATGCAGCTTAGTTGGTGATGAGGACATTGGATGGTTGGCTTATCAAGGGTTGCGGGTTCGAAACCTAGCGCCAACAACGCGCCTTGCTGAGAAACAGGCGGGAGAGGCGTTGGGGTGTATTGGGCTGCAGCCCTGTAGCGGGCTTGGTCTAAATGGGCCGGACGTTACAAAAAAAGTGCACTTTTTTGTAACGACCCGACCCTTTAGACCAAGGCCGCCCGGCCCACCAGTAGCCCATGGACCTTTAGACCACGGACCACGGTGGTACAGCCGGAATATACCAAGGCCTGCAGGCCGTACACCCCAACGCCTCTCTGGCCTGTTTCTCAGCAAACAGCGCATTGTTGGCGCAGGGATTCGAACCCGCAACCCTTGATAAGAAACCTTCAACAGTTCTCATCACCAACTGAGCTGCAGCCCTAAAAGTGGGATGACGATGAAATGACGTGAAATGAAAAAAAATTGAACTGAAATGCACGTAATATATGAAGGCCGGGTTGGAATATTGATGCCATAATTAATTAAGGATATATTTTATAAATTAAATAGGTGGAATATTTTATAAATTATGATGTGGTAGAGTTTATAATATCTAGCAGCGATTGTAAACGCAACAATAAAGTTCTATTAGTAGCGTTTTTATAACCGCGACAAAATAACTGATACTATAGAAATGATATGTTATAGTAGCGTTTATTTTTCTACAGTTGCGGTTATAAACGCTACCATAAATATCTTTTGGTAGTGTTTACATAACCGCTACAAATGAAGCGCTACCAAATGCATGATATGGTGTAGTGATTGCATGTGTTGTGTTCTTGTGTAAATTTAATTTCAAGTATTTGTTGAAATATAAAGTATAAGTGACAGAATTTTAAAGACACCTATTCACCCCCCCCCCCCTCTAGGTGATTAACTACACATAGATTTCAGATATGTCACTGTGGAATAAAATGTATGCAAGGGAAAAACATAAAAGCGATAAATATTTCTGAGGGGATTACTTTTATTAAAACTCATGTTTTCACGACAATTACGATAAAGGTAAGAATTAATTTAAAACTCTGCATATGGAAATGTGAAGGATTCAAATCCTATGAGGTAAAGGCATCTACTGATGAATTCATCAGTAGGAGTGAGCCTACAATTTCGCCTTTCAGGGGTGTGGCCAATTCAAGTTTGCATGCATGAGCATTTCCTATTTTATATAACTAAAATTAAGGGACAATATTGAGAGTAAATGAAATAGATGATTTATTGTAATGTATGTATATTGCTATCTCTCCTTGTTTGCATGTATTACTATTCACAAAATGCTTTTCTCATATAGTCAAAATTTAATGACTAACTCATTGTGGACTCGTTTTTTAAGCAACATGAGTGTCTTCCAGTGCACCAAAAAGGATTCTGCCAGAAGATTTGGCGAAGGTATGGTTGAAGATATTTATAGGGATCGAAGAAGCCTAAGAAAGGCATAAAACCTCTTGTACTGATCCTTATTTGTGATTTTTATATTGAGTACGGTTAAGTACTTAACATTTTTAGTAGCAAACATTGTAAATAAATAAATGAATAAATAAAAGTGATGGTGATTATGATCTTTGTACTGTGATTTTATGTTACGACCATTTTTATTGAAATAATGTTATATCCTTGAAATCATTTGGGAAGCCCGGGAATCAAGGTCTTCACAACACAGGTGCGTACCATCAAAGTCTTGCCTTTTAGAACAAAACCGCTGCTAACAGTTAACCATGCATTTTGAGGCCCATGCCCTTGACCCACAGGCATGTGCCTCGATTTGTGTGCCTCAAATACCAAACAACATATATCATATATACGTATACATAACTTGGTTTCATAAACCAACATGATCAAACACTCCATTTTCTGTACGTTCTTATGTGCGACCCTTTAGGATCGTATTACATTGGCATTATGACTAATCTCTTGACTACTTCAAGATCACAAGATTCCAACAGAACTGGCTGCAGAATAGGAAGTAACTATCGTGACAGAGCTCAATTCGGTGGAATTTCAAGAATAATGTAAGCAGGCCATTTTCTCTGAGCCTGACAGTCTCTATTGATGATCGTTAAGTGAGGACGTCGACGACATCATTATTTGCTGAAAATTGTTATCGATAATTCAAGCACAAGTTATAGACAAACCCACCTACAAAACCAATAAAAGAACTTCACTCAGTTTGCAATATGAATCTAATAAGTTCTTCTTTCATATTTTACAAAAAGAAAACCCAAACATAATAAATGCATGAATATAAGAGAGTAATAAACTTTATTGTAACAAATAACTTGGGGGAGGGGGTTGCAGTTGCGACAGTACTCCAGTCGCAATAGTGCTTCCGCCCATGCTAGCATGCTCACGGGTGCACGCTAGAGTGCGGTCATGTTCATGGACAGATCCAGGAATTTTAAAATGGGGTTGGGGGGGGGGGGGGGGGGGGTGGTGGCGGGGGGCATCATATTCCACTGGCCAAAAAAATGAACGCTCCATCTTACCTGAGGCATTTTTCCCTCATCTAACCACAATTAGATCCGATTTTATTCAGGTTCCTTTTATGCTACAATTTAGTTTCTTATCATACAAATTTACAAGAAAGATGAGTATTTTGGTAAAATAATAAATACTCATAAAACACTCTACCAAAGAGGAGAGATTATTAGGATCGGACTCCGCTCTGAGATCTAGAACCGCGTGAAACAACACTTTGCCATATGGAGGAATCCTGGTGGACAATCAAAATGGAGGAAATATGATAAACCTATAGTGTGTGAACTGTTTGGTGACCAAGGTCCTAATCTCCTAATAACTTAGACTCCAAAGAGTGCCTTTGACTGTGATCGCAAACCATAACCCCGTAGAAAATTATCAGTGAAATAATTTAGGCACTGTTTGTTTAGGCTCATGAGCTCCTTTTCGGCTGCCAAAAAACAGAGGACGCCCAAAATAATTATTTGCTGTAGCTGATACCTAAAAACCACTTTTTAAAAATAAGCACCTGCTAGCTCAAAATGTGAACTGGGGGAAGACCTTCTTTTCGTGCGGTCAGACATGCTATCGACACGAGGCGGATGACACAATTCTTTTCACAGCTCCCTCTCTCGACATTCATCATCCCGATCTCCTATCTCTCTCTCTCTCTCTGGACTCCACGTCGAACAAGAGGGGACGGGAAATCACTGCTAGGGTTTCGTGACTCCCAGCCGCGGTCCGCCTTTGTTGTAGGAAAAGAGTAGACCACAGATCCGGGGGAGTAAAGAGCATCCTTGCACTTTATGGTAAAGTCCGGGCATCCAACGCGCTCGCGTGGATGCCCGCACATATCTCAAAGCGAGATGATATTCATCTCGCTTTGAGATATGTGCGGGCATCCAACGCGGACTGTTGGATGCCCGCACTTCACTGTAAAGTGCACTTTTGCACTTTACCTCCCCTGGTTCCGTAGACCACCCCTCCCAATCAAGATTACTTTAACTCAAAAAGATGATGTCTTGCTGCGGTTCGCCCGCACCGATGTCATCCTCTCTTTCTAGGAAACATGTCATTCCTTACTTCATTGAATCTTTCTCACACAACTCTCCGCGGTCCCCTTCATGGAAGACACAGAGGAAGTGGTGATCACATGCAAGCAGATTTTTATAAAACAATGGATATGGATTTCTCTCTACGAAGTTTCCCCCGATTTCTCCATTTGTTGAGTGCCTCCCTTTCCCGTGTGCCTCTATTTGGAAAAATTTTTGGGAACGAGTCTCGTTCCCAAATGTAGGAACGGGTTTAAGTAAACCGAAAGAAATCCAGTTGTATAGACAATATTAAATACAGTTGGATGGACTAAATTAAATACAGTTGTATATTTCAGATAGATATATATTGAAATACAGTTGGATTTACTTAAACCCGTTCCTACTTTTGGGAACGAGACCCGTCCCCAAAAATTCTTCCTCTATTTGACATGTGCCTCCATTCTACCATTGTGGAGATTTTTCCCTATAACGTAAGAATTAGTATATTCAAGCTATAGAATCAATGAATCAACAAATGTTTTTGTTAACATTTTTGTATTTAATTTTTTTAAAACTCTATTTTTAACAATGTATTATTTTTCCAACTGCAAACTTCATTTTATATAAATGAATTTTTACTATAAATTTCATTTTCTCAAAACAGTTTCATTTCCAAACTACAATTTTCTTTGGTAACAGCAGAAACAAATAGATCTTAGTTTTAATTACCTCAATTAATTATGGGAGTTGTTAAGGACACCGTAATTTTGGATAGGTGCACCGCACTTTCTCCAATTCTTTTGCGCCTTTTAAAAATATGCCTTGCACATGCATTTTTAGGAAAAGTGTTCAACACTAAAGTTGTAGATCTCGACGAGATCTACAACTTTTGTGTTGAACACTTTTCCTAAAAATGCATGTACAGTGCGTACTTTGAAAATAAGTACAAATTTCGCGTCTTTCTAGAAATACGCATGTGTACTTTGGAAATACGTACAAGTTTCGCGTCTTTCTAGAAATACGCATTGTACGTACATTTTTAGAAAAAGTGTTCAACACGAAAGTTGTAGATCTAAACTTATACGTAATTTTAGAAAAAGTGTACAACTTTCGTGTTGAACACTTTTTCTAAAAAAACTTGTACAAGACGTATTTTTAAAAAATACGAAAAATTAAGAGAAATTACCGTACACCTAACCAAAACTATCGTGCCCTTCACAACTCCCATTATTTGAAATGGTTCGTCATATTTTCTGAATAGATGCCAGATCTGAGGAGAAACGATTATGGGCAAACAGGGGGCGAGCCGATCGATTAGGATTTGAAGAAGTGAGAGAAGTCAAATGGAGATCAGAAACGAGGAAAACCCCTCCACTACTCCCGCCGCCTCCACAAAGACAGCGAGGTCCGCGCCGGCCTCCGTCGACTCCGCTGTCGTCTCGCAAAGGTTAGTTGCCCTAGCCGTCCCTTGCCCTACGTCATTTTCCATTTCTACCTCACTAGCTTGCAAAAGGAGTCTACCTTTCTACTTCTTCGGCTGCCCATTCTCTGCGCTGTCTAGATTGATTGATGCTTGTCTTGCAGGCTTCAGAAGGAACTGATGTCGCTCATGGTATTTGCGCTTCCTTCCCGAAATTTTAATTCAGTTTTTGCGATTTCTTTTATTTTAGTTATTGGGGTTTCGATTGCTCTTTCGTGGCCATGGTAGATATTGCCAGTTACGTGCTATGTTGGTACGATTAGATCACTGTGTTAATTCTATAGATTATGTTGGATTCCAGCATGAATTATACAGTTTTATTTACGTTTTAATGTATTCCAAGGGACAAATGATAAGTTCCTGTTTACTTATGTTAATAAGGATATGCTTTCTTAACAAGAAGGGATTTGTCTTATGTTGCTTGAAAATGAAATGTCCATCTTTTACTGGTTAATTTGAGAACCGTGTATGTTTGTACTGCAATACATAATGCTGGAGATTGCTAATAAGCCGGAAAACTTTAAGATTTCTTTGGGATGATGGTGCATGCAATTGTATTGAAAGTAGAAACATCATTATTTTGGATTAATTTCTAAAAATTCATGCATTAGCATCTTTAAAGTATTTAGATTTCACAAAATTGAATCTTCTCATAAAATGATTCTCTTATCTTCCATCTAGAAATAGTTTAAAATTGCGTGAGATTGAAAAACTCAATGGTCTTTTATGCCCATGGAACATGTGCTTGCTTAGCTTCTGGTTTGAAGGCTTGGTTGGTGATAAGAATCTATAGTTTAATTGTTGTTGACTGTCAATATATGTATTATGTGGTTGAAAAATGACATTAAAAATTCACGTTCTTGAATTTTGTGCCGCTTCTCCATAAGAACTATTCAATTGTTATCTCAAAACTTGCAAATTTTTATAGGTAGCCCATTTGTAAGAAACTAAAGCTATCTATAAGAAAATATGATTTTTTTAATGAATTGCCTTCATAAATTTGCTTTTGCATACTTGCTTTTACAATCCGCGCTTTGCCAAGTTGAAAGTTTTGTATCAGAGAAGCTAAATGTTGCGTTATTAAACATTCCCAAATAAGATTTACTAAAAATTAATTTATTTCTAAAGATTCTTCTCTAATGAATATTTGTGGTGTCATTCTTTGATTATAGTCGGACACATGAGCTTGTATTGGTTGAGCTCATAGTGAAACTGATGCAAGGTGGATATAGTGAATGTGTAATTGTGCCCTAATAGAACTCTAATCAGTGTGTGTTAATGTTGTGTTGTAGGGAATTCTAAAATAATGCGATATGTTGGAAAAAATCCTTGCCAAAATATTAGCGTTTATTAGTTTCCTTATTTTCTATGTCATGATTAGGAAAGTTTAGGTGTCATGAGGGTGACCTCATTAAGAGGTTTTGATTAGGAAATATTAGGTGTCATGAAGGTGGCCTCATTAAGAGGTTTTTAATTTCAGTTTTATCTCTTTCCTTGTAAAGTTGTATGTGCCATTTTTTGGCCTCCTTGTAAATCTCTATTTAAGCAAAGGATTAATAAGAATGAAGGCAAGCTTTCCTGCCACCAAAACCATTGTGTTCACGTGATCTCAGTTTTCCACAAGTGGTATCAGAGCGGCCAGGTTCCGATCGTGACCTGAAAATGACGGGGAAGAAGGCCGACGCGAGCACCTCCAGTGACGGCGCCGTGATCCAAAGGGTGATTCGTGAGGTGGGCAGCGGGACTAGCTACCCCGTCCTCAGCAAGACCAATTACTCCGATTGGGCGCTCCTGATGAAGGTGAAGTTAAGGGCGCGGGCTCTCTGGCATGTCATTGAAGGAGCCGGCGCCGATCCACAGGAGGAAATGATGGCGCTCGATGCCTTGTGCGGCGCGGTACCACCGGAGATGGTGCCGACAATCGCCAAGAAGGCAACGGCCAAGGAAGCCTGGGACGCAATCGCGACCATGAGGGTCGGGGATGATCGCGTGAAGAAGTCGACAGCACAGCAGATGCGCCGGAAGTTCGACCTCGCCACGTTCGATGACGGCGAGACCGTTGAGGACTATGCGCTGCGCCTAACCAACATGGCGGCGCACCTCGCCACGCTCGGAGAAAACCTGACGGAGGTCGAGATCGTCGCCAAAATCCTCCGTAGCCTGCCGCCCAACTTCAAGCAGATAACGATCGCGATCAAGACGCTGCTGGATGTGTCGACCATGACGGTCGCTGAGTTGGTGGGGCGGCTCAAGGAGGCGGAGGAGACGTTCGAGGAAGCACCGGCATCGCTGCAGCATGAAGGGAAGTTGTACCTCACGGAGGAGGAGTGGGACGCGCGGCGAAAGAAGCGCGAGGCGGAGAACCACTCCGGCGGCGGTGCCAGAGGCGGCGGCAGCACGAACAGGGGAGGAGGAAGACGTGGGCGCAGCCGTGGGCGCGGTGGTTCGGGCGGGCCGCCTAATTCAAATCGGCCCACCGACGACGAGTGCAGACGCTGCGGGAAGATGGGCCATTGGGCCCGTGAATGCAGGTCTAAGCCCAGGCGGGAGCAGGCCCACGTAGCATACGAGCAAGAGGAGGCCTCTCTCCTGTTAATAAAATCATCCCCAAACCCAGACACCACACCGAGAATCGATCCGCTGCTGCAGGAGGCAAGTCGGGAGCATGGAGATAACAGATCTGGGGAGGAGTCGATGGGATCGGTCGCCCAGGTCGAGATCCGGGAGCAGAAGGTGTTCGCCCACCTTGGAGAGGAGAAGGAGCGTGAGGCGGAGACCTGGGTCCTGGACACCGGCGCCACCAACCACATGTCTGGATCCAGGGCCGCCTTCGCGAGGCTGGACACGGAGGTGCTCGGCACCGTGCGGTTCGGCGACGACTCGGTGGCGCGGATCGAAGGCCGGGGCACCGTCGCGTTCCTGTGCAAGAATGGCGAGCTTCGCTCGTTCTCTGGGGTGTACTTCATCCCTCGACTGACGACGAACATCCTCAGCATCGGCCAGCTTGATGAGGGCGGCTACACGGTGGATCTCGACGCTGGGGTGATGAGAATCCGCAAGCCCGGTGGACAGCTGCTAGCGAAGGTGACTCGGATGGCAAACCGTCTATACCTGTTGCGCATCAAAGTGGCGCCGCCGTCATGCCTGGTGGTGCGCGGGCGTGGGGACGAGCTGGCGTGGCGCTGGCACGAACGGTTTGGCCACGTCAACATAGCGGCGCTCAGGAAGCTGGCTCGAGAGGAGCTAGTGCGCGGCCTGCCGGAGCTCGGGCAAGTCGATCAGTTGTGCGAGGCGTGCCAAGCGGGGAAGCAGAGGCGCACTTCCTTCCCGGCGCAGACGCAGTACCGGGCTCAGCAGCGGTTGGAGTTGGTGCACGGTGACTTGTGCGGGCCCATTACGCCGGCGACGCACAGAGGAAACAAATACTTCTTACTGCTAGTGGATGACCTCAGCAGGTATATGTGGGTAGCTGCGATTCCTTCAAAAGATCATGCTGCAGCTGCCATCAAGGAGATCCAGGCGCGAGCGGAAGGCGAGTCCGGCGTCAAGCTGAAGGCGCTCCGGACCGACCGCGGCGGCGAGTTCACTTCGGCCGAGTTCGCAAAGTACTGCGCGGCTGAGGGCGTGCATCGTCAACACACCGCGCCATACAGCCCACAACAAAATGGCGTCGTCGAGCGACGGAACGGCACGGTGGTGGCAACTGCAAGGAGTATGCTGAAGGCAAAGGGCTTGCCCGGTTGGTTCTGGGGTGAGGCAGTAAGCACTGCCATTTACATACTGAATCGGTGCCCGACAAAGAGCGTGGACGGGATGACACCGTTCGAGGCATGGCACGGGAAGAAACCAGCGGTGCACCACCTCAGGACGTTTGGCTGCATCGCATACGTTCGGAACACGACGCCGAATTTGAAGAAGCTTGACGACCGCGGCCGCAAGATGATCTTCATTGGCTATGAGCGCGGCTCCAAGGCGTACCGCGCATATGATCCCACTACAAAGCGCGTCCATGTGACACGCGACGTGGTGTTTGACGAGCAAGCCCAGTGGGACTGGGGCACCGGCATCGAGCCAAGCGGCGGCAACGATGTCTTCACGGTGGAGTATGCGACCATGGAGCAGGCAGCGCAAGAGGCTGATGATGCTGGAGGAGGTGTACCGGGAGAGCAATCGCCACTCCCCGGCGCGGCCAGTGGCGAACTGGAGCCCGGCTCACCGGACGGCATCGACGACGACAACCTCGACGTGGACCACGACGATGACGGGCCTCTCCGCTTCCGCGACGTCAGCGACATCATCGGACCGGCCTCGCCGCCTGGTTTCGCACCGCGCGCGCTGGCGGTCGAAGAGCTGCACGCGGTAAGCGCCGACGAGCCCGCCTCATTCGCCGAGGCTGAGGGCAGCCCCAGCTGGAGGAAGGCAATGATGGAGGAGATTGAGTCCATCGAGGAGAATGGCACTTGGCACCTCGCCGACCTCCCACCCGGACACAAGGCGATCGGCGTGAAATGGGTGTTCAAAGTGAAGAGGGATGAGCATGGGGCGGTGTCCAAACACAAGGCGCGTCTCGTGGTAAAGGGCTACGCGCAACGACACGGCATCGACTACGACGAAGTGTTCGCGCCGGTGGCCCGGCTCGACTCCGTGCGTCTGCTCATCGCACTTGCGGCACACGATGGGTGGGAGGTACACCACATGGACGTCAAATCGGCGTTCCTGAACGGCGATCTACAGGAGGAGGTCTACGTCCAGCAGCCAGCGGGTTTCATAATCACTGGCAAGGAGCACATGGTGCTCAAACTTCGGAAGGCGTTGTACGGCCTTCATCAAGCTCCGCGCGCCTGGAATGCAAAACTGGACGACACGCTGGTATCGCTCGGCTTCAGGAGGAGTCCGTCAGAGCACGCCATCTACGTCAGGCGAAATGGCGACGCTCAGCTGGTAGTCGGGGTCTATGTCGATGACCTTGTGATCACCGGCTCAAGACCCAGCGACATCAACACTTTCAAGAAGGAGATGGCGGCCGTCTTCAAGATGAGCGACCTCGGCCTGCTTCACTACTACCTCGGCATTGAGGTAAAGCAGGGCGCGGGGGGGATCTCTCTAAGTCAAGGCGCCTATGCCGGCAAGATCTTGGAGAAGAGCGGCATGACCGGGTGCAATCCCTGTCAAGTGCCCATGGAGGCACGCCTGAAGCTGAGCAAGCTTAGCACGCATCCGTCGGTCGTCGCAACAAAGTACAGGAGCATTGTGGGGAGCCTCAGGTATCTGGTTAACACTCGCCCGGATATAGCGTTTGCGGTTGGATACGTTAGCCGGTTCTTGGAGGATCCGCGGGAGGACCACTTCACCGCGGTAAAGCACATCCTGCGCTATGTGGCAGGGACTCAAGATTGGGGACTCTGGTTCGGCAAGAAGGAGGGGGCGAGGCCAAGTTGACTGGGTTCAGTGACAGCGATTATGCTGGAGACGTTGATGCCAGCAAGAGCACGACGGGGGTGATCTTTTTCCTCAACAGCAGCCCGATCACTTGGCAGTCCATGAAGCAGAAAGTGGTGGCCCAATCAAGCTGCGAGGCGGAATACATAGCAGCTGCAAATGCTGCCAGTCAAGCATTATGGCTCAGTCGGGTGTTGGCAGAAGTGCAGGGAACAACACCGAAGGCACCAATGCTGCGGGTGGACAACCAGTCCGCCATTTCGTTAATCAAGAATCCAGTACTCCATGGACAAAGCAAGCATATTCGAGTAAAATACCATTTCATCCGGGAGTCTGCTGAAGAGGGCCTGATCAGTGTGAAATTCATCAGGAGCGAGGAACAACTGGGCGACATCCTCACAAAGCCGCTCGGTAAGACCAAGTTTCATGAACTAAGGTCAAAGATCGGCCTCATCAATATTAACAGCAAGCATGGCAAGGCTTAGGAGGAGAATGTTGGAAAAAATCCTTGCCAAAATATTAGCGTTTATTAGTTTCCTTATTTTCTATGTCATGATTAGGAAAGTTTAGGTGTCATGAGGGTGGCCTCATTAAGAGGTTTTGATTAGGAAATATTAGGTGTCATGAAGGTGGCCTCATTAAGAGGTTTTTAATTTCAGTTTTATCTCTTTCCTTGTAAAGTTGTATGTGCCATTTTTTGGCCTCCTTGTAAATCTCTATTTAAGCAAAGGATTAATAAGAATGAAGGCAAGCTTTCCTGCCACCAAAACCATTGTGTTCACGTGATCTCAGTTTTCCACACGATACACATGCGATTGCCCAACATTTAGTTACAATAAAATTTGAAATTGATAGTAGAATTCACAAACATTAACAATTGAGATTAGGAGCAGAAATACATCTTGCAAGTAACTTAATTGATGGGTAAATTAGTACAAATTAATATCCCAAGTAATATGATTATCCACCGAACATTCAATAATACGTGGTAAAGACTTCGCACAAGAACTTACACAAGAAATAGAAGTCTGTAAGATGTTATGTTACTAATTTCAGAGACTGGACAATAGGTTCATCCAAATTCTGCATTGATTTCATGTGTCCGATAGGAATTCTGTAGCAATGAAGGGCCTCAGTTGTTATGGTAGGTAGTTACAGAGGTAGAGGGGGCTGTTTTGGTTGTTGGAGTGGATTTGGAACATGTTATGGAGGGATTAACAGGAAATTTAAGTGGGAGGGCTTAATGGGCTGAAAGGTTGTTAATTGTAATAGAGGCGTTGTGTATGAGTAGTTCGTTGGATGGTTTTTTGAGAATGAAATTCCGGGATTTACTAGGGACGATGATCTGGACAGGGGTTTTGGGTGCCCGGTTGGCTGATTTGGGCAGGTCGGTTTCAATGTAAGTGGACACTTAAGGTTTTTTGTTGTCACTTTTGGCTTGAATCTGGGTAGTTATAGGAATTTGATGCAACTTCCACCGCATCCAAATATACATGACGTCATCATGCATCATGAGTTATTATTATGTTTTGTTATTGTCCTGTATTTCTTTCCCGTGCACCTACAATATTTTGTCGGCTCGTCGGTTTGACCACCCGGTGGTATCTTAAATAAATGTTCCGGTAATTTAGGAAAGTTAGGACGAGAAAAGCCAAGCTCAAATTATTTAAAATTCGCATAAATTTAATTGAGAATAGGATCTAAAATTCAATAATTGAAATCCAAAGAAATCAATTATGGAAGCTGTTGCGTTGGAAATAGTCAAACAGAGAATGATTTATTTTGGAAATCATTTGAAAAATTGCACTAATAAAGATTGTCAGATCTGATTTTGAAAATGAAAGAAATAAGAATAAAATATAATAACGACAACCAACATTAACTGTCTATTAAATATGCCTCTACCGAAGAAAGAAGGGCACCAGGAAAAATTGCGGAGAACGAGCCCACACTCATTCCCTCTGCATTACTGGCGGGATCCCATCGACACTTGCAAGTTCAACTCAACACCGGGAGTTTCGATTGGAAGGATCCTCCAAAAAGCGACGCCTCTGTTCATCTCCGTGCCAAAACGCCGGCCGGAACCTCCGTCCTGTTGCTGTGCCCGTTCGGTGATGTCGCCGTCTGCAATCTACCACTAACTGCCGGTAGATCTCCGCCGCCGGCGCCTCCAGCTACGCAACCCCCGCTCGTCAACGACGAACCACACTATCATTGGCGTTTCGTTGTCGCTGGCCTCCACCTGCAAGTCGGGTGCTATCGACTTCACCATTTTATTCCAGCACCCTTCCCCTACGACGACACTCCTTCGTCCAGTTCCAGTCTTCATCGTCGAAGTCTGCGATTACATGTTTGCACCGAGTGGATCAACTCGATTGTCGTATCCGACACTCTTCTCATGCTCCTTTTATTAGATTAAATCTATGCAACAACTTAAATAAACTTGAGCTTGCCTTCGAACGTTCTCGCTATTTTAAATTCTGTTATTTCATAAATTGTTAATTTGGATTTGCTTTTGGTTGTGTTAATCTTGTGCAAGGTTCGATCCGAATAAGTTCTCAAGAGTTCTACTCAAACGAAATTAACGAATTTGCTAAAGTCCAAACAACGAGCTTGATTACGCGCGAGAACTCGATTTTGGCCGCTAAGCCCTTCTTTTTAAAAATTAAAAATCAAACCATTTTCAAAATCCTAATTTTTATTTTATCACAAATCTATTATTTTGCTAAAAAATATTTATTTTCAAAACCCTAACCCCGGGTCTACATCAGTTTGGTATCATCAGAGGGTACTCGATTCACTCCTATCGTGAATTGGTCGATCCTGTTTTCTATAAATAAATAATAATTTTTTTTATAAATTTATTAAACGTACTTTTATTCTAACTTCTTATCTCAAAATTTGTTTTAACTTGAATTTTAAAAAAAGGTTTAATTTCTTTAAAATCAATTAAATTTTTCTGAGTACTTTAAAATCACCTATTTGAAAATGGAAAAGCGAGTCGATCGCTTAGAGAATAACGTAAGGGATTTGACTCGATGCATGAGTGATCTAATGAAAACGGTCGATGTATTCACTGCCAATATGGGTAGTGTTACACATATCATGAATGAGTTGCGCACTTCAGTTAATAATATCGAGGCTGTGAAAGACGAACAAAAACAAACCAGAAGTGGTTTAACTGAAACTTTATTATTCGAAAAATGTATCTATTACAAAGGTATGACCTCTCTTATATGGAATGAGGGAGAGAAGAGAGAATACAAATAAGAGATGTCGTACTAAAAAATTACAGGACACAAGCGGACTATACAGACACAAACCGCACAAGCCGCGCGGTTAGACAGAAGGGCTAACCGCTCGGCTACTACCAGAGAGAGAGAGAGAGAGAGAGATCGCCATGGGAGACCGCTAGATCGCCCGGTCTCCAAGTCGCCAGAGACAAACCGCTAGACCGCTTGGACCTCAGACAACAACACATAACAACCAAACCGCTGAAGGGTAACTGCAAAACCGTGCGGTCATCAACCCGCCAAGCCAGACCGCCAGACCGCACGATCACCAACTTCAACACTCCCCTCAAGCTGGAGCATATATATCGATCATTCCCAGCTTGTCACAAATATGAAGAAACGAGGCAGATACTGGCTTGGTGAAGATGTCAACCAGCTCTTTATCAGAAGTGACGAAGAGAGTGCAAATTTGTTCCTTCAAAATCTCTTCACGAATGAAATGACAGTCGACCTCAATGTGCTTGGTTCTTTCATGGAAGACCGGATTTTTGGAGATGTATATGACAGCCTTGTTGTCACAGAACATAGGTAGAGGATGGTTGTAGACCTCTCCTAAATCCAGCATGAGAGCCCGTAGCCATTTTAACTCACAAGTAGTCGATGCCATACTCCGATACTCTGCTTCAGCACTGGACCTGGAAATAACAGACTGCTTCTTACTCTTCCAGCTTACCAGATTTTCCCCAACAAAGGTGCAGAAACCGGAGGTAGACTTGCGATCCCCTTTGTCATCAGCATAACTCGCATCTGAGTATACTTCAACCCTTAGATGACCATTCTTCTGAAAGAGTAATCCTTTCCCAGGCGCTGCTTTGACATACTCCAAGATCCGCAAGACGGACTGTAGATGACACTCCCTAGGTGCTTGCATGAATTGACTCACCTTGCCCACAACATAGGAAATGTCGGGCCTGGTCACTGTGAGATATATGAGCTTACCAACTAGACGCCTGTACCGCGTAGTATCTGAAAGAAGAGGCGAATCATCTGTCCAAGTTTTGTCTTCTCCAATTGTCATGGGGCATCGGGCAGGTTTGGCTCCAGTCAATCCTGCTTCTTTTAATAGATCAAGAGCATACTTACGCTGGGAGAGGACTAAGGAGTTGGATTCCGAGAGATTTCGATCCCCAAAAAGTATTTCGGAGAGCCCATATCTTTCGTGATCAGATGTTGACGAAGATGCCGCTTTGTCAAGGCTACCCCTTCCTGATCATCGCCAGTGAGAAGAATATCATCTACGTACACAGCAAGAACCACCAGTCCCGAGGAGGTTTTGCGAATAAATAACGAGTGATCGGCAGAGCTGCGCGCAAAACCAACGACCGCCACGATGCCGCTGAACTTGTCAAACCAAGCTCGAGGGCTCTGCTTGAGGTCATAGATTGCATTCTTCAGCCGACATACTCGTGTCTCCCCCTGAGCAACATACCCAGGAGGTTGCTTCATGTAGACGGCCTCCTGAAAATCACCATAAAGGAAGACATTCTTTACATCCAGCTGGGAAATCGGCCAATCTCTATTGACCGCCACAGAGAGAAGGACCCGTATAGTGCTGAGACGAGCCACTGGAGAGAAAGTGTCAAAGTAATCAACCCCATAGGTCTGAGTAAAGCCCTTAGCAACAAGACGAGCCTTATAACGGTCCACCGTGCCGTCCGGGCCAAATTTGACCACAAAGACCCAGCGACACCCAACAACATCAGTACCGAAGGAGGAGGAACAAGAGTCCAGGTACCCCGCTCCGTGAGGGTCGCCATTTCCTCATCCATGACCATCTTCCAGTGAGGAATAACAAGGGCCTCCTGGTAGGAACGGGGTGTGGCAGTGACAGAGATAGCCAGCGCAAAGGCCCTGCGGGAAGAGGTAAGACGATCATATGAAACAACAACAGCAAGAGGGTGTAGGGTACACGTCCGCACCCTTTGCGAAGAGCTACAGGAAGATCCAGGTCGGCGTGGCCCTCGACATCCGGAGCATCCGTGGCAGAGAGAGCTGGCCTGGGAGGAGAGAGCGACGGCGGCGGAGAGGAGGGAGACGGTGACAGAGAGGTGGGAGAGAGAGGTGGATGGGAGAGGAGTGGACAGAGACGGTGTAGGGGTGGATATCGCAGTAGGAGACGAGGGAACGAAGGGAATAGCAGGAGAATCAAAAGCTGGGGGAAGAGAAGATGAGTCATCCGAGAAGTAGGAGATATTCTCGAAGAAGGTAACGTTAGCGGAGACGAATTGCTGACGAAGAACGGGGTTAAAGCAACAGTAGCCTTTCTGAGTGGTGGAGTACCCCAGAAAGACACATTTGGTAGAGCGAGGGGATAGCTTATCACGGGTGGCAGAGGGGGCATGCACAAATGCAGTGCACCCAAAGATTCGGAGAGGGAGAGGAAAAGACTCCTTGCCCGGATACAAAATGGAGAATGAGGTTTTCCCGTGGAGAATTGTGGAGGGAATGCGATTGATGAGGTAGCAGGCAAGGAGAACAGCATAACCCCAATATGAGCGAGGGACATGCATCTGGGTCATCAATGTGCGAGCGACATCGAGGAGGTGATGGTTTTTGCGTTCCGCCACCCCATTTTGTTGGGAGGTATAAACACAGCTGGTCTGATGACTAATGCCATGTTGTACACAAAAAGAGGTAAAAGCATGACTCAGATATTTTTTAGCATTGTCGGAGCGAAAGATTTTAATACAAACACCAAACTGAGTTTTAATTAACTGATAAAAAGAGAGTTATACATCGAAAAGTTCAGAGCGATCTCGTAAGAGATACACCCAAGTACATCTAGAAAAATCATCAATAAAGGTTACAAAATAAGAACTACCCCGACCAATGGTGAGGGTAGGAGCAGGTCCCCAGACATCGGAGTGGACAAGATCAAACGGGCGAGTAGAGCCCCGACCTTGCTTCAGCCGGAAGGAGGAACGGTGATGCTTGCCGAGTTGACAAGCGTCGCAGTTGAGAGGAGTACTAGAGGGAGGGAGGTGGGGCAGAAGCTGATGTAGAAGCCGTGGTGGAGGATGACCGAGGCGGAGATGCCACTGGAGAAGATCCGGACAAGAAGATGAGAAGGCGGACAAGGCGGAAATGTTGTCGAGGAAGTAGAGGCCGCCGCTCTCAGTCGCAGTAGCAATCGTCCGTTGGGAGCTCGGATCCTGAAAAGAACAAGAAGTCGGAGTAAACGTCACAGAACACTGAAGCTGCTTGCATAAAGAGGTAACCGACAATAAATTGCACGGAAACTTGGGCACATAGAGAGTGTCCGCTAGCCGAAGGGACGGAGTAACATGAACCACTCCCGACCCATGAACCGGGGAGGGAGAATCGTCTGCAACGAGGACCGGGGGCAACCGATCATGCTGTTCAAGTAGAGAGAAGCACTGAGGATTGCCCGTCATGTGATTAGTTGCACCAGAATCGATAAGCCATTTACCTTGAGTCACCACGTGGACACTACCTGAGGATGTGACCACGGAGGCAGACGACTGGGAAGAGGAGGCAGAAGAGTCACCGGAGGGTCGAATATGGGGATGCTTCGTCCAGCAGCGTTCGGAAGTATGTCCGGTGCGACCACAATGAGAGCAGAGGCAGCGGGAAGAAGCACGTTCGCCGGACTGGTGACTGCGGCTACCAGAGTCACTCCGCTGAGTTTGATGAGCATAGTTGTCCGGTGGAGGAGCGGGCAGAAGTGGGCGCTAAAGGAGAGAGGTGACAACGGCGATGCGGGCAGTGGTGACATCTAAGGTAGGAGATTCCGCCTCACACAGAATCTGCTGGCGGATCATGTCATAAGTATCAGGAAGCCGGAGCAGATAACACACAACCAAAAGCTCCTGAAAGTGCTTGTGTTGTTGAGCCAAATCCGCAGAAAAAGGGCGATTCTGAAGAATCTCAGCCCCAAGAGCTTGAACCTGTTGGTAGACAGCAGCAGGAGACAAGGTAGGACGAGCAAAGAGGTCCGCATACAACGTATAGATGCGGGACGTCTGAGCCCCCTTGGAGTACAGAACGGGGTTAAAACAACAGTAGCCTTTCTGAGTGGTGGAGTACCCCAGAAAGACACATTTGGTGGAGCGAGGAGATAACTTATCACGGGTGGCAGAGGGGGCATGCACAAATGCAGTGCACCCAAAAATTCGGAGAGGGAGAGGAAAAGGCTCCTTGCCCAGATACAGAATGGAGAATGGGTTTTCCCGTGGAGAACTGTGGAGGGAATGCGATTGATGAGGTAGCAGAAAAGGAGAACAACATAGCCCCAATATGAGCGAGGGACATGCATCTGGGTCATCAATATGCGAGCGACATCGAGGAGGTGACAGTTTTTGCGTTCCGCCACCCTATTTTGTTGGGAGGTATAAACACAGCTGATCTGATGAATAATGACATGTTGTACACAAAAAGAGGTAAAAACATGACTCAGATATTCTTTAACATTGTCGGAGCGAAAGATTTTAATACAAACACCAAACTGAGTTTTAATTAACTGATAAAAAGAGAGTCATACATCGAAAAGTTCAGAGCGATCTCGTAAGAGATACACCCAAGTACATCTAGAAAAATCATCAATAAATGTTACAAAATAAGAACTACCCCGACCAATGGTGAGGGTAGGAGCAGGTCCCCAGACATCGGAGTGGACAAGATCAAACGGGCGAGTAGAGCCCCGACCTTGCTTCGGCCGGAAGGAGGAACGGTGATGCTTGCCGAGTTGACAAGCGTCGCAGTTGAGAGGAGTACTGGAGGGAGGGAGGTGGGGCAGAAGCTGATGTAGAAGCCGTGGTGGAGGATGACCGAGGCGGAGATGCCACTGGAGAAGATCCGGACAAGAAGATGAGAAGGCGGACAAGGCGAAAACGTTGTCGAGGAAGTAGAGGCCGCCGCTCTCAGTCCCAGTAGCAATTGTTCGTTGGGAGCTCGGATCCTGAAAAGAACAAGAAGTCGGAGTAAACATCACAGAACACTGAAGTTGCTTGCATAAAGAGGTAACCGATAATAAATTGCACGGAAACTTGGGCACATAGAGAGTGTCCGCTAGCCGAAGGGACGGAGTAACATGAACCACTCCCGACCCATGAACCGGGAGGGAGAACCGTCTGCAACGAGGACCGGGGGCAACCGATCATGCTGTTCGAGTAGAGAGAAGCACTGAGGATTGCCCGTCATGTGATTAGTTGCACCAGAGTCGATAAACCATTTACCTTGAGTCACCACGTGGGCACTACCTGAGGATGTGACCACGGAGGCAGACGACTTGGAAGAGGAGGCGGAAGAGTCACCGGAGGGTCGAAGATGGGGATGCTTCGTCCAGCGTTCGGAAGTATGTCCGGTGCGGCCACAGTGAGAGCAGAGGTAGCGGGAAGAAGCACGTCCGCCGGACTGGTGACTGCGGCTACCAGAGTCACTCCGCTGAGTTTGATGAGCATAGTTGTCCGGTGGAGGAGGAGCGGGCAGAAGTGGGCGTTGAAGGAGAGAGGTGACAGCGGCGATGCGGGCAGCGATGACATCTAAGGTAGGAGATTCCGCCTCACCCAGAATCTGCTGGCGGATCATGTCATAAGTATCAGGAAGCCGGAGCAGATAACACACAACCAGAAGCTCCTGTAAGTGCTTGTGTTGTTGAGCCAAATCCGCAGAAAAAGGGCGATTCTGATGAATCTCAGCCCCAAGAGCCTGAACCTGTTGGTAGGCAGCAGCAGGAGACAAGGTAGGACGAGCAAAGAGGTCCGCATACAACGTATAGATGCAGGACGTCTGAGCCCCCTTGGAGTACAGAACGAGGTTAATGCAACAGTAACCTTTCTGAGTGGTGGAGTACCCCAGAAAGACACGTTTGGTGGAGCGAGGGGATAGCTTATCACGAGTGGCAGAGGGGGCATGCACAAATGCAGTGCACCCAAAGATTCGGAGAGGGAGAGGAAAAGACTCCTTGCCCGGATACAGAATGGAGAATGGGGTTTTACCGTGGAGAACTGTGGAGGGAATGCGATTGATGAGGTAGCAGGCAAAAAGAACATCATAGCCTCAATATGAGCGAGGGACATGCATCTGGGTCATCAATGTGCGAGCGACATCGAGGAGGTGACTGTTTTTGCGTTCCGCCACCCCATTTTGTTGGGAGGTATAAACACAGCTGGTCTGATGAATAATGCCATGTTGTACACAAAAAAAGGTAAAAGCATGACTCAGATATTCTTTACCATTGTCGCAGCGAAAGATTTTAATACAAACACCAAACTGAGTTTTAATTAACTGATAAAAAGAAAGCCATACATCGAAAAGTTCAGAGCGATCTCGTAAGAGATACACCCAAGTACATCTAGAAAAATCATCAATAAAGGTTACAAAATAAGAACTACCCCGACCAATGGTGAGGGTAGGAGCAGGTCCCCAGACATCGGAGTGGAACAAGATCAAACGGGCGAGTAGAGCCCCGACCTTGCTTCGGCGGGAAGGAGGAACGGTGATGCTGGCCGAGTTGACAAGCGTCGCAGTTGAGAGGAGTACTGGAGGGAGGGAGGTGGGGCAGAAGCTGATGTAGAAGCCGTGGTGGAGGAGGACCGAGGCGGAGATGCCACTGGAGAAGATCCGGACAAGAAGATGAGAAGGCGGACAAGGCGGAAACGTTGTCGAGGAAGTAGAGTCCGCCGCGCTCAGTCCCAGTAGAAATCGTCCGTTGGGAGCTCGGATCCTGAAAAGAACAAGAAGTCGGAGTAAACGTCACAGAACACTGAAGCTGCTTGCATAAAGAGGTAACCGACAATAAATTGCACGGAAACTTGGGCACATAGAGAGTGTCCGCTAGCCGAAGGGACGGAGTAACATGAACCACTCCCGACCCATGAACCGGGGAGGGAGAATCGTCTGCAACGAGGACCGGGGGCAACCGATCATGCTGTTCGAGTAGAGAGAAGCACTGAGGATTGCCCGTCATGTGATTAGTTGCACCAGAGTCGATAAGCCATTTACCTTGAGTCACCACGTGGGCACTACTTGATGATGTGACCACGGAGGCAGACGGCTTGAAGAGGAGGCAAAAGATTCACCGGAGGGTCGAAGATGGGGATGCTTCGTCCAGCAGCATTCGGAAGTATGTCCGGTGCGGCCACAGTGAGAGCAGAGGTAGCGGGAAGAAGCACGTCCGCCGGACTGGTGACTGCTGCTACCAGAGCCACTTCGCTGAGTTTGATGAGCATAGTTGTCCGGTGGAGGAGGAGCGTGCAGAAGTGGGCGCTGAAGGAGAGAGTTGACAGCAGCGATGCGGGCAGCGGTGACATCTAAGGTAGGAGATTCCGCCTCACCCAGAGTCTGCTGGCGGATCATGTCATAAGTATCAGGAAGCCGGAGCAGATAACACACAAATAGAAGCTCCTGGAAGTGCTTGTGTTGTTGAGCCAAATCCGCAGAAAAAGGGCGATTCTGAAGAATCTCAGCCCCAAGAGCCTGAACCTGTTGGTAGGCAGCAGCAGGAGACAATGTAGGACGAGCAAAGAGGTCCGCATACAACGTATAGATGCGGGACGTCTGAGCCCCCTTGGAGTACAGAACGGGGTTAAAGAAACAGTAACATTTCTGAGTGGTGGAGTACCCCAGAAAGACACATTTGGTGGAGCGAGGGGATAGCTTATCACGGGTGGCAGAGGGGGCATGCACAAATGCAGTGCACCCAAAGATTCGGAGAGGGAGAGGAAAAGACTCCTTGCCCGGATACAGAATGGAGAATGGGGTTTTCCCGTGGAGAACTGTGGAGGGAATGCGATTGATGAGGTAGCAGGCAAGGAGAACAACATAGCCCCAATATGAGCGAGGGACATGCATCTGGGTCATCAATGTGCGAGCGACATCGAGGAGGTGACGGTTTTTGCGTTCCGCCACCCCATTTTGTTGAGAGGTATAAACACAGCTGGTCTGATGAATAATGCCATGTTGTACACAAAAAGAGGTAAAAACATGACTCAGATATTTTTTAGCATTGTCGGAGCGAAAGATTTTAATACAAACACCAAACTGAGTTTTAATTAACTGATAAAAAGAGAGCCATACATCGAAAAGTTCACAGCGATCTCGTAAGAGATACACCCAAGTACATCTAGAAAAATCATCAATAAAGGTTACAAAATAAGAACTACCCCGACCAATGGTGAGGGTAGGAGCAGGTCCCCAGACATCGGAGTGGACAAGATCAAACGGGCGAGTGCCGGTGGCATCTAAGGTAGGAGATTCCGCCTCACCCAGAGTCTGCTGGCGGATCATGTCATAAGTATCAGGAAGCCGGAGCAGATAACACACAACCAGAAGCTCCTGGAAGTGCTTGTGTTGTTGAGCCAAATCCGCAGAAAAAGGGCGATTCTGAAGAATCTCAGCCCCAAGAGCCTGAACCTGTTGGTAGACAGCAGCAGGAGACAAAGTAGGACGAGCAAAGAGGTCCGCATACAACGTATAGATGCGGGACGTCTGAGCCCCCTTGGAGTACAGAACGGGGTTAAAGCAACAGTAACATTTCTGAGTGGTAGAGTACCCCAGAAAGACACATTTGGTGGAGCGAGGGGATAGCTTATCACGGGTGGCAGAGGGGGCATGCACAAATGCAGTGCACCCAAAGATTCGGAGAGAGAGAGGAAAAAGCTACTTGCCCGGATACAGAATGGAGAATGAGGTTTTCCCGTGGAGAACTGTGGAGGGAATGCGATTGATGAGGTAGCAGGCAAGGAGAACAGCATAGCCCCAATATGAGCGAGGGACATGCATCTGGGTCATCAATATGCGAGCGACATCGAGGAGGTGACGGTTTTTGCGTTCCGCCACCCCATTTTGTTGGGAGGTATAAACACAGCTGGTCTGATGAATAATGCCATGTTGTACACAAAAAGAGGTAAAAACATGACTCAGATATTCTTTAGCATTGTCGGAGCGAAAGATTTTAATACAAACACCAAACTGAGTTTTAATTAACTGATAAAAAGAGAGCCATACATCGAAAAGTTCACAACGATCTCGTAAGAGATACACCCAAGTACATCTAGAAAAATCATCAATAAAGGTTACAAAATAAGAACTACCTCGACCAATGGTAAGGGTAGGAGCAGGTCCCCAGACATCGGAGTGGACAAGATCAAACGGGCGAGTAGAGACCCGACCTTGCTTCGGCGGGAAGGAGGAACGGTGATGCTTGCCGAGTTGACACGCGTCGCAGTTGACAGGAGTACTTGAGGGAGGGAGGTGGGGCAGAAGCTGATGTAGAAGCCGTGGTGGAGGATGACCGAGGCGGAGATGCCACTGGAGAAGATCCGGACAAGAAGATGAGAAGGCGGACAAGGCGGAAACGTTGTCGAGGAAGTAGAGGCCGCCGCTCTCAGTCCCAGTAGCAATCGTCCGTTGGGAGCTCGGATCCTGAAAAGAACAAGAAGTCGGAGTAAACGTCGCAGAACACTGAAGCTGTTTGCATAAAGAGGTAACCGACAATAAATTGCACGAAAACTTGGGCCCATAGAGAGTGTCCGCTAGCCGAAGGGACGGAGTAACATGAACCACTCCCGACCCATGAACCGAGGAGGGAGAACCGTCTGCAACGAGGACCGGGGGCAACCGATCATGCTGTTTGAGTAGAGAGAAGCACTGAGAATTGCTCGTCATGTGATTAGTTGCACCAGAGTCGATAAGCCATTTACCTTGAGTCACCACGTGGGCACTACCTGAGGATGTGATCACGGAGGCAGACGGCTTGGAAGAGGAGGCGGAAGAGTCACCGGAGGGTCGAAGATGGGGATGCTTCGTCCAGCAGCGTTCGGAAGTATGTCCGGTGCGGCCACAGTGAGAGCAGTGGTAGCGGGAAGAAGCACGTCCGCCGGACTGGTGACTGCGGCTACCAGAGCCACTCCGCTGAGTTTGATGAGCGTAGTTGTCCGGTGGAGGAGGAGCGGGCAGAAGTGGGCGCTGAAGGAGAGCGGTGACAGCGGCGATGCGGGAAGCGGTGGCATCTAAGGTAGGAGATTCCGCCTCACCCAAAATCTGCTGGTGGATCATGTCATAAGTATCAGGAAGCCGGAGCAGATAACACACAACCAGAAGCTCCTGGAAGTGCTTGTGTTGTTGAGCCAAATCCGCAGAAAAAGGACGATTCTGAAAAATCTCAGCCCCAAGAGCCTGAACCTGTTGGTAGGCAGCAGCAGGAGACAAGGTAGGACGAGCAAAGAGGTCCGCATACAACGTATAGATGCAGGACGTTTGAGCCCACTTGGAGTACAGAGCGGCAAGATGAAGCCAAGCGGCCTTGACCGTCTCATCATGACGGATGACCGGAAGACACTCATCGGATAGGCTGTTAGCGAGCCAAGTACGCACAAGCGCGTCACTCGCATCCCAGTCATCAAAGAGAGGTGAAGTGGTAGGAGGAGGGTTATCAACGAGATAGTGGCGTTTACGTTGCGAGCGTAGGAGAAAGGTGAAAGAGACGCTCCAATCCGGGTAGTTGGAGCCGACAAGCTTGGAAACTGTGCCAAGATTCCCAGAAGGAGTAGGTGGAAGAGGCGGAGCCGGATTGGTGACATGGGTGGTGACAAGAGTGGTGGCAGTAGAAGCATCAGAAAGAGCCATAGGAGCAAACAACGGGAAGCCGTGCGGTTAGGAAACAAGCCACGCGGATAGGAAGAAGAACAACTGCAGCGGTCACGATGACAGACACCAGCGGCCAGAAAAGCCACGACCAAGCCGCAGACTCAAGCAGAGGGATAGAAGTCGAGCGGCTAGAAGACAGTCCGCTCGAACAGAAGCAAAGACCAAACAAGGCAACAGGTCGCGGCGGTTGGGTGCAGCGACTTAGCACAGGTAACAAGGAGGTCGCGCACACAGAGGGCAACGACAAGGAGAGAACGAAGTCCGCACGGACAGGGCACAAACGGGCGAAGCAAGCCGCGCGGACAGGGAAGGCGCACAGGATCAGGAGGAGAAGATCGAGTCCTCTGATACCATGTGAAAGACGAACAAAAACAAACCGGAAGCGGTTTAACTGAAACTTTATTATCCGAAAAAGGTATCTATTATAAAGGTATGACCTCCCTTATATAGAATGAAGGAGAGAAGAGAGAATACAAATAAGAGATGTAGGACTAAAAAATTACAGGACACAAGCGGACTATACAGACACAAACCGCACAAGCCGCGCGGTTAGACAGAAGGGCTAACCGCTCGGCTACTACCAGAGAGAGAGAGAGATCGCCATGGGAGACCGCTAGATCGTCCGGTCTCCAAGTCGCCAGAGACAAACCGCTAGACCGCTTGGACCTCAGACAACAACACACAGCAACCAAACCGCTGAAGGGTAACTGCAAAACCGTGCGGTCATCAACCCGCCAAGCCAGACCGCCAGACCGCCCGGTCACCAACTTCAACAGAGGCCACCATGCATGCCAACCGAGCACCTAACCTAGTGGTCGAAGTAGACCCTAACCTTAGGCCACTAGAGCCTGCTCAACCTGAACGACGAAACCAACCACGATGGGACATGGGAATCAAATTAGACATTGGTGATTTTGAGGGACACTTAGAGCCTGAGGGCTGTTTAGACTCGTGTGAACGGATGGACCGCTTCCTAGCTTGGAAGCAATTGCCCCAAGCCAGGCAAGTCGAGTACACTACCCTTAGGTTGAAGGGTTCAACCTTGGTTTGGTGGGGTCAGCTAGAGCGGTCTAGATTCAATTTAAGATTGCCCCCGATTACCTCTTGGGATGAGTTTAAAATTTAATTGCGAAGGCGATATGTCCAAGCGGACTACTTGCAGACCCTCTACCGTAGGTTCCACAACCTACGACAGGACAGATTGACGGTAGATGAGTACACAAATGAATTCCTTGTCCTTCAGTCTCGCCTCGACCTACGAGAGGATGATGGCATGACCGTATTGTTGAAATCGAGAATCGACTTCTGTGAAGTTCAGACCTTTGGGAAAGGGGTGACCTCGCACTTACTTCTCTCACAAGCTCGGAGACCAGAAACTCAGAACAAGAAACGGACCCAAGGCTCCAGCACGGAGGTCCCACCACACACCCGGAAGATCATAGAGCGCTTCCCCTCTTTAGCCAAGTACTGAGCTAAGGATACCTTAAAAAACGCAAGAAGACCAGAAGAAAAGCATCCCTTCTAAGGTACCTCCTTGGGTCTATTTATAGTTTTTTGAAGTTGGTTTGCCAATAGCTCACCTCCGCTGTTCTAAATAGCTATATGCAGCCCAAGTCGGTCCGCCAACAACGTAACTCCGCTGTTTTAAAAGGCACTTACAGACCGGCAGGAGTAAAAGGATAAAACAATATTGGGCGAGTGGCCCATGAAATTCCACTCGCCCATGGTGGCGAGTGCCTGATGAGACTGACACTCGCCGCTTCCTCAAGGGCCAGGGCGAGTGCTGGCCTGGCCTGCCCCACTCGTTAGCTGTCTGCCGAGATCCTGGGGCGAGTGCGAGCCCGCCTGCTCCACTCCCCCCTACTAAGTTACCCATACCTGGGCGAGTCGGGTAGCCCCAAAAGGTACTCGACCCCCTTTCGACTCTCCTTAGACTTGGACTGCGTCAAAATGGCTGGACCGACTCATGCTGACCCCACTCCCCGGATACAAGGTTGTATACGTAACTCGTTATCAGAACGGGTTGCGCTATTTCATTAGAGACCAACTAGAGTTATTTGATTACAAGGACTTAGGAGAAATATCGAGTCGTGCACGGAGAGTGGAGGCCTCACAAAAATGGTCATCCAGAGCTAGATCGACTGATAGATCCAGCACGAGTGTCACCGCTACTACTGCTAGGATTTCTGAGTCCCCTCACCCCCCATCACTGCCGGTACTCCAAATCCACCCGCCACTCTCTCCAAGGGTAAGGAGATTATTGGGGCAAAGCCCAACACGGGAGTATTCCGATGCTTCAAGTGTATGGAGCCCGGACACAAATCATCTGAGTGCCCGCGACGTCACTTTGTCACTATCATTGATTCTACTGATGGACGTGAGCCTGAGTATGAAGTTTACGTAAATGAGTCTCACCCTGAGCCCGAACACGAGTCCGCGGACGTCATAGAAGTAGAAGACGAACACGCCGAACACTTAGTCTGCGTCTTGCGATATAGCTTGATTACCCCTAGCGAGTTTGCTGAGGATGACTATAGGAGACATGATATTTTCCGCACTACTGCATGCATACAGGGAGGCAGGGACAATTTTGCTCTATTATCATCGATAGTGGTAATTGTATCTCAACGCATGATCGACATATTAGGGCTTGCGACGCAACCGTTAGAACAACCCTACAGCCTATCTAGAGTGAATAGTCATTTGACTATGCCCGTCACACATTATTGTTTAGTAGAGTTTTCTATAGGGAGCACGTACTCGGATAGAGTATTATGTTATGTTGTTGCTATGGATGCCCGTCACATCCTATTAGGGCGGGCTTGGCAATACGATCGGCATGTCATGCATGACGGCACGAGAAACTCTCACTCCTTCGAGCACCACGAATACAAGATTATTCTTTTACCCCAGAAGAAATGTCTTATCCCAAGGGCACCCGAGAAAGCCTCTACGACTTTTAGTTCACTTCTCACCGATTCCACCACATTATTGCTCACTGCACTCCCTCCTGAGCCCCTAGCCCAGGAGGAAAGCCACGAGTTGGATATGTCGCTCACCCCACATTTATCAATTCCTGATGTGCCACCTGATATTACTCAGTCTTTTTACACCACATCTATTGAACACTCATGAAAGTATCTAGTTGCCTACCTAAATCACCTAGATGAGGGTGAATAGGTGTGTTCTGTGTCTAATAGCGGATTAAAAATTATATTGAGCGAGCACACAAAACAAACACATCACAACACAAGAGTTTATAGTGGTTCCCCGATTTGGGTACGTCCACTGTCCCGTTTCGCCTATCTACCACAAAGGGTTAGATTCGGCTACTTCACCTTTCTCAGATTTAATCAAATCTTACAACTCGGAGTCACCACTCCTACTTCTCGGAGAGCAACCTCTCCTACAACTCGGAGAACAAACTCTCATACAACTCGATCCTTGCACAATGATCTACAACTCGGAAGATAAACTTCCTACACAAGTACAAAATAAATTTATGCAACACTTTAGATTGAGAGTCAATCTATTTCTTTAGATCTTAAAAGGTTCAATCTTCTTCTTCCTTGTAATGAAAACTTGAGGGTCTTGAAGAAGGAGAAGACTTGAAGTTAATCTTGAGAGAGTGATCTGAAAACTTCAATCCAAAAAGATCCAAATGCTTAGAAAAATCTTGAGAATGGATCTGTCGTATCTAAACTTGAAGGAATCGCTTATCAAAGGAAGTTAGGTCGTCGTTCTTTGATTTCCGAAAGCTGAGCGTCCGCCCGAAATGAGCGGCCGTTTTCTTGATTTCAAAGTAGAAATTAGCGAGTAGGGTTGAACGTATTAACCATAGGTATTTATTAGGATTCCTTCTTCTAACGACTAAAAAATTCTTTCCAAAGCGAAACGTCCACGTGTATTGTACATGTCCATCAACTTGAAGTAGAAACCCGTCAGACAAAAAACCAGAAAAATTTTTCGCTAAGTCAATTCGTCGAGTATCATTGTATATCCATGAGTATACTCGACGAATCAACTTCGATATCTGACCAATTTCCCTTAGACAAATCCAGAAAAGTAGATTCAAGAACTCAACATTTTTCTAGTGAATGCCGACGAATTCGACGTGTATCGACTGGTATATTCGATGAATTCGACTAGTGTCAACGGGTACACTTAACGAATTCGACGAGTATACTTGAGGATACTCGACGAATCTTGCTTAACCGATTTCCAAGTTTATAGAAGAAATTCGCTAAGTAAACACGACGAATTCAACGAGTATCAATAGGTATACACGACGAATTCGACGAGTATTCATAAGTGTACTCGACGAATTCGACGAGTATCCACTACTATACTCGACGAATTTTTCTTTGGAATTATTTTGAATCTTCTGCAAGCAGCAACTTGTCCTTCCTTGAGCCTATTAATGCACTTGACAAAGAAGTACAACCCAATAGAGAGATTACACGTGAGTCAACACTTTGGCCTACATAATGAAGGATTACATTGTATAGTCCTGTGTTTCATGACCCACTGTAACCTGACATTGATTTGTACTTAGCAATAAAACCTACAAACACATGACTAAAGAAACAACATCAAATACAAATTCAATTCATCTTAGTTCAAGTGACACTGCTTCAAATCAATGTCATTGTGGATACAATACCCAACAATCTCCCCCTATTTGAAGAAGTCAGAACCCTATACACTAAGGGGAATTGTACACAAGATAAACTAAAATAAAGACAAGAAAAGGAACATAAAAGCAAGTAATAACAAGTTCTATCTCTATCGAAACATTAATTTGTATATAAATAGTTTTATCGGGACAAACAATTTTCACACAAAACCTAAGAAAATGTAGATTTTAGACAAGTTTGCCCTTGTTCTTCTGATTCTGTCTATCAAAATAAGCTTTGGGCTTCGAAAAATACTTTGGCGGCGGAGGAGCATCTGGATCATCTCATCTATATTTCCTGAAATGGATCCTCCTTTGACATTGACCATCTCAAGTTTCTGCCACTCCTTCCTGCTATAATGCGAGCACCTGTCTTCATTTCCCAAGCCAACTAAAGTGAAGGTGTCCAAAATAATGCTTTTAGAGATTTTGCTCCACACTTCACAAAGTTCCCTGTTGGGATCAGGCCTGTGAGCAGATGAGCCTTCACCATACCTTCTTTTCTTTAGGGCTGGTTGAGGTACTTCTTCAACCACTTCCAAATCTGGTTCAGCAGCAGCAAATTGAGAGTAATCCTGAGGAAAATCTTGAGTGTCTGACCAGTAATGCGAGTAATCCTGAGCAAGATGAGCATTAACATGTACTGGTTCTGTCATTCTTTACTTCAGCAGTTCCTGGTAACAGTTCTCCATGCAACCATTTGGAATTGTCATGACTGTAGGTGTTGACTGCCTGAAACTGTTCCTTTAAGGTGGCTTCCATCGCATTCACCTTACCTTTGAGTTCTTCCTCCCCCTTTCTGGCGTCTTCGATTATGACCTTAGCAATCTCATTACTATAGTGCACCATTTGTTCATCAAAGTAGTTCATCCCGGCGTTTTGGGCTGTAATAATGGTCTTTGCATTTTCATCAACATTTTTGTGCACATCCAGATTGCTTTTAAGTCCAGCCATTCTGTGAACAATAGCTTTTCCTTCTTGAATGAACCATGTGTCCAGAGTAGATTCTAACTTGTCAAAACGAACCTTGACCTCAACAAGTCCGTTGTTCATATCTCGTTCAACCTCTTTCATTTTGTTGAGAACTTTCTTGAGAGAGATCAAAATGGGCTTGTTGCATGGCCATCATTGCTTCAATTGATTTCAGTAATGAAATTTCTGAGCTTGTACTGGGAATGTCTTCAGTCTGAATTCTTGAAGGAGAGGGTAGATCTGCAAAATCCTCAGAGTCACTGGAAGACTAAAGATAAGTGAGCTCAACAATAAAGCGGGATCTTGACTCTCTAGGACTGGAGGAAGCATCTCAGCTTCTCCTTCCTCATGAGAGATTTCCACGATGTCCTCCTCAACAGGAGACCCACCTAGAATCCTAGCAATCCTTCTCTGAAGATTGTGCACAAACCTATCAAGCTGAGTTTGAACCGAGATTAAGGAATGAATCTGCTCCCCCTCAGTCACAGCTGAATGAATTTCTGGGAGACTTACGATCATGTTGTCAGAAGCAATAATCTCATCAGAAGACATCACAATGCCTTTCTCTTACTCATCAACCTTGTCAGTATCAAGATCACCTCGATCAGTAACCTCTACTTCAGCAGAATCATCAAGGTCAGCATCCATATCAGCATCATTAACCATATCTACAACAGTCTCATCAGTAACAATCTCAACAGTAGCAGTAGTAAGACCAATGACTGAATCTGGAACTACATCAACAATCACTGTCTTAGCTACACCTGTGTCTGGAACAACTATCTCTGCACTAACTGAATCTGGAACAACTATCTCTGCACTCTCTGAGGCCATAGGAACTGGCTCAGTAGAAGTTGGAACAGTGGGGGGCACTGAAATATCAACAGTCACTTGCATAGAAATTGACTCCCCCTCAACTCCTGCAGCAGAGCTTTCAGGAGCCTCATGGGGGTAGGAGAAGTAATCCTAACCTCAGGAACCACCTCTTCCTCTTCCTCAGCCACTTCTCTGGGGCCACCTTGCTTGGGGATTCTCCTTTCCCATCTGGAGAAGATCGAGGAATCTATTCTCTTCATGTGATGAATTGTTACACCTGCTGTCATGTCAAACGTGTTCCTGTCCAACTGGTTTAGATAAAGGCTGAGAATCTTTCCAAAATTTGGCGAACACAGACTGTCTTTGATTCTTCGAAACTGTACTGCTCCCCAATCTATTCTCTTTCTGCATATGATTGCGGCGATGACCTTGAACATGTCGTTGGAGAGGTAGTCATGAGAGCCAACTTTGCATAAAAGAACTTTCCCAATAACATAAGATAGAAGTTTTCCTTCGTCGTTCATTGATTTTCTTTTGATGGCTGTAGTTCCTCTGGGCAGACCACAAAACTGTAAACCCTAGTGAAATCACTATATTCAACTGGTTCGGCCTCTTCAACTACTGGAAGCCTCAGGAATCAGTTAAGGAGGGAGGCCTTCATTTTGATAGAAATGTTCCTGACCTTGCTCTTGATTACTGTGTCCTCACGACGGAGCTTTGCATGTTGGAATAATTCCAAGACATCCCTATCCAGTACCTTGTATGAATGTTCCAGAACGAAGGAAAGTCCGGCGGCCTCAAACATCAAAATGACGTTGTGAAACTCGTCGGCGGCTGTGGCAAATCCTGTGCGAACAAGTTCTCCCCCTACTTGAAGTTTTCCTGTACCATGGAGAAACGACGAAGCCATGGAGAACAATGGAGAACCGACAAAGACGAATCGTCGTCACAGACAATTTGTGGAAGATGAACAGTACGCCGAACAACTTTGGAAATCTGAAAAGTTGCGACGAATGTGAAATCTGTTTGCCCGATTCTGTCCTATTTATATAAAATTAAAATTTTGAAGAGAGAGAAACGCGCGTACCTTTGTCGGAAGTGACTCTTCGGATCCAATAAAGAAGAAAAGAAAATGATCCAAGTAAAATTCGTCGAAATTCCGTGAGTAAACCCGGTAATTCGTCAAAATAACATGGGTGAAGACTTCTATTCGTCGAAAGTCGCCGAAGTTACTTAGCCAAACTCTACGAATTCGTCGAGATTCCACAGGAATATACTACGAATTTGCCTTAGATTTTTCTGAACTTTCTGAATTGAGGAATTCTTGAGATCCGAGAGAGTTGCTTCACCAAACTAACTTTAGTCTGAGTCCTTGTTGAGCATACCAAGTTCCATTTTGAAGAAAGAGAATTTGGCCCTATCCAGCGGGTTCGTGAAAATATCTGCGACTTGCTTATCCGTCGGGACATAACTGAGATTGATGTCCCCATTCTCCACATGTTCCCGGATGAAATGATATCTTATCTCGATGTGTTTTGTCCGCCTGTGAGAGACTGAATTATTAACAATCACAACCGCACTTGAGCAGCCGTAAAACATAGGAATCTCTTTTAGCTCCATGTTGTAATTTTCGAGCTGGTTCCTTATCTAGAGAAGTTGTGCGCAACAACTTCCTGCAGATATGTAATTTGAGTCAGCAGTTGAGATTGCCACACAATTCTGTTTCTTGTTGCTCTAAGAAATTAACCTTCTTCCTAGGAACTGACAGGTTGCAGAAGTATTTTTTCTGTCATCCCTGCTACCTGCATAATCAGCATCTGAAAAGCCAATTAGCTCGCAATCATTACTTCTGAGTAACATAAGCCAAGATTTGGTGTACCCTTAAGGTATCTCAAAATCCTCTTTACAACGTCGTAATGAGATTCTTTAGTGTTCACCTGATATCTAGCACATACGCATGTTGAAAATATTATGTTAGACCTACTCGCAGTAAGGTAGAGTAAAAATCCAATTATTCTTCCGCACTTGGTTTCATCAAAAGGTTTCCCTTTCACATCCTTGTCCAGAGACATAGCTGAACCCATTGGAGTTCTCATAGAGTTTGCACTCTACATTCCGAATTTCTTAATCAATTTGTTGGTGAATTTCATCTGAGAGATGAAAACTTCATCTTCAGATTGTTTCACCTAAAGTCCTAAGAAATACTTCAGCTCATCCATACTACTCATTTCAAACTTTGCTTGCATAAGTTTAGAAAACTTTTTGCAAAAGTGATCGTTTGTAGATTCAAAGATAATGTCATCGACATATATCTGTACTAGTAAAATCTTGTTATTTATTTCCCTAAGAAATAATGTCGTATCTATCTTTTTCTTTGAGAACTTGTTCTATATTCATACCAAGCTCGGGGAGCTTGTTTTAAATCATATAAAACTTTATTTAGAAAATACACATGTTCAGGGAGAGTCGAGTTGACAAAACCTGAGGGTTGTTCTACGTATACTTCCGCTTTTAGATCACCATTGAGGAATGCTGACTTCATGTCTATTTGATAGACTTTGAAACCTTTGTGAACAGCATATGCTAGAAACAATCTAATTGCTTCGAGTCGTGCTACAAGTGCAAAAGTTTGATCGAAGTCGATCCCTTTTTCTTGTTTGTAATCTTGTGTTATAAGCCGGGCCTTATTCTTTATAATTACTCCATTTTCGTACAGCTTGTTTCTGAATATTCATTTCGTTCCAATCACGTTCTGTCCTTTGTGCCTTGGCTCCAGCTCCCAAACCTTGCACCTTTTAAACTGGTTGAGCTCCTCTTGCATAACCATTATCCAAGAAGCATTCTTGTTTTCATTTTCAAATTTTTTGGCTCAACTTGATGATCAGATCAACATGGTGATCTCTAGAGTGTCTGAACACTAGATTCCTTCCCATCCCACCAGGAGGTTCTGCCACATATGGTGCAGCTCCTGCAGGTGAATGGAGATCATCATCTTGAAGTTCCTCTTCAATCATGCTGGGATTAACAACTTTGACAAAATTAGGAGCATCTTCTTTGATTGCTTCTTCCAAGTTTAATTCTTTTATCCTGACACCTGCATCTTCACCAACAACATTAGACGAGCTGCTATGAAGCATACTTGTCTCGTCAAATACAACATTAATAAACTCTTCTACAACCAGAATTTTCTTATTGAAAATTCTATATGACTTACTATAACTACTATAACTTACGAAAATACCTTCAAAATATTTTTCACCAAACTTCGTACGATAATATTTCCTATTGTTAAGTACAAAACATTTGCTGTCAAAGATCCTAAAGTTATACACAGTCGGTTTTTTGCCCTTCAACAGTTCATAAGGTGTCTTACGATAACTTTTGTTGATTAATGCTCTGTTTTGCACGTGACAAGCTGTGTTGACTGCTTCAGCCCCGAAGTACTCCGGTAGTGAAGAGTCATTCAACATAGTTGTACATGCTTCAATGAGAGTTCTGTTTTTCTCTCGACAACTCCATTTTGTTGTGTAGTACGCAGGGAGGAAAACTCATGAAATATACCTTGACTTGCACAAAATTTTCTCATGGCCCCAGACTCAAATTCTGTTATATGGTCACTTCTGATTTTGACCACTAATCAGTTCAATTTGTTCTAAATTTGCTTGACAAAATTCGTGAATGCTTCGAAGGTGTCTGACTTGTGTTTCAGAAGAACACCCAAGTAAAACGAGAGTAGTCATCAACAATAACCAACATATATACTTTACCTCCTAAACTATGAACTGACATAAGACCGAATAAATTAATATTATGCAGATATAAGCATCTAGAAGAATCTTTTTCAACAATACCCTTAAAGGTAGCTTTTGTCTGCTTCCCCATTTGACATGCGTGACATGAACCCTCTTTAAGACACTTAATACTGAGAGCATCACGTACTAAGTTTTGAGAAAATAACATACTTAGAGTTTTGAAATTAATATGTGCTAATCTCTTGTGCCATTGATCACAGAGAGACACACTATCTTTTGCTAAAAAACACACCGATGTAGAAGCGTCTAAACAAAGAAAATTTAAACAGAAAATATTTCTACTTCGAGTGCCTGTTAAGACTGTCTCCAAATTGGCAAACGATTTTATCAGACACTTGTCCTTGTAGAACTCAACGATATAGCCTTTATCACATAATTGACTTATGCTTATGAGATTGTGTTGCAATCGTTTAACATAAGCCACGTCTGTGAAGGAGACTATTCCGTTGGAAATCATACCGTAGTCTTTAGTTACTCCCCTGTCTGAACCGCCAAAAATGATTTTGGGCCGTCCTCAACTAGGGTATACTCTAGAAGTAGGCTTCTTGTCCCGGTCATATGTCGAGAGCATCCACTGTCCAAATACCAAATAAAAGTTTTGTTGGCCTTTGGCCGTACCTGCATTCATAAATCATTTACCCTTAAGAACCCAAACAGATTTGGGTCCTTGGTTCCTTGTTAGCTTAACACCAAAAGAAATATTAACATTTCGAGCTGTCGGTCTCGCAATGTTAACTCGTGGAGTTTCATATTTCACTGGATATAACCAACAATCCACGACAAAGTGACCAATCTTGCCGCAACACCAACAGTCTAATCTATTGTACCTTCTTTTATATTCCTGCTTCACCTTCTGAGTGGGAGTTCTAGAAAGTGCTACAGACTTGGAGGTGGAAGTCTCATGATTGCAGCACACACAAGGCTTCATAGTCTCCTTAGCTTTAGGAACAACAGTTTTGGCTATGGTTGCTTTCTTGAAATTTAGTCTATGAACGTTGAGAGCATAATCTTTAAGAGTTATCTCTTCATAAGGTTACTCGAGAGCACTTGTACCAAAGTCTCGGGGACGGGTCCATCCGTTGTAGTTCTTTTTAGGCTCCACATAAGTAGGCTTAACAAGATGACCATAGGACGTCTCAAGGTCATATTTATTTGTGGGAAAAATTACCTTTTTAAAAGATGGCTGACTTTGAGGTGCCTTCCCTTTGTCTTTGGTAGCGGCTCTCTTGACAGTCTTACCTTTCTCAGCTACATGGCCTAGACCACTACCCTTCTTGGGGGCAGAAAATTCATCGATAAGTGGAAGAATAGTCATTGGCTTAGAGTAGCTTTCAACAAGTTTTCTTATCAACAAAAAGATTTTCTTCCAGTTCATCTAAGAACTCCTCCCGACTCAGTAGCTCAGCTAAGCATTTTAATTCCTCTTTCAAAGAGTGAAAACTTCATCTCTGAGAGGGGTCAATCCTACAATTCCTCCCTCAGATTTGATTCCACTATCTTGAGAGAAACGATCTCTTTTGATTGCTTTTTGACCACCATATGACATTTGTCAAAAGCTTTCAACAGTACTTGATGCTGAGCCATAAAGTCAGAATCGTCTTCCTCAGAAGAGTAGTCTTCATGACCACTAGATGATGTTTCTGATTCTTAGAGCATGGTGTGAGAGTTTACCTTCCCATTGACTTGAGAGTCGCCTACTTCCTCATCTGAGTGAGCCATGAGCCCAAAGTAGGCTTCTTCATTATCTGAGCTTGACTCACTTGAGTCACTGTCACTAAGAGTCTTAGATTTTTTCGCGACAAAGCTCTTCTCTTCCTTCCTCTTACCCTTGAAGGATCTCTTCTTCTTTCTTGAATCCTTCCTTCTTTTTGTAAGGACAGTTCACGATTACGTGTCCTGACTTATTGCAACAGTAACAAATGATGTCAGATGAAGAATGTTTGCTCGGTTTAGATTTGTACCTGTCATCTCTGTTGTGTTTTTTCTTAGAACGATCACCATCACGATGTGACCTTCTGTAGTCTGAGGAGGACTGATTTTTCATTTGCCTCCTTTTGCTAAGCATTCTTTTGAATTGCTTGGAGATCAACGAGAACTCTCCATAATACAATTCAGAGCCTGAGGTGCTCGACTCAGAATCTTCTTGAACATCAGAAGCTTGTGTCCTTACAGGTGACACAGCTTTATATTTTTTGACCCTTCGACCCTCAGAGCTATAGACTTCTCTTTGCTTGAAGTCTTACAGATTTGCTCCTCTTTCTTCCATGTATTCATCTGTAGTTCGTGATAGGAGCTTCCCGAATAGATTTTGAGGATCAGTGTCGGGTAGTTTTTCAAATTCTCTAATGGCCACGACCTTAGTGTCCCATTCTTTCGTCAGAGATATTACGAATTTATCGTTCAGTTCACCATTAGTGAATGCCCGACCATAGTTTCTCAGACCATTGACAATCTTGAAGAACTTTTTATAACTGTCAGCAATGGTATCCCTCGGGTCTTGCTTGAAGGTCTCGTACTCCTAGTTGAGTAAAGATTTTCGATCTTCTCTTACTTCTTCAGTACCTTCCATCAGAACAAACAGAGAGTTCCACATCTCCTTGGCAGATTTGCAGTGGAAAATGTTTTACAACATAGAGTCATCCACTGCATTAGCAATGATATTTTTGATCTTCTTGTCCAAGGAGACGAGAGCAATCTCATCTTTAGTTAAATCCATCATCTTTTTAGGAATCATCACGTTTGGATTCAATGCAAATGGTTGAGTAGGAACGTGAGGTCCTTCTACAATCTAAAAAATTCTTGGACCAGCTGCTTCTATGAAGAATCTGACCATTTCCTTTCATATGGGAAAATTCTCCTTTGTGCACACTAGAAGCCTCATAGAGGACATGTACTTGCTTCTATCCATTGTAGATAACTTGTGTTTTGACAACTAGATGGAGATTTTGTTCCAGGTGTTAACCTTATACTGAACAACATCCCTCTAATACCAATTGAAAGTATCTAGTTGCCTACCTAAATCACCTAGAGGGGGGAGGGGGGGAGGGGGTGAATAGATGAGTTCTGCGTCTAATAGCGGATTAAAAATTATATTGAGCGAGCACACATAATAAACACGACACAACACATGAGTTTGTAGTGGTTCCCCGATTTGGGTACGTCCACTGTCCCGCCTCGTCTATCCACCACAATGGGCTAGATTCAGCTACTTTACCTTTCTCAGATTTAACCAAATCTTACAACTCGAAGTCACTACTCCTACTTGTCAGAGAACAACCTCTCCTACAACTCGGAGAACAAACTCTTCTACAACTCGATCCTAGCACAAGGATTTACAACTCGGAAGATAAATTTCCTACACAAGTACAAAATAAATTTATACAACACTTTAGATTGAGAATCAATCTATTTCTTCAGAAAAGGTTCAATCTTCTTCTTCCTTGGAATGAAAACTTGAGGGTCTTAAAGAAGGAGAAGACTTGAAGTTAATCTTGAGAGCGTGATCTGAAAACTTCGATCCGACAATATCCGAATGCTTAAATAAACCTTGAGAATGGATCTGTCGTATCTAAACTTGAAGGAGTCACTGATCGAAGGAAGTTAGGTCGTCGTTCTTCGATTTCCAAAAGCTGAGCGTCCGTCCTAAATGAGCAGCTGTATTCTTGATTTCAAAGTAGAAATTAGCGATTAGGGTTGAACTTATTAACCCTAATGAGCGTCCGTCCTAAATGAAGATATTTATAGGATTCCTTCTTCTAACGGCTAAAGAATTCTTTCTAATGCGAAACGTCCACGTGTATTGTACATGTCCGTCGGCTTGAAGCAGAAACCCGTCAGACAGAAAACCAGAAAAAAGTTTCGCTAAGTCAATTTGTCGAGTATCATTGTATATCCATGAGTATACTCAACGAATCAGCTTCAATATCTGACGAATTTCCCTTAGACAAATCTAGAAAAGTAGATTCGAGAACTCAACGCTTTTCCAGTGAGTCTCGACGAATTCGACGTGTATCGACTGGTATATTCGACGTATTCGACGAGTGTTAACAGATACACTCAACGAATTCGACGAGTATACTTGAGTATACTTGACGAATCTTACTTAACCAATTTCCAAGTTCATAGAAGAAATTCTCTAAGTAAACACAACGAATTCGACGAGTATCAATAGGTATACACGACGAATTCGACGAGTATTCATAAGTATGATCGACGAATTCGACGAGTATCCACTACTATACTCGAAGAATTTTACTCAGGAATTATTTTGAATCTTCTGCAAGCAACAACTTGTCCTTCCTTGAGCCTATTAATGCACTTGACAAAAAAATACAACCCAATAGAGAGATTACACGTGAGTCAACACTTTGGCCTACATAATGAGGGATTACATTGTATAGTCATGTGTTTTATGACTCACTGTAACCTGACAATGGTTTGAGCTTAACAATAAACCTTGCAAGCACATGACTAAATAAACAACATTAAATACAAACTCAATTCGTCTTAGTTCAAGGGTCACTTCTTCAAATCAAGGTCATTGTGGATACAATACCCAACAACTTACTTTGCACACTTTCCTTTGTCGATCTTATATTTAGAACCTGTGTTTTTAATTCACCTCGCTACCATTTAGAGATCGATAAAATTGAGAAATTGCAACAATATATTATAAAATTTCTATCTTATTTTTGGAACAACTTATTGAGTCAACATGATACCAAGTTCGAGTTTAGTAACGTTTATCACTTTCTAACTGATGGACAAATCAAGATCGTTAATAGGAGTTTGAGAGATATTCTTAGGCATTTAACTGAGGAGTATCTGACGCATAGAGATCTTATGTTTCCATGAGCAAAAACCACAATTAGTAATTCTAAAGATCGTCTTTTGATATCTCCTTACGAGATTATCTCTGCGTTACTCCACCTACATAACCTCCGTCACCTCTCATTCCGTGAACGTATTTCATTTGATGCCCAGCTCATATAAATTATTTAAAAACAATGCATAGATTTATTTCTAATAAGATGCGAGTAACCTTTAAATATTACAAACTCATGGTCGGCCGTTATCACCATGAGATGTACTTTTCAAAGGAAGATTTTGTGTTTGTTCATTACGACAGGTTTGGTCAATTCCAAGTTAAGACGCGCACAAACCACTTGTCGAGGCCCCAACTGAACCACCAGACATAGCACCAGCAACGTCATCAGATCTCCTAGTTGCCAATCTTTGCGAATTTTCATTGAGGTTGACTTCTTTCAACCCCGGGAGAATTGATGCAACCTCCACCGCATCCAAATATACATGACATCATCATGCATCATGGGTTAACATCGTTATGTTTTGTTATTGTCCTGTATTTCTTTCCTGTGCACCTACAATATTTTGTCGGCTCGTCGGTTTGACCACCCGGTGGGACCTTAAATAAATTGTCCGGTAATTAAGGAAAGTTAGGACGAGAAAAGGCAAGCTCAAATTATTTAAAATTCTCATAAATTTAATTGAGAATATGATCTAAAATTCAATAATTGAAATCCAGCGAAATCAATTATGGAAGCTGCTGCGTTGGAAATAGTCAAACAGAGAATGATTTATTTGGGAATTCATTTGAAAAATTGCACTAATAAAGAATGTCAGATCTGATTTTGAGAAGGAAAGAAATAAGAATAAAATATAATAACGGCAGCCAACATTAACTGTCTATTAAATACGCCTCTACTGAAGGAAGAAGGGCACCGGGAAAAATTGCAGAGAACGAGTCCACGCTCGTTCCCTCTGCATTACCGTCAGAATCCCATCGACACCTGCAAGTTCAACTCAACATCGGGAGTTTCTATTGGAAGGATCCTCCAGAAAGCGCCGCCTCCGTTCATCTCCGCGCCAAAATGCCGGCCAGAATCTCCGACCTGTTGCTGTACCGGTTCGGTGACGACGCCGACTGCAATCTACCATTAACTGCCCGCAGATCTCCGCCGCCGGCCCCTCCTGCTACCCGCACGTCAACGACGAACCACGCCATCATTGGCGTTATGTTGTCGCTGGCCTCCACCTGCAAGTCGGGTGTTGTCGACTTCGCCATTTTATTCCAGCACCCTTCCCTCACGACGGTACTCCTTTGTCCAGTTGCAGGCTTGCAGCCTCCATCGTTGAAGTCAGCGATCGCGTGTTTGCACCGAGTAGATCAACTCGATTGTGGTATCCGACACTCTTCTCATGCTCCTTTTATTTGATTAAATTTATGCAACACCTTAAATAATCTTGAGCTTGCCTTCGAACGTTCTCGCTATTTTAAATTCCCTTATTTCATGAATTGTTAATTTGGATTTGCTTGTGGTTGTGTTAATCTCGTGCAAGGTTCAATCCGAATAAGTACTTGAGAGTTCTACTCAAACAAAATTAACGAATTTCCTAAAGTCCAAACGACAAGTTTGATTACGCGTGAGAATTCGATTTTGCCCGCTAGGCCCCTCTTTTAAAAAATTTAAAATCGAACCATTTTCAAAATCCTAATTTTTATTTTATCACAAATCTATTAGTTTGCTAAAAAATATTTATTTTCAAAACCCTAACCCTGGGTCTACATCAGAATTACTAGCAGTCGTGCACGGGGCTTCGCCCATGTGGGCCTGTGTTAATTAGCTCTCCCTGTGTTTTTTTGAATCTTGCAAATACTTGGATTTAAAAAAGGGTAAAATTAGAATAATGATTGTTTCACCAAAAGATACTCTTCTATTATAAATAGTATACATATGAAACTAAATTAAGATAGTATACATATGCGAATGATGAACAATAAATATGATTAACTCCTTACACTGAAGCTCGATGGTGCTATAAGGAACTCTAAGAAGGGTACATGGACATGAGGCTCAACAATGTGCTTATTTAGCACACGTGCTATATATCAACTGTAGAAATGGAGAAAACCAACCTGGTATATATGTCCACTTGGTATAAATACAAAGAATGAGTACATATATATAGATGAGAGAAAGAGAGAGAAAAGTCCTATACACAATGTGAGACTAAAGAGAGGAGAGAAAAACAATAAATGCTATACAAATGGGCCTAGTTTAAGTGGGCTTTTCCAACACTCCCCCGCAAGCTGGAGCGTATAGGTCATATGCACCCAGCTTGGACAAACACTGGTAGAACAGGGTGCTTGATAAGGCCTTTGTGAGGATGTCGGCAACTTGATCAGTTCCTGGAACATGCTTCAATTCAAGTTTCTTCAATTGAACCTTCTCACGAACAAAGTGACAGTCAACCTCGATATGTTTTGTGCGCTCATGAAACACCGGATTCTTTGCGATGTGTATGGCGGCTTGACTATCACAAAATAGAACAACAGAGGAGGGGAGTTTTACTCCTAGGTCAGTAAGGAGACTTTCAAGCCATGTGAGTTCTGAGACAACCGAGGCCATCGATCGGTATTCAGCTTCTGCAGAGGAACGAGCTACCACAGCCTGTTTCTTACTCTTCCACGTAATAAGATGACCACCAAAATAAGTACAGAACCCACTAGTTGACCTTCGATCGTCCAGGGACCCCGCATAGTCGGCATCAGAATAGGCAACCAATGCGGGAGCAGAGTCAGAGGTTTTGTAAATCAGCCCTTGACTCGGAGCTCCCTTAAGGTATCGAAGAATCCGTTCAACCGCTTGAAGATGAGAAGCCCGGGGGGCATGCATGAACCGACTGACAACCCCAACTGCAAATGATATATCCGGCCTCGTGACTGTTAGATAGATCAACTTTCCCACAAGGCGTCGATAGTATTCCGGGTTCGGAAGTAGCAAATCGTCATCCGAAGCATGAGCGCATAGTTTGTGATTTGCCTCCATCGGGGTACAAGCTGGCTTGCAACCAGACTGACCAGCATCTTTGAGAAGATCGAGACAGTACTTTCGTTGGGAGAGCACCAACCCGTCCGGCCGCCGGGCAATCTCGAGACCCAGGAAGTAGCGAAGTTTCCCCAGGTCTTTAGTTTGAAAAACAGTGCTCAGATGTTGTTTGACTTCTTGAATCCCCTTTGAGTCATCCCCAGTGAGAAGGATGTCATCAACATAAACCAACAGAAGGACGGTGCCAGTGGCCCGGTGTCGGGTAAAAAGGGAGAAATCTGCAGAACTCCGAGTGAACCCCATGTCCCGAACCACCTTGCTAAACTTGTCAAACCACGCCCGAGGGGACTGTTTGAGACCATAAATTGACTTTTTGAGAAGACATACCCGAGACTCCCCCGTGGTCTCAAACCCGGGCGGTTGGCGCATGTAGACGGTTTCCTGAAGGTCACCATTTAAAAAGGCGTTCTTGATGTCGAGCTGATGAAGGGGCCAGTGGCGGTGCACCGCGACGGAGAGAAGAACGCGGACAATGTTGAGCTTGGCCACCAGAGAGAAGGTTTCCTCATAATCGAGGCCCTCCTGTTGCGTGAAGCTACGGGCCACAAGACGGGCCTTTAGTCGGGCAATAGTGCCATCCGGAGCATGCTTGATGACGAACACCCATTTACACCCAACAGGGTGCTGACCGGGAGGTAAGGGAACCAAGACCCAGGTCTGGTTGGCCCCGAGGGCCGTCATTTCTTCGTCCATGGCAGCCCGCCAGCCAGGATGGTGAAGCGCCTCCTGCAAAGAGTTAGGGACCGAAACAGAGGATAATGAGGTGGCAAAGTGAATAAGAGAGGGAGAGAGGCGATGGAGAGAGACGTAATTCGCCATTGGATGAGCGGTAGAGACGGGAGCCGGAGCAGCAGGGAGCAGAGCACCAGAGGGCGAAGCCGACTGCAGAGGGGCAACATGATGAGAAGAGCGACGAGAGTAGACCCGGATAACCGGGGGTGGTGGACGGACAGGAGGTAGGGAAGGCAGAGAGGATGAGGAGTGAGGAGCAGGAATGACAGGACGAACGACGGGAGCTGGACTCAGAGCGACATCGAGAGCAGAGAAGAATGGAATATCTTCACGAAAAGTCACGTCAGCCGAGACAGTAACCTTGCGGGTAGCAGACGAATAACAGACATAACCCTTCTGAGTGCGCGAGTACCCCACAAAGATATGCTTGGTGGCACGAGGGTCTAATTTGTCGGTGGAGGGACCGAGGTGGTGAACGTAGCAGGTACACCCAAACACCCGGGGAGGAACGGGAAAAGGCGGAGTTGTGGGAAAGAGGAGGCTGAAGGGAGTAGCATATTGGAGGACGGAAGACGCGAGACAGTTGATGAGGAAGCAAGCCGTGGAGAGTGCGTAGTTCCAGTATGGTTTGAGAACCTGCATTTGAAGCATAAGTGAGCGAGCGACATCAAGAAGGTGACGATTCTTGCGCTCGGCGACACCATTCTGTTATGGAGTGTACAGACACGAGGTTTGGTGAATAATGCCGAACTCAGAGCAGAGAGTGGCAAAGGTATGGCTGGTGTACTCCCGCGCATTGTCAGTACGAATAGTGCGAATAGGCGCAGAGAACTGAGTGCGAGTCTCAAGTATGAAGGCCCGAAATACGCGGGGAAGTTCCGAGCGATCCCGAAGGAGATATAACCACGTCATGCGAGAGTAATCATCAATAAAGGTAAGAAAATACCGATAGCCAGAAATACTAGTAAATTTGTACGGACCCCATATATCGGAGTGTACTAAAATAAAAGGAGCGGAGCTCCGAGTACAATGAGGAGGGAACGATGAACGGGGCTGTTTGCCCAAAATACATGTGTCGCAGCGAAAAGCAGAGAGAGTAACTTCAGGAAGAGCCTTCCGGAGGACTGGAAGAGGAGCATGTCCCAGACGACGATGCCAATCCGAAGAGGAGATAGATGCGAGGACAGTGGGAGAGTCGTCAAGAAGATAAAGCCCATTCTGCAGCCGTCCTCTACCAATGATAGTCCGCGTCTGCTGATCCTGTATGAGAAAAGAAGAAGAAGTAAATGCCACGGAGTAATTAGAATCAGTAGTAAGGCGACCAACAAAGAGTAAATTGAAAGGAGAGCCCGGAACATGTAGAGCCGAGCGCAGGAGGAGAGAAGAGGTGAGAGAAATATCAGCACATCCAGAGACTGGAACCGATGCCCCATTAGCGACAGTAATGTACTTCGGGTGAGGTGAAGACAAGTACTGAGGTGGCCTAACAGAGGTGATATGATGAGTGGCACCAGAATCAAGGATCCAGCGCGTGCCAGAGGAGAGGCAGACGATACCTTCATTGGAGATAGAGGCAGCAGAGGCAACCGAGGCAGGAGGACGGCTGAGCAAGCCATGAAGATGCTGGAGCTGAAGACGAACCTCGTCGAGATCAGTACGATAGGAGGCAGAGTCGGTAGTAGCAGCAGAGGCTTGCGGACGAGGAAGTCGGCCATGTTTGCGATAGCATGTGGCCTCAAGATGACCATCTTTTCCGCAGAACGAGCACTTAGGCTTAGACCGGCCACCTCGACCCCGGCCGCGAGAGTCAGAGCGGCCACCACGGGCAGAAAAGGGAAGAGGCAATAAGGGAGCTGGTGCCTGTTGAACAAGGGCCGGAGAAGGAAGTCCGGGAACATCCGGAGGCGGGGAGACTTTGAGAAGCATGGAGCACACATCGGAAAAAGATGGTGTAACGGTAGAGGAGAGGATGTGAGCCCAGACACTGTGAAGATGAGGTGGTACCCGGGCCATCATCATGGCGATACCCACAGCTTCCTTTTGGGTACGTTGAGCAGCAAGATCTAAAGTGGGAGGCTGATGGTGGATCCAAGCCTCAACCAGAGACCGGGCCTGAGCAACAAAGGACGTCAGGTCGGTTGCGCCACTGCTATCAAGGGCCTGGAGAGCAGTGATGATATCATATAGATGGTGGAGACTATCCTTGCCAGAGTAGAGGGTGTGGAGCTCGTCCCACATGCCTTTGGCCGTCTCATGATACATGGCCAGGCGATAAGATTCGCCATCAAGAGAGTTGAGAAGCCAAGTCTGCACACGCCCATCATTTCGCAACCATTCCTCAGTAGGGATACCGATAACGGTCTGAGTCAAGTGATGAAGGAACCCTTTTGACTGAAGGACACGGCGAACCGAGTGTGCCCATTCCACAAAGTTCTTCTTGCCAGTGAGCGAAATTGTAGTGATCCGAAGCTCGTCGCGGACTTCCTGGAGAGAGGCCGGGCGTTCAGGAGGAGGAACTGCCGTGCCGACTGAGTCCGCAGATGTAGACATGGGGGCGACCTGGAGGAAGCGGAAAGACAGCGGACTGGAAGAGGTCGCAGCGCGCTGGAGGAGGTCGCGGCGAGCTGGAGGAGGCCGCGGCGAGCTGGAGGAGACCGCAGCGAGCTGGAGGAGACCGCGACGGACTGGAGGAGGCAGCGGCGGACTGGAGGAAGCCGCGTTGTGCACAGAGACGCTCAGCAAGGAGCGGACTGGAGGAGGCAGCGGCGGACTGGAGGAGGCCGCGGTGGGCACAGACGCTCAGCAAGGAGCGGGCTAAAAGAGGCCGCGGCGGATTGAAGAGATCGCGGCGGACTGGATCAGACCGCGGCGGACTGGATCAGACCGCAGCGGACTGTAGCGAGCTGAGAAGAGACAAGCCGGGGAAGCAAGAAGCGACCGCAGCGGGCTGGACCAGTCCGCAAGACTGAAAGGACGCAGAGAAGCGGGCCCGCGACGGACAGGGAAAAGAACTTGGCCGCCTGAAGAGGAAGGAGAGCAGCCGCAAGCAGGGGAGAAGTGCGGACAGAAGGAGGCCGCTGGGCTTACGGCGGACGAAAGAGACCAAGAAGAGGAGGCGAATACCGAGTTCGCAGCGGACAGGAAGAGGCCGCAGCGGACAAGGGGAAGCAGTGGACCCCACAGGATCCGAGAGAGGGCTATATAAAGAGGGGACCAGAGGAGGAAGGAAGAGGAGGGAAGAGGAGTGGTTCCACGGGAGGAGAGAAAGCGGACTGGACAAGGGAGGCCGCAGGAGAGATGCGACTAGCAGGTGCGGACACACACACGCAGGCCGCAGAGATCGCAGGCCGCAGGGCGGATAGGAAAGGGAGTCCGCAGGAGTCCGGAACCTCCCTCTGATACCATGTAGAAATGGAGAAAGCCAACCTGGTATATATGTCCACTTGGTATAAATACAAAGAATGAGTACATATATATAGATGAGAGAAAGAGAGAGAAAAGTCCTATACACAATGTGGGACTAAAGAGAGGAGAGAAAAACAATAAATGCTATACAAATGGGCCTAGTTTAAGTGGGCTTTTCCAACATCAACAAATGCCCGGGTCACATAAGTAATAAAAGTGATGCACATAAGTAATAAAAGTGATGCGTCCACAACGATTATGTATCGAACTGCGATATAGTTAACCTAAATAAAACTTATCTAGACGATTGATTGATTTTGGGTTGATTATATTTAAAAAGTGATAAAAAAATATCTATTTATTTTTTATAAAATATTAAAACAGATAATTAAATTTAGGATTAAAATTTATGAGATTTGGAGTTAGGGTGATTGTTTCATAACATAAATATTAACTATATAAATCTGTTATGAGTTATGATGGTGTCGTACTGCGTATTATTATCATTATGTGGGTGCCTCCTGCCTCGAGCCCCGGGTCTAGTTTTAGGTGTCATCATTAATGTTTTGTCTTTTTATATGTTGTAGCCTATATAAAGGCATGAGTAGTGTATGTTGACGATTTGAAATGAAGTTCTAGTTCCTTGTCCCTTGTCGTGGGATTATTGGTGGCTCCCTCCTACAACGAGCAACCCCGCCTAGGCAGCGACGGTTCCGGCTCCGCGGTATCTCCGCCATCGTCATCTCCACCTCCGGCCACCATTCCGACGAGTTACCACCGCCGACCCAAAACTTCTCCTCGACCGACGCCTCCTCCCCTGCTTTCTGCTGCCATTGACGCCACTATTTCCCCGTCGTTTTCACAGACCGCATATCCAGTCGCAGGCGACGCACCGACGGAAAACGCCGTTTCGTTTCCTGCTCCAGCGCCGACCCGCCTGGACTGCTCCTCTTCCACCAAGATCTGCCGGTGCCTTGTTACGGGAAACAAGACCCACAGAACTGCGAGGGCTGGCGTTCCGCTGGATAGTCGACCGACCAGACTCCTTCCCTCGACAAAGACGCTGACGATCGTGCTCGTCCATCGCCGTTCCAGAGCTGCCTCTCCCTGCTTCCCTCGAGCCGCCCGCTTCTACCTGCTTTCCTCGAGCCGCCCGCGCTCTGCTTTTCATCGAAGCCCATCCCGCCGCGCTATGCCATCATATCTTTTCCATTTCCTTTAATCCGTGGACCCCACCCTGTCCTATCCCAATTCCTTTCCATATTTAATTACCTGTTTTTTTTCTTCTTTCTCATTTCCTATAGTTATCCCGCACTGTTCCCGGGCCCTTAGACCGTTTTCACCATTATTGACCCGGCTGCCACCCACTTGATCAATCCCTGCCTTCTATTTATTTCAATTTTCCAGCACTCACTTCTCTTTTTTAGTACCAATATTGGGCGTCACCGCGGCTCCCGTGGTCACTCTCAGACTTCCGACTCGGCGCGATCCCACCGGTCGGTCACCCGTTCTTCTTCTCGCTCCTCTACTCACACTATGGGTGACTTATCTGAACAATTCAATCAGATTATGACCATGCTCCAGGCTGTGATGGCGCAACAAGCTGCGCATACTGTTCTCGGGGACCGTCAACAGGAGGCCATTATTGCGCTCTCCAAGCGCATCGATGACCTGTCTATCACCCCGACACACGATCATGTCAGTAGCAGTCAGGAACAACCACTTCTTCGCACTGCCCCGCCGCCCCTGACCGTCCACGAGCCGCTGGGGCCAGTCCTCGCGCACCCCGACGCAGTAATTGTACCACGCTATACCAGATTGGACTTTCCAACCTATGATGGGAAGAGTGATCCTTTGAGTTGGCTCACCAAGTGTGAGCAATTCTTCAGCCACCAGCAAACTCCAGCAGCAGATCGGATCCATTTAACATATTTTCATATGCTCGACTCCGCGGTTTTATGGGCTTCCCGACTTCTCACCGACCGGTCGAATCTGATTTGGGGTGACTTCAAACGACTCTGCAACTTACGTTACAGACCTCCTATCCGTAGTAATTCCCTCGGCGCACTCACATCTCTACGCCAAACTGGTACCGTGGACGAGTACCTAGAACAATTTCAGCTTCTCTCAGCACATGTCCCTCTTACCCCGGATATGCAAGTCGACATTTTCACCGCTGGACTTCACGAGCGACTGGATGTTGAGTTTGAGGCCCCTCCGGACTTATTGACTGCTATGAGTCTGGCCTGACTCTGTGATCGTCGCCTCCAGCTGGCCCAGGAAGTCTATCCACCTGCCACCAACATTATTCAACAAGGCCGTATCGAGGGTCCCGCAGCCCTACCGGTCCGCCGATTATCTCGGGCTAAGACGCTGCACCGCCACGCTCAGGGATTATGTTTCAATTGCGACGAGCAGTACACTCGCGACCACAAATGCACCCGGCTTTTCTACCTGCATGTTGAGGATTCTGACGACGAGGGCATCAGATAAAGCTTGAGGACAAGATTTTTTGGAGGAAGGATGAGATGTTATGAGTTATGATGATGTCGTACTGCGTATTGTTATCATTATGTGGGTGTCTCGAGCCCCGGGTCTAGTTTTAGGTGTCATCATTAATGTTTTGTCTTTTTATATGTCGTAGCCTATATAAAAGCATGGGTAGTGTATGTTGAGGACATGAAATGAAGTTCTAGTTCCTTGTCCCTTGTCGTGAGATAATTGGTGGATCTCTCCTCCAATGAGCAACCCCGCCTAGGCAGCCGCGGTTCCGGCTCCACGGTATCTCCTCCATCGTCATCTCCACCTCCGGCCACCATTCCGACGAGTTATCAATGTTACGGAAGTAGGCCCGTAACAAAATCATGAGTTAAATGGTGCAATTTTATAAGGAGTTTTGTATAACCGACGACGAGATTTTTTAAGTACGTTGAAACCTCTTGGTCTAGTCGATTCAATTATTATTCTCTAGCAGACGCCACGTCGTGGACCAAACATATCTAGAATGATAGTGAATGCGTTAATGCTCTGTGAAAAGTACTAACTACATTCAATATTTAAAAATTTAGCTACTCTATAGAACATTACCAAGTGACTCATAGGTATTTAAGGACCTGTTTGACTAAGCTGTGACTGTGCAGGAAGCAGTGATGAGAAACAGTGACGCAGGAATCTGCTGTTTTGCAGTGGTGAAAAAATTCATGAAACTGTTTGGAAAACTGTATTTGCCGTGCTGTGTGAAACAGTGGTGCAGAACAAAACAGAAATGAAAATTAAACAGTTGTGCATAATTAAATTGTAATGTAAATTTCACGCCAATCATAATTAAACATGAATTAAAATAAATAGTTCGTATCATTTTTAATGTCCAACTCCGCATTAAACAACTTGTTCGACGCAAAATATTAGGTAAATATAATTGATAGCTCTGATGGTCTCTTTTCTCCAATGCGAATAATTCTCATCTGCAAAAGAAATTTACGCCAGAGTAGATGAATTTAATATCAATTAAATAATGTATATGCTAAACTACATATGATTGAATTTTACCCGCGAGCATTTTTCAATTGGTCTGCAATCAACTCTCTCAAAGCAGACATCTCAGGTGCACCTGTCCCATCATATATTACCGACTCTACCCTCGGAGTTGTGACTCTGACAGTTCCTCGTCGTTGTGCCCGATGTTCGTATGCCTCCGGATGCACAAAGGTCTCATCAAGATCACATGCTCTGAACTCTGGATCAACCCTAGACGGATGCCTTCTTATGTAATTATGAAGGGCCATTGTAGCCACCACAATTAAACATTGCTTTGAGAAGGAGTATTGTGGCAATTTCCTAAGGATGTGCCATTTATTTTTCCAAACGCCGAAGCTCCGTTCAATAACAGAACCCAGTGATGAGTGCGCTAAGTTAAATATTTCACGGCGACCTTCAATATATCGATTGCCTCGAGCGAAATCCGTCAAATGATACCTTGTTTCTGGAAATGGTTTAAACAGTCCAGTTTCTAACGGATATCCGCATCCATCAGATAATATTTCCCTGTATTGAATTGTTTTGTAAAACACAAGTTTAAATTGTAATAGGGGAAAAACTTTGATTTGTAATGCGGGCTAAAATTTACTTGAAGGTGTATATGGAAATTTACACCTTTTATCTCGCATAACTCGATTATAAATGCGGCTATCATGAGCTGAACTTTCCCATCCTGACACAACATATGTGAAGCACATATTGAAATCACACACTGCCATTACATTTTGAGTCGGCGATCCATGTCAGCCAATATATGATACTTGCTCATGTATCAAAATACAAGCATCCACATGTGTCCCATCAATTGCTCCAATGCAGTCCTTGAAAAACGGCATGTATCTATCATCATTTTGAATATGTGCGAGAATTCCTTCAAACTTTGGATCAGTTGGAGCTATGATATCCATTGAAAGTCGTGTAAGTGCACGTAAACCTTCCTCGAAAAATTTGCTAACTGTCTCAGTTGAATGTTGGAATCGTTCTGATATCTTTCGTAGAGTTTCATGATGGCCAAGAATGTACAGTGTCATTCCCAGAACCTCTCTGGTTATAGTCCTTCTATATCCTTTTAAACCATATGATTCCTCTAGTAAAATCAATAAATTCAAAAAGATTTGTTTGGACATACGAAAATTATCGAAAAATCTGCCTGGATGCCCTGTTAATAATTCTGCCATCCATTTCTCCCCAGTTTGCTTTGAGGTCATGCAAGGTATTTTAATAGGAGATTGGAGTACGTATTTGCTTATTACCAAAACGCTCACCGCAACGAGGTTTTGGTAAATAATAAACCTCCGTTTCTGGTTATTTTGGTGAATTAACATGACTTGTTCATCATTAAACATAACATCATCATCATTGTTCTGCTCTTCCATCGTGAAAATACCTGATAACAAGACTATTTAAATGAACATGCAACAATGCTAATAAATGAACATACAACAATGCTAATACCTGCTAACTATTTAAATGATCATAACAAGATGTCTATTGGTCAACATAAACAACAATGGTAGGGTCCAAATTAACATACACATCAAAAGATTAACATTACAAAACATTGCAAGAGTTCGAAATAAGCCAAATAACAAGAGTTTCATACAAAACATGATCCCAAAATAGACCCAATAACAAGAGTTTCATATAAACATGATTCCAAAATAGGCCAAATTACAAGAGTACTTAAAAGAAGCTAATGAGACCATAATTATAAGACATTCACTTCAGAGAATCCATGTAACGCTTCCTCAACCAGGAGACCTTCCGATCGTCCTGTAGATTCATAAAAACAATGCGATTGTTGAGATTTATGAGGTACAGTGTGGCAAAATCGTACATGTCTGTATCATCGAATATCTGTGGAAACTTCTCAAGCTCGTGTACTGCCTCACTCAACATAAATATACTCGGAGGAACAATAGGTGCTGCAATCGTAAGCCCTATTGATCGGGTAACATCTAGTAACCCATCAAATTGTGCAATCAAGACATCCTTTGTGCTTTCTTGGTTTTTGTTACCTTTGCGCGCTCTTTTTATGCCCAAGGTCATTTTTGAGCTTGAGCCAACATCGTTACCTTTACTTTCATTCGTGCCTCCATCACATTGTGTGTGCACACTCTCATTTATTTTAGCATTTGGGGTTGCAACACTCAACAACATGATCATCGTCATTGGAAAGAGACTCTGATTGAGAAAACATAGGGTGCATTTCACCTATTGATGGGATCCATAATTTCTCTCCAGTAGCAACCACCAAGCTAAACATCTTCTCCATTTTTTCTTTAAGCTCTGGTGCTATGCCTGTATATCGGAATTTCTTGGCGGTAGGTAACATCTAGAAAGAGGAAAACTGTTAATAGAAATATACATAAACTTTTTTCTATGAAATTAAGCAATACTAAGAATTTCCGTAAAACCTTGATGCGTTCTTCCCACTATTCATCGGAAGCATCAATCGTTCTTTTGGTTGAGTTCCACCCCAAACCAGTCTCACCTCTTTTGAGATCCCTCCAAAGCTTCCACTCACGCTTCAACTGATTCCATTTGTTCTTCAATTGTGCTCGAGTGTAATTAAAAGTTGTACGGTTTTGAAGTTTTTAATCAGGTTGATCCATCCATATCTGCTGAAATCGGTGTTTGACCTATTTCCTAGGTCAATCTTTTGAATACAGAGATCACAAAATATGCGTACGTGTGCAGACTCCCATTGTGCAAAAGTTGCACCTTCCTTTGGTTTATCCATCACATGCCTAAAAACAGAAAGAAGATTTTTTCTAATTATTCAATACTACACATTACATATTGGAAGGAAGCATGCCGACCACAAAAAAAATCGCTGCTTTCCCAAAACTTTCAACAAAAATTAACACAGATCAACATAATTTCGGCTATGTGCACAGATCAACAAAAATTAACACAGATAAAAAAATGGTTGTTTTCTATACTCATGCCCACCACCAAAAAAAATTGCTGCAGTGGATAATCGTAACATGTGAGAATCACACAGATCAAAATTACAAACTATGCTATCACTTGGAGAAACTACAAACTACAGGAATTTCAGAAACAAGCCAAAAACATGAGGAACTTACCACCAGAGAACTACCACCTGGAGAAGATGCAAAAGTAACACACTAGGCTATGTGAGAACTACAAACTACACGATAATCGGAAACAAGCAAAAAACAAACCCAGCAACAACAATGTTAACACCTGGAGAGACTTTACACAAAAGGAATTTACCACCGGAGAAGATGCACAAGAGGAGAGGTCGAGCAGAGAAGACGAAGAGAATCCTGCGTTGGGGAAGCGTTAGGATGACAGATTTGGCGGAGAGGACGTAGAAAAATCGACCAAGAAAGTAGGCCTCGACGAACATACCTAACGGAGGAGAGGTAGGGCGGAGAAGAACGCCGGCGTGGACAACGGGATGGAGTGGCCGCGGGCTCAGGAGCGCTGCAAGTTTCACCGGTAGAGGTATGACGCCGGAGGAGAGGTAGGGCACGAGAGAGAAATCGCCATTTTTCGCGATTCTTGGCCGCGAGAGGCAGAGCACGGACAGAGGAGAGGTAGGGCGGAGAAGAACGCCAGCGTGAACAACGGGATGGAGTGGCCGCGGGCTCAGGAGCGCTGCAAGTTTCACCGGTAGAGGTAGGGCGCCGGAGGAGAGGTAGGGCACGGGAGAGAAATCGCCGTTTTTTGCGATTCTTGGCCGCGACAGGCAGGGCACGGGAGGAGAGGTAGGTCATGGGAGAAAAATCACTGTTATAGCGCGATCGCAGCCACCGCAGTTTCACCGCACTTTTCATTTTCCTGTTCGGCGGTGCTTCCCCTGCTGCTGCGGCGTGCTGCTCCCAGACTGCTTTACCAAACAGGCCCTAAATCTATCACTATTCACGGATCTGTAAATCAATTGATTCATTGTCCGATATCAATGATTACACACGAATCTATAGTAGTGGCCAACTAAACTAAAATACATAATAGACACATGAATAAAACTCTAATCATTCAAAATATAATTGAATAAAACTCTAATCATTCAAAATATAATTGAATAAAACTCTAATCATTCAAAATATAATTGAATTTAACTCACTCATAAAAATCCCAATATCAATTCATGTTATTACAATCATCCCAACAAGAGAGTTTGCCTCTTATTATTGGGCAAAGCACAAAATGCAAATTAAAAGAATTGCATGATTTTAAATAAAAAGTTCACAGAAGAGAGAATAGAAATGCAAACGCTACTAATGTCACCATTCCCATAGAACATTCACAAGCAAAACTCCAATTCGGACTTCAAAATATTTTTCCTTCGATTTCTCTACGAGTTTCCTTTCCAGAATCTCTTTACAATAAACATAAGAAGCTCTGAGGTGTAGGAGAGGATTGAAGAAAGTTGACGAAAGGTCTTACGAACTAAGAAAGGTCCTCTTAAAATTAACATTGTATGATTTTATAGGAAATAACGCATGAGCGTGCGTTTGTTGCAACGACATCAAACTGCCAAAGAGATAGAGATAACTGTTGGGGAAACATGGTCGTGCGTATAAACACATGAGCGTGTGCTTTGTTATAACTGACAAGGAGGTGGAGAAGCCATGAAGAACACACGAGCATGCTTGAGGACGCACATGCGTCCTTTGGGGGAGAACGCACAGGTGATGCGTTTGATTTTGACCTGGGCTGTATGAACGTGCGTTTGGGTGCATGGGTGTGTTGATGTCTACACGTTCATGCTTGTGCACATGCGTATGGAAGCACAGTCGTGCGGTCAAATGTGTGTTTTCAGATAATGCTCATATGCCTTTGTCTTCTCCTTTTCGTCCCAAGTCCTCTCATTAGCTCCATTTAGCTTCATTATGCTCTAATATGCTCCTTTCTTTGCCCCTTACAAAACAAAATAATATATAAATCCATCTCTATAAAATTAAAACACATAAAAATTCAATGCAATCTAGGGTGAAAATGAGGAGAATAAATGCCACCTATTTGATACTACCCTAAACGTAAATTTTGCTATTCCGGAGCAAAGATAATCCTAAATCAAGAAATTGATGAGAGATGCATAATCATACATGTTCTTTAACTAGAATTCTTTCCACCCTTTCATATACATGATATTAATACATGGCTTCATTAAACTAAAATTTTCCATAAACATAAAATATAAATACAACATAACTTATCAGAAATTAAATTCCCACTATGTTAGACTTAACCATGTAAATGTGCATTGAGTTAATACGATAATATTATATGAGATTTTTCCTATTACTGAAGTTAGAGTGCTGTTGAAGCCAAATTTGACCTCAACTGAAGTTCGAAGAAAAAGGGGTGCAGCCGAAACCTACTTCTCTCAAGTCTCACCCCTTGACTGGATTCTAAGGACCTAAGACTGACCCAAAAGCCTCAGCAGGGAGGTCCCACCTCACACCCGGAAGATCTCTGAGAGCTTCCCCTCCAAAGCCAAAGCTGGGCTAGGAGCTCCTCAGAAAGCACTAGAATTCCGGAGACAATGATCGCTTGCTTTCTAAGGAGCCCTTATGGGTCTATTTATAGCATTTTGCTGTCCTGAATTTACTGAAAAGCCCCTAGTTGGTCTGCCAATAGATGAATCCCGCTGTTTTCCTGAGGGTACTGAAGTAATTTCTCCTGAGGGCAATTAAGACATTCCTTCAAAGGCCCTGGGCCCCACTCGGCGAGAACTCGGCGGGAACTATGCCGAGACCCTTCTGCCCAGGGTATGGCGCGACCGTTCTCGCTTGGCTTAGGAGAGAACCCTTTGAGATAGGAGCTTGGTTTGGGCGAGAGTGCTTCCGCGCGGCCCGCGCTTGGCGTTCTCGGCCCACGATTTCTCTCTTATAGCACCCGGCGAGAACGTTCCCGCCTTCTGTGGGCGAGATCCCCCTGAGGGCGGGACCACTTTGGTTAACCCTCCTGCGACCATTGTGCCTCCTTGTCTGGCTCAGCGAATATGGGGTTGTACACAATCCCCGCTCTTTTTGAGCTAGCACCGCGCTCGAAAAGACATGTCCAACCCCCAAAAATATTCGCTGAGCACGTGTCAACATCAGGGAATCTTTCGGTGGGCCGTACGGTGTCTATAAATATGTGTGCCGATAGACGGTCATAACACTTTCCTCGGGCCGTCGTTTTCCTTCTGAGCTCTCGCCCTCTCTTGCGATGCCTTCTAAGCGTGCCGATAAACCTCTTCCGCAGGATCTGCAGGACCGCATCAACGCGGCGCAGGCGCGAGCTAGGGCTAATAGTGCCCTTGTCGCCCCATGGCTAGCGAGACAGCCGTCAGTTGCTGAGCCTCCTTTGCCTAAGAAGAAGAAGAAGAAGAAGGTGAAGGTGGTTCAGCGGGACCTATCCCGCGAGAACAGGAGCCCGCCCACCCCGACCCCTAGTTGCGCGGACGGCGCCTCGCCGCGGAAGGTAAGCTTGATATACCCATTAACAACCAGTTGCTCAATTGCTTAACTTGATACCTCTCGCAGGAGACGGTTCCCGATGCTGCCGCGTCCCCGCGAGAACGTTCGGATCCCCTCTCTAGCCATCACGATGATCAGCCGCGGGTTCCCGAGGCGCCTCCTCCGTCAGACCCGAACACCGCTGGTAAAGGTTTCCTTCTTGGCTTCGCCTGGTATTTTTTAAATACTGACCTGGTTCCTCGCAGCGCCAGTTTCCGCACCTCCGGATCTCGTCACCCGGGATGGTGGGGCGAGAACAGCGAATCAGTCTGCCCATGCGGCTGACTCCTCTCTACCGGCGAGAGGAAAAGATGCCGAGATCCCTGCACCACCGCTAGACTCTAGCCTTCTAGCGGTTGAGGAGACCCGTTCCCCCGCTCTTGATCAAGCCGGGATCACCATCCGCAAAGTCTACCCCCCAGGCAAAGGAAAGCCAATCCACCTCCTCTTTGGAGCAGAGGGGGGGGCCGGGCCTTCTCGCTTGCCGTCGACCGGGGGGCCTCGTCACTCCGAAGGTATACAGCCGTTTTATCGCTGCTACCCTTTAGTTTCCGCTAAAATGGGGCTTCTTTCGATAGGGGACAAGGACTCGCGGCCTGGCGCTGAGGTAGAGGAAGAAGAAGAAGAAGAAGAAGAAGAAAGAGAAGGAGAGGACGGCGAGAGCTCTCCCTTCCCTTCATCTGACGAGATGGAGGAGATCCTGACCGGTGCCGGGAGCGCAAAAAGACGGGGGAAGAAGGTTGCCGCCGTTCTGTCGAAACTCATCCGGCGAGAACGGGTCCGCGACCTTGCGGCCCGAGAGTTTCGCCAGTCAGTGGAGAAGAGGCTGGAGTCCTTGGAGCGAGACTTCCTTCTAGGCGAGATGGACCGGCCCGGGGGAGCTACCGCTGGGTCTTCACCTGAGAGATGCATTGAGAGAATCCGGGACCTGTCTCGCCGGGTTGACCTAGGATGCAGCGTTCTGTCATCCTACTTCAACCCGCAAGCGCCCCCCCGGACCAAGTTGCGGGACCGAGGCAAATGGCGTTGGGAGCAAGGGAAATGGCGCTGAGAGCCGTACTAAAGCGCGAGACCTCCCCTCCTCTTCCTCTGGCCTTCCCTTCTCTAATGTACCCTCACTTTCTTTTTCGCTTGGAGTCGTAACTGTTGTTCCCGCACTTTGTTTGCTTATTATATTGTTATTATTTTTTATCGCGTTCCCGCTCAGCGAGAGCGACGGCCCTGTCTTTAATATTTTTGTATGCGTATGAGTTATCTTCCCAGCTCTTTGGGGTGGCGAGAACCACCTTGCTTCCGCCTACTTTTCCCGCCGCCTGACACTTTGCAACATTCGCGCCAGCTGTTTAATCGGTCGCTGTCAGATTCGGGCGGGAAAAACGAAGCGTCGCTGACCTAGGACGCGGCGGCTGTACCCTCGCCGCCTTTCTGAAAACAACCATCATTACCACGATTTCCTATAAATAGGAGGCCCACCTACCACATTCATTACTCTGACTCCAGTCTCTCTCCTCTTTGCTGTTGTTCTCGCAGTCTTCGCAAAGCTCTCGCCCCTTTTCTGTCTTCCACTTCCGTTCTCGCCTTGTTCTCGCTCTCGCCTTCTCCCCGTAGATCTCGCCTTCAATCCCTATCGCGATGCCGGGTGGTGGTGAAGGACGATCGAACTGCGCGGAAGCCTTCCAAAAACACCTCTTCCCTTCCTGCACCCTCACTCTGGAGGAGTTCAATCTGACCAAGGCCCAGCACGTTCCCGCTGGCTTCGTCGCGCGGCCCCCGGGCAGTCATGACAAGGTCAACACTGCCGGGGAGGGGGAGCTCGCCATCCCCATAGAACACTTCGAGGTGGGCTTCCGCCTTCCGCTGTGGCCTGAGATGCGACAGGCTCTCCGGTACTACGGGGTGGTTCCCGCGCAGCTGAATCCTAATTCAGTTGCCATTCTCGTGGCATTCATATGCTACATGCGCTCCGAGAGGATCGAGTTCAGCCTGCCGATCTTCCGCAAGCTGTTTACCTTCCGCGCGAAAGGAGGCGTGGTGTTCTTTTCCGGGCAGCTTCTGAAGACGATCGGTCTCGCCAACAAGCATCATCATTGGGGCGAGAAGTTCATCTACGTCTCCGGCGACTTCGGGAACGTACCCTTGGCCCCCATCCAATATGAGGATGCCGCCTACAAGCCTCCGTCCTTGGGCTCCCGCGAGAGCGCCCTCCTTGAGTTCTTCGGAACCAAGGACTTCGACGTCCTCCACCTCCGGCGAGACGTCGATTCTCTTTCCCCTGTGCTTCCGGGAGAAGGTAGGGTCTCGCCTTCACTTGTCTTTTTTCTTGCCTTTTCCGAGATTAGAGCTTATCACTGTTGTCTTTTGTAGGAGAGCGCGAAATCCCTCTCCGCCAGCCTTTTGACGAGGCTCGCGCCGGAGAGAGTCAGCCTCCGAAGGACCTGCTGGCTCTTGCGAAAGCCGCCGCGCAAGCCTGCCGAAAGGAACCGGGCCTCCCTCCCTCGAGCGGTGTTGTGAAGCGAAAACCGGTTGCTTCCGCACCTCAGGCAATCAAGAGGCCCAAGACCATGGATACCGAGAAGGGCAAGGCTGCGGTTGTCCAGCCCGTCCAACCTCTCCCCCCCGGCCGCTCCTTCGAGGAGGTCTTGGAGGCAGCAAGCAGGGTTGCGGCCACCAGGGGCGGCTCGGGGACTCCTGCCGAGAACCCTCGGACCCCTGGCGCCGCCGAGAGCGAGGGTGTCGCCGCCGGGACCTCCGGCCAACCCCCGTCTGAAGAGGTGCCGCGGGGCCATCGTAACTTTGGCCTTGGCGTGAGGTACCTGGACGCGGAGAACAAGCCGCTGCTGCAATGGGACCCTGACGCCAACAAGGTCACGGTCTCGTCCCTCTTGCCGAGCTGGGCAGAGCGAGACGAGGTCACCGGCGAAGCTTTCGCCTTAGGGTATGGCCTCTACAGCCGGGAGGATGCTAGCGTCTTCGACAGGATGTCGACCCGGATGCTGGCATATGACTCCACTCGCGCTTTAATGCGTGGGCTGGAGCTCGCGCACATGTGCGCCCGGCGGAGCATCACGATAGACCGCAACTTTCAAGATATGTTGAAGGCCAGGGAGGATGCGGTGGCCCGGGCGGCCTCTCTGGCCAAGGAGCTGGCCGAGACCCAGCAACTACTATCCTCGCGCCGAGCGGAAGGGGTAAGCGAGACTTTTCCTAATCAGTTGTTCTCGCAATCCTAACCTTTTTCTTATGCTAACCTCCCGTTGTTCAGGATTCCGCTCAAGCCGCCCTTCGCGAGGAGCTGTCTCAGGCCCGATATGACAACGTTCTCCTGCGAGAACAGATCGCGCGCCTCGAGGCGAGTGCCCCCCCTCCGCTGGACGAGAGATTGAAGAGCCAGTATTACTCGGCTTATGACATCGACAAGCTCCTTCAGGGGAACGCGCAAGCAACCGTGAAGCTGACGCTGGAGACGCTGCGCGACATCAACTGCTGGGACGAAAGGGGCAAAGACATTACCGCTCCACAACTTGTCCCGTGGCTCTTCGAGCCCGTCCCTAAGCCCCCTGGCGCCCCCGATACTCCTCCCTCGGATGTCCCAAAGTCCCCCGAGGCGGATGGCGAGACCTCCGGGGGGAGCTCCGGCGGAAGCTCTAGCGGAAGCTCCAGCGAGACTTCAGAAGGGTACAGCTTGTCCCCTTGAGGGTCCTCTTCTTGTTTTTGTTCTTCACTTTCATGTAAAAGCGCGAGACGCTATCACTTTGTACCTGTATTCAGTATTTGTTAATGCAAATATTTTTTCTTGCGAACATTTTTTGTTATTTGCGAATGTGTTTGATGTGGTTGTCGTAGTCGAATGCTTTTGGCGTAGGCTTCCGCCAAGGCCCCTGGCCTTCATAGGAAATTCGTAGCGATGAATCAGCAAGAACCCGCGGTAACCGGCCAGCCGGAAGCGTAACCCTCGGATCCTTAGGACGGGACCGTCCCCTCTAGACTGCGCGAGCTCCCTCTGGCCCGTCGCCTAACGCTCTCGCCTGTTTATTCGAGAGAGCGCCGAGAGGGGCCTTTTTGGCGAAAGCCTTCCCACCTCGAGATCCCTTTGATAGGGACTCTCCTGCCGAGATCCATTCCTGCCGAGATCTATCTCAGCCGAGATCCATCCCTGCCGAGATCAATCCCTGCCGAGATCTACCTCAGCCGAGATCCATCCCTGCCGAGATCAATCCCTGCCGAGATCTACCTCAGCCGAGATCCATCCCATCCTTTTCCCTTTTCACTTGGTATCCTCAACGTGTTTCCTGCCTTGTACAAATCTAGCCAACCAGACCAAACCTATCCCCCACAGGCGAGCCTTCGGACCTGCTAGCTAGATGAGAGCCTGCGCAGCGGGTCTACCTGGGGCCGAGCCGAGCTCGGGGTGCCGATGAAGATTTCAAACCATCCAAACCTATCCCCCACAGGCGAGCCTTCGGACCTGCCAGCTAGATGAGAGCCTGCGCAGCGGGTCTACCTGGGGCCGAGCCGAGCTCGGGGTGCCGATGAAGATCTCAAACCATCCAAACCTATCCCCCACAGGCGAGCCTTCGGACCTGCCAGCTAGATGAGAGCCTGCGCAGCGGGTCTACCTGGGGCCGAGCCGAGCTCGGGGTGCCGATGAAGATCTCAAACCATCCAAACCTATCCCCCACAGGCGAGCCTTCGGACCTGCCAGCTAGATGAGAGCCTGCGCAGCGGGTCTACCTGGGGCCGAGCCGAGCTCGGGGTGCCGATGAAGATTTCAAACCATCTAAACCTATCCCCCACAGGCGAGCCTTCGGACCTGCCAGCTAGATGAGAGCCTGCGCAGCGGGTCTACCTGGGGCCGAGCCGAGCTCGGGGTGCCGATGAAGATTTCAAACCATCCAAACCTATCCCCCACAGGCGAGCCTTCGGACCTGCCAGCTAGATGAGAGCCTGCGCAGCGGGTCTACCTGGGGCCGAGCCGAGCTCGGGGTGCCGATGAAGATTTCAAACCATCCAAACCTATCCCCCACAGGCGAGCCTTCGGACCTGCCAGCTAGATGAGAGCCTGCGCAGCGGGTCTACCTGGGGCCGAGCCGAGCTCGGGGTGCCGATGAAGATCTCAAACCATCCAAACCTATCCCCCACAGGCGAGCCTTCGGACCTGCCAGCTAGATGAGAGCCTGCGCAGCGGGTCTACCTGGGGCCGAGCCGAGCTCGGGGTGCCGATGAAGATCTCAAACCATCCAAACCTATCCCCCACAGGCGAGCCTTCGGACCTGCCAGCTAGATGAGAGCCTGCACAGCGGGTCTACCTGGGGCCGAGCCGAGCTCGGGGTGCCGATGAAGATCTCAAACCATCCAAACCTATCCCCCGCAGGCGAGCCTTCGGACCTGCCAGCTAGATGAGAGCCTGCGCAGCGGGTCTACCTGGGGCCGAGCCGAGCTCGGGGTGCCGATGAAGATCTCAAACCATCCAAACCTATCCCCCACAGGCGAGCCTTCGGACCTGCCAGCTAGATGAGAGCCTGCGCAGCGGGTCTACCTGGGGCCGAGCCGAGCTCGGGGTGTCGATGAAGATTTCAAACCATCCAAACCTATCCCCCACAGGCGAGCCTTCGGACCTGCCAGCTAGATGAGAGCCTGCGCAGCGGGTCTACCTGGGGCCAAGCCGAGCTCGGGGTATCACAAAACATTCAACTATATTATGCCATGGAAAATTCGGCACTAGCTAAAGGAGAATCAAGTGGTATAATTTAACAAGTTTAATCTTAAGATACATGGTTACATCCTTCCCCCCTCAGGGGTAGAAGCGTTTCAGATCATCACCACTCCAAGTGTGGCTTAGGGCTCTTCCCTCCACGTCCTGGAGGTAGTATCCCCCTGTTCCGAGGACTTCCTTCACTATGTATGAACCTTCCCAGTTCGGGTGGAGCTTACCCACGGGAGCCGATCTTCCTGCCGCGTCGACCTTTCTCAGCACCAGATCCCCTTCTGCGAACTGCTTGACCCTGACGTGCTTGTCAAAATGCTTGGCCATCCGTCGCTTGACTTCTTCTTGCCTGATAGCCGCCACGTCTTGCAGTTCCTCCATCATATCTAACGAGAGGCGCTGCCCCTCTTCATTTTCCACCCTCCAAGCCTCGTCACCCTCGCCCGCGGCTGTGACTCGCGGGGACCGGACCTCAAACTCCACCGGTAGGACGGCTTCACACCCATGAGAGAGCTTGAAGGGGGTCTCACCAGTGGCCGTGTTCGGAGTCGTTCGTAGTGCCCACAGGACCGATGGGAGCTGTTCCACCCAATTTCCCTTCAAGTTTTCCACCTTCTTCTTTAGTAGATTTACAATGATTTTGTTTGCTGCTTCCACTTGGCCGTTACTTCGAGGGTGATGGACGGAGGCAAACCGGAGATCTATTCCCAGTTGAGCGCAGAAGCTGATGAACTCCTCGCTGGCAAACTGGGGGCCGTTATCGGTCACTATTGCTTGGGGCAACCCATGTCTACAAATGATCTCTCCCCAGATGAAGTTCCTTATAACCTGCGAGGTGACCTTGGCTAAGGCTTTAACCTCTAACCACTTCGAGAAGTAATCAATCATGACCAAGAGGAACCTCCTCTGTCCACTAGCCGGAGGGAAAGACCCAACCAAGTCCATTCCCCAGATAGCAAATGGCCATGGCGCCGTGATACTCCGGAGTCTTTGAGCTGCCAAGAGTTGAAGGGGGGCGTAGAGTTGACATTTTTGACACCTCCTTGCAAACTCCATGGCATCCTTTCTTAGGGTGGGCCAGAAGTACCCCTGTCTGACCACCCTGGCCTCCAGTGTCCTTCCTCCAGAGTGACTGCCGCACTCACCCGAATGCACCTCCCTTAAAATCTTCGGGATTTCTTCTTCGGTCGCACATCTGGCTAGAAGCCCTGACAACATCTTACGATGCAGACCCCCCTCCATCATCAAGTAGTGAGCCGCCTTGCGCTTGAAGCTTCTCCCAACCTTGGTCCCCTCGGGCAGTTCACCGGTGGTTAGGAAGGCCACAAATGGATCCACCCACGAGGGCTGTCGATCCACCATCATCAGCTCTCCCTCCTCTATAGCCGGTCGGAATAGCTCCGTCAAGGTCCCTCCTACCCGAGGTCCGAACTTGGCCAGTCGATCGGCGGCTACACTTTCTTCCCTTGGAATATGTTGAATTGAGAAAGACCGAAATCCTCCGATGATCACCCTTACCTTGGAGAGGTATCTGATGAGGGTTGGCTCCCTAGTTTCAAACTCTCCCCGGATTTGCGATGTCACTACCTTTGAATCAGTGAAGACTTCTACCTCCTGAATCCCCAGCTCCTTTGCCAGGCGAAGGCCAGCAATAACAGCCTCATACTCCGCTTGATTGTTGGTCACTGGGAAATGTAAAATGACTGCTTGTTCTATGGTCACCCCCTGGGGACTCGTCAACACCACCCCCGCCCCTAGGGAGTGCCTTCCTGAGGCCCCATCAACCGTCAACTTCCATGCTTCTCGCGGTTGCTGCTCTTCCCCCTCAACCTCAACGACGTAGTCTACTAGAAAGTCCGCCACTGCCTGTGCCTTGATGGAGAGCCTTGGTACAAAGGAGATGTCGAACTCGCTTAGCTCAATGGACCACTTAGCCAACCTCCCCGAGTGCTCCACTCCTTCGAAAATCTTGCGGAGGGGGTGGTCGGTCACCACCCTAATCGAATGCGCTTGAAAGTACGGCCGGAGCTTTCTGGCCGAGATGATCAAGGCATAAGCGAGCTTTTCCAGGATGGGGTAGCGAAGCTCTGCATTTCTCAATATTCGACTGACGTAGTAGATGGGAAGCTGCTTCTTTCCTTCTTCTCTTACTAGGACGGAGCTTACCGCCTCCGCCCCTACTCCGAGGTACAAGGTCAAGTCCTCCCCATCCTTTGGGCTCTGAAGGAGGGGAGTCTGAGAGAGTTGCCTTTTTAGCCCTTGGAAAGCCTCTTCGCACTCGGCCGTCCATTCGAACCTTTGATTTCCCCGCAGCACTTTAAAGAATGAAGAACACTTGTCTCCCGCCCGGGAGAGGAACCTGCTTAGCCCAGCCAGCTTGCCTGTCAAGCGCTGGACCTCCTTGACGTCGCGAGGTGACTCCAAATCCAGGATGGCCTTGACTTTGTCCGGGTTGGGCTCCACTCCTTCCGGAGTCAGGAGATGCCCGAGGAACTTCCCGCGGCTTGCCCCGAAGACACACTTCAGGGGATTCAGCCTCATTTTAAATCTTCTCAGGGTGGCGAATGTTTCCTCGAGGTCTTGCAAGTGCGAAATTATGCATTTGCTTTTGATCATTAGGTCGTCGACGTAGACCTCCAAGTTCCTCCCTCTCTGATCCCGGAAGACCCGATCCATCATGCGCTGATAGGTAGCCCCTGCGTTCTTTAACCCAAAGGGCATCATCTTGTAGCTGAAGCACCCCTCCCTTGTGATGAAGGACACATCCTTGGTGTCAGGAGGGTGCATCCGGATTTGGTGGTAACCTGAAAAAGCATCTAAAAAACTCATGACAGAAAAACAGACGGCTGAGTCAACCAGCGCGTCGATCCGAGGCAGGGGGTAGCAATCCTTAGGGCATGATTTATTCAGTAAAGAAAAGTCTACACACATCCTCCATTTACCACATCCTTTTTTTACCATTACCACATTGGAGATCCAGCCTGGATACTGGATCTCTGAGATGAAGCCCGCCTCCAGGAGCTTCTTGACCTCCTCGCGAATGGGCTTCTCCAGCTTGGTGGCGATGGCCCTCATCTTCTGACGGATGGGGTGGGCGCGGGGATCCAGGTTCAGGCGGTGGCAGGCTACGTCGGCGTCGATGCCGGGCATGTCCGCCGCGCTCCAAGCGAAGATGTCAATGTTGCTTTGGATGCAAGCTCGCACCTGCTCCCGGGCCTCAAGACTCAACCCCCCGCTGATCCGCACCCTTTGCACCTCTCCTGCTTTGGTGAAGACCTCCATCTCTACCACTTCTTCAGCCGGTTCCAGCCGCGACTGTTCCCATCCGATCCTCGCATCTTCCTCGAGCTCCGGCTCTCCTTCTTCCTCCTCAATCTCCATCGCCTCCACCCCTCTCTGCTGCTGCTGCTCGGCTCCTACCCCCCTCGGGACCTCCCCCTCGACTTCCTCTGCCACTTCCCCCCCTACTTCCATCGCCCCTTCCGGGCTTTCCTGCTCCTCGTTCACCCGGACCCTCTGCACATCCTCTCGCGGCTTCCCTGTCTCTCCTTCTCCGACTTCCTCTCCAGCTATCTCTCCAGCTTCCTTTCTTACCTCCTCAAGGACCATCTCCTCTTCCTCCGCAACCTCTTCTAGGGCCGCCATCTCAATCTCCAATTCTTCCGCCTCCGCCATCCATGAAATGGTGTTGACTGCCGTAACGTAACATTGTCTTGCCACCTTCGGGTCCCCTCTAACCCTGACCTGCACCCCCCCATTGTTGAACTTGAGGCATTGATGGAACGAGGAGGGGACGCAGCGAAAGGCGCTGATGAGGGGACGCCCAAAGATGGCGTTGTAGCTGCTCGGGGCGTCCACGATCACGAACCTGCAGTTCCGCGATACGCCCCCCAACCTTACGTGCAACCCTACTCCTCCTTCCACCTCCTTCCTCTCCCCGGAGAATCCGAACAGAGGTCCGTCCGACGCTAAGACCCTCTTCCCTTCAACCCTCATCTCATCGAAAGCCTTCTTGAAGATGACGTTAACTGAGCTCCCGTTATCTACCAGTATCCTCGAAACGGTATAGTTCTCCACTGCCGTCTGGATCACCAGGGCGTCGCAGAACGGATCTTCATAGTCTGGCATGTCCGCTGATGAGAAAGTGATCTTTTCTTCTGGTGGGGGAACCTGGGAGGTTGAGGCTACCCCTCTCCGGTACATGGTTTGAAGGCTCCCCTTACGGGTTGCCTCAATCCCCACTCCTCCATGAATCACCCCGATTCCTCCCCGGGTCCCCACATCCACCCGGTCTTCACACCTGTCCTCCGCTTCTCCCTGCTGCACCTCCACTATCCTCATCGGTGGATCTTGCCTCCCTGTCCCTCTGGCACCCCTCAACTCTAAGAACTCCGGGCAGGTGGCCGTTGCGTGCCCCTCCTCCTGGTGGAAGTCACAAAACAACAACGCCTCCCCGCCCCTTCTCCCGTCTCCCCTTCCTCTTCTTCCTCCTCGAGCTCCCCTGGCTGCTCCTCTCCCTCTTCCTACTTCCATTGCCTCCTGCGGTGGTGGGGGACGATCCCTCGGCTCCTGTCTCCATGCCGGTCGATCGAACCTCCGGGGCTCCCGTAGGTTATCTCTCCCCCGATAGCCTTCTCCTGGACCTTGGGGGCGACCCTCCTGGGGCCTCCAACCCAACCGGTTGACCGGCTCCCGGGCCCCCCAACCCTGCTGCTGCCCAAACCTTCGGGGCTCCTCCCTTCTCCTATCTTCCCTCAGCTCCCTCTGCTCTCTTGATTCCTTCTGTCTTCCTGCTGCTGATTCTTTCCCGTCCTCTTCTGCTAGCTTGGCCAACTTCCTGGCGAATGCTGGGTTTGCTCTCTCGAAATCAATCTCCTTTGCCGCCCTCTCCATGAGCTCCTCAAAGGAGAGGGGGGGCATCCTCTTCAACTCCATGCTAAAAAATCCCGGTCTCAGCCCCAGGGTGAAGGCCAACATCAGCGCGTACCCTGGAACCTCCTGGACCAGAAGGATCTCTTCCTGGAACCGGTCGACATAATGACCCAACGTCTCATCCGGCCTCTGCCTCACGGCAAACAGACACTCTGCTTCCTTCTTTCGCTTCTTTGAGGTTGAGAACCTCAACAGAAAACTTCTCCGCAGATCTTCAAAACAGTAGATTGACCTTGCTGGCAACTGGTGGAACCAGTCACGAGCTTTCTCTTTCAACGTGATGGCGAACAGCCGACACTTGAAGGCGTCTTTCATCTGCCTTATTGACACAACGTCTTCAAACCACTGTACGTGCTGCACCGGGTCATCTTTCCCTGAGTAGTAGGACATGTCGGGCTCCCGGAACCCCTCCGGTACCGGAGCCGAGATGATGAGCTCGCTAAACGGGCTTTCGCCCCCTGCCTGGCGAGAGGGCACGTCTCGCGGCCTCGGCTGGCTCGCCCGATCCGCGAGACCGTGCCCTGGGAAGAGTTCCCGCACCGCCGCCTCCTTCTCGCCTGGCTCCGTCAATGCCTCCTTGCCCGGGCGGTGGCTCTGGCCTGGGAATAGCTCCCGCGCGGCCAGATCTCTCTCGCCAGCCTCGCCCGGGACCTCCTTTCCTGGGCGCTGCCCTGGGGCGTTCTCGCCTAAGAGCGGAACCTCTTCTATCGGGACCTGAGGGGTGGCCCACTCGCCTCTCGCCGAGAAGGCCAAGCTGATCGTCTGCAGAACCTCTCGCCTGAACTCATCCAGCATCCTCTTCGTCGCTTCCTCTCCCCGGGTGGGGGAGCCTCCAGAACCTGACCCTTCACCTTCACCTCCAGCCATGGGACAAAACTCAAGGCTTTCTTGAATCGGCTGCCTTCCACGCTCACCGCACCAGAACTGTTGAAGCCAAATTTGACCTCAACTGAAGTTCGAAGAAAAAGGGGTGCAGCCGAAACCTACTTCTCTCAAGTCTCACCCCTTGACTGGATTCTAAGGACCTAAGACTGACCCAAAAGCCTCAGCAGGGAGGTCCCACCTCACACCCGGAAGATCTCTGAGAGCTTCCCCTCCAAAGCCAAAGCTGGGCTAGGAGCTCCTCAGAAAGCACTAGAATTCCGGAGACAATGATCGCTTGCTTTCTAAGGAGCCCTTATGGGTCTATTTATAGCATTTTGCTGTCCTGAATTTACTGAAAAGCCCCTAGTTGGTCTGCCAATAGATGAATCCCGCTGTTTTCCTGAGGGTACTGAAGTAATTTCTCCTGAGGGCAATTAAGACATTCCTTCAAAGGCCCTGGGCCCCACTCGGCGAGAACTCGGCGGGAACTATGCCGAGACCCTTCTGCCCAGGGTATGGTGCGACCGTTCTCGCTTGGCTTAGGCGAGAACCCTTTGAGATAGGAGCTTGGTTTGGGCGAGAGTGCTTCCGCGCGGCCCGCGCTTGGCGTTCTCGGCCCACGATTTCTCTCTTATAGCACCCGGCGAGAACGTTCTCGCCTTCTGTGGGCGAGATCCCCCTGAGGGCGGGACCACTTTGGTTAACCCTCCTGCGACCATTGTGCCTCCTTGTCTGGCTCAGCGAATATGGGGTTGTACAAGTGCTCCTCTAAAATTCATTAGAGTCATCATCCATAGACTCTCATTTCAATAATTTTTCCACTCTTATACGATGAATTTGTGGGCTTGTGTGTATAATATATGAAATAACAAAACTTAGGCACTTTTTAAATAACAATATTTGTTTCTATTGAAGGAGTTTGTATAAAGGTCGGACGATTACTCGTGTGCAACTGCCCGGTGATATTAATGCATTGTAAAGGGCTGGGCGGTTTACCCTTGTATAACCACATGGTGTTGATTTCTATAAAGGGCCAGGAGATTACTGACACAAGGTAGTCTTTGAGGGGTGATTGTACTGATGCTATTGCAATCCTAAGTGAATGTGCGGACTGGACGCAAACAAACTTGTCATGTCGTCTCCTAGGCGACGCCTAGGCGTCCTGACGCCCAATAATGTACCAGGAGCCGGGCACCTTGAAAATTTAAGAAAAATAGGGAATAGACTGCAGTTTTTGCATAAATCGCAGTCTATTCCCCAATTTTGAAAAAAAAGGGCATAGAAGCGGTTTTATCAGTCTATATGCAGTTTAGACTGCGATTTTATTACAAAACCGCAGTCTATAAGCAGTATAGACTGCGTGATAAAACCACAGTCTATACCCTACTAAAATCGAAAAAGTCGCGATTTACCTTTTCACCGAGAGTTTTTACAGCTGCTGCTTTCCCGAAAAGTTCCTGGCGGTTTTCTTGCGAAAATTTCAGCCCTCCTTTGCTTAGATTTGGTGAGTGATGATTCTTCTTAAAAATATTAAAGTTTTTTAATTTCGTTTTATGTTGATTCACTATGTTTTTTGTAGTTTTTCGATTTTTTTTATTGTTTAGTGTTTTTGAATGGTTTAGGGGTTTTTGTTGTTTTTGGCTTAAATATTTCCTACATGTCAACAACAACACTCAAGCTTTTTTCCCACCTTCAATATATACACTCAAGCTTTTATCAATGTTTGCTTTCTTGTATCATTGTGAAATAAGAGGTATCCATGTGGATTCTTAAGTAGATTTAAGCCATTAACCCATTATCAATTTATAATGTATTTACTTCTAGTTTTGATTAAAATTTAAGTACACTCAAACAAAAACAACATGCTCTTTTTTATACATAATCTCACTAATGCCTAAGTACATCATGTCTTTCTTTCTAGTTTTGCATATTACATTTACAGGAAAATGGCCGATAATAGATTTTCATCAAAGTCAACAAGATGCCTCACTAAAATGCCTGAATTGAATAAGCTTAAAGACATGAGAAGAAACTTAATATTTCTGTGAGTGATGATGGCCGCATTATTCCAGGGCCCAACACAAATAAATTGATGAGTTATATGAGTATGCTTGTGAAATATAATGTGTCAATTAGATATTCTGGATTGAAGGAAGTTGATAAACAACTTAAAGATCAATTATGGGACCAAGTAAAAGTACGTAATGTCGTAATCTTGTTATTACATTACTATATTTTATTATTTTTAGTTAATTTTTAATCAATAGTGTTAGTGTCTATTATTTTTAGCTTTGTTTTGATGGTATTGATGGTCTTCGCAATCCATTACTTAAAAATATGGGTGAAAGTTGGAGGACCTGAAAATCCAAACTTTTTGTCACTTATGTAAAGAACGCTGATTTGGAGCATCGATACATTGTACCTATTAAGTATAACTTTATTACTCCAGAAGATTGGAGAGTTTTTGTCGACCATCGCACCACTCTAGAATATATGATATGTTCTTATGAAATTTAATGTTTTATATTATTTTTTAAATTTATAAAAATTGTAAGAATTACCAAATATTTATTTGTGTAGGAAAAAAGTCAGGTTAATACAGGGAGAGCAAGAGCACAAAAGTATTTTCATACTACTTCCAGAATGAGTTATTCTGGATTGGAAAAAACAACTGGTATTAGATTAGATCCCTCTGGTATCTTCATTTTATAATTAGTTTTCTTAATAAGTTAAAATCGGCAATAATATATTTTTCATTCTATTATCAAGATTGAACAAGGTGAAACTGAACCAATTCGACGTGAGAAGTTATAGAAAGCGGGTCACAAAAGAAAAAAGTGACGAATATATTAATAAAGATGTAGCTGATTTGACATCCAAAATTATAAGTGTAATTGTTTCATTTCTAAATTATCAACAGTCTTATTTTATTTTCTGCTTTACTATATTTTTTTGCTTAAGATGAGTTATCGAGACAAGAATCCCAAAATGCTGAAACATTGTCTAAGGTAAGAGATGACATACTTGCCTCTGTATTAGGCAAAGAACATCCGGGCAGGATTAGAGCTGGTGGCAAGTTTTCCATCATTAAAAATTTCTTCAAGGATGATAGACGGAGCGAGAGAAGATCATCTGTTCGTATTGAAGATGTGGAGGCTATGATCCAAGAAAAATTGAGCCATCATCAAGATTATATACGCCAGCAACAAAAAGAATATATTAGCCAACAACAACGAACGCATGAAGCAGGGATAAGTACTATGAAGAAACAAGTGGAAGACCTTACGCGCTTGTTAAACGATGCAACATCGCATGAGTGTTCACCTTCTCTGGTATAAATTATAATTAATATTTTTGACTTTTATATAAATAATATGATATCAAAATACTAAAAAATTTTAATTGTATAGAATCCAAAAGAATATATAAACATGTTCCCCAACTTCATTCATATGTTTGAGAAAGAACAGATTAATAACTCTGGAATTAGATCCAACAGTATTTGAGACTTTTGAATTAATAAGGACCTACATAGAAGTTTCAGAGTTACACAATTTTGCTAATATGGAAAAAGTTGGAGTTAACATTATATTAGCATGTATAGGGTGAGTATCAATTATTATAAACTGCGGTTTTTATTAATATTTAAATTAATTCTGAATTTACTTTGTTTTTTTACAGGTATATTGAATAAGAATTAAAAAAATTGATTATGCAAGAAATATTTTCTTTCATAATCCATCTTCCATTTTTACTTTTGATGACAAGTATGACAAGCAACATTTAAAATCACGAACTGATGATTTAAAAATCAGGCTAAGTCAACTCTAATCAGATTTTTTATTATTTGTGTCATATCATATACAGTAAGTATCAATGATGATTTATATATTTTAATTTTAATTAAGTGCTTAATTATTTCATTTGTTTTACATAGAACATTGGATGTTGGCCATTATTGATTTCAGTATAAATACTAGTACTATTCATTGGCTTGATCCCTTACATGTTGACATACGTGATGAAATTAAAAATGTCATTACAAGGTAAGATTATTAATTAGTTTTTTTTCTATTTGAAATTTAATTGTTATATAAACTATTTTTTTAATATTTTATAAAGTGCATTTAAGACTTTGGCAATGGATCAACATATCAGTTTTCAAAAAACGAAGGTTTTAAAGTGGAAGTCGGTAAGTTATATATATTGCGAAATTCTAAACTTTAAAATATTTAAAATTTGATGTTAAAATCTTTACTAAATATTAAATTTTTTAGTGTCCAAAACAATTAAATAGTATTCAATGTGTGTATTATATCATGTGTTTCATGATTGATATAATTGATGCTCTTAGGACTAGTGTTATGCCATCGTTGGTAAGTTAATTGCATATAGATTGATAAATGATAACATTTGTGTTTAATTGATTTTAATGTATTTTTTCTGTTGCAGATCTATGACGGAGTGCCACAATTTTCACAAGAGAAAATTAATAATATGCGAAATAAGATTTGTGCTTATATAATCAATACATGCAAATAAAAATAAAATTATGTTGTTGATAACTTGATGCTCCTTTCTTGTTGTTGATGAATGATGAGTTGTTGTTTTGTTGTTGTTGATCAATTCATTCTTGTTGTTGACTAGTTGTTTATTTGTGCTGTTGGTGCTCTTATGACTATAACTTATTTTTTTCTTGTTGTTGGTGCTATTTTGTTGTTGTTGATAAGTGATAACTCACTATTCAATTCATTATTTTTGTTGAAGGTTTTAAAAGTATTGTTATCTATTCATCTAATCTTGCATTTTATAGGTCTTTCACTCTATTTCTTGAAATATGGAGAATGAAAACAATAACAGTCGTGCTTCATCCATTGATAGAAATGATCTAGATCCAAAAATAAATCCTAAAAGAAAGGCTAAGTCAAAGGATCCTGGTTGAAAGTATGGATATTGGCCCGACTTAAATGACAAAAACAATGTTAAATGCAGCTTGTGTGATAGATTGATCAAATGTGGAATCAAAAAGTTGAAGCAACACCTATGTGGTGGGTATGGTGATGTAGCAAAGTGTCATAAGACAATTTCTGAAATAGCAGCTGGGATGTATTCAGCTTTAAATGAAAAATGACAAGATAGATTTGACTGCTGAAGGTGATAATGATAGTGAACAAGAAGTAGAGCTAATAGGTTCACAAACTATATCTCCGGCATTGTCTACGGCTAGATCTTCATTTATCCCAAGTTCTCGGACAAGTGCTAAGAAGAGAAAAGTAAGTTCTTTACCTCAAAAAAGGGGCCCTATGGATGCTCATGTGAGACGTGCTCCTGAAGATGTAGTTGATGATAGACATGCAAAAGGTGCTGAACAAACTAATATGAAAAGATGTTTCAGATCTGCTGAAAAGAAAAAGAGAGCTGATAGTTATATTGCCGATTGGTTCTACGAATGCAGAATCCCATTCAATGCAGCAAAGACACGCAGTTTTGAAATAATGCTTGAAGCAGTAGGACATTATGGACCCGGTTATAAAGACCCTATTTATCATGATTTAAGGATGCCTTTGTTATTAAGTACAAGGAAAAAGTTTTGGAGATGAAAACAAAATATCAAGCATATTGGATGAGATATGTTTGCACTCTTATGTCAAGTGGTTGGACATATAAGAGAGGAAGACATTTGATCAATTTCCTAGTGAATTGTCCAGAATGAACTTATTTTATGGGTTCTGTAGATGCATCTAGTCACATTCAAGATGCTGCCTTGTTATCAGAGTTACTTGATAGTAAAATTAGAGAGATAGGAGCAGAATGTGTTTTTCAGGTAACTTTTTTGGTTATACTAATTTTCATATTCCATATTAAATAGTCTACAACTATAGATATATAGTAAATTAACAATTTTTTGGTTATGTTTTATGCAGGTGGTAACTGACAATGCTTTCAATTATAAGGCAGCTGGTAGAATTTTAATGCAAAAATGACACACATTATTCTGGACTCCTTGTTTGGCTCATTACATAGATTTCATACTTGAAGATATAGGAAAGCTACCACAAAATGAAGTTGTGATAAAAAAAGCAAAGATGATTACAAACTTCATCTACAGACACACGCTTTCACTTGATGCAGTAAGGAGTACTATAGGTGGTGATCTAGTGAGACATTTAGTGACTAGATTTGCCACATCATTCCTTACTCTACAAAATATGCTTAAGCATGAGGAGAAACTAAAATTATTCTTTGCATCACCGTCGTGGAATGCTGCTAATTTGGCAAGGACTGAAGCCGGGAAACAAGTTGTTGAAACAATTCTTTCAACATTTTTCTGGAATGGAATAAGAGATTGCCTAAAAGGAGAAAAACCACTAATTGTCGTTCTGCGATTAGTAGATGAAGATGAAATGCCAACTATGCATGAAGTATATGTGTCAATGGAAAAAACAAAGCAAAAAATTTTAAAACATTTTGATAATAAAGAAAGATTATATAAGAAAATTAATGAAATTGCTGAAAAAAGATGGATAAATTAAATGGAACAAAAATTATATATGGCATCTTTATTTCTTAATCCAAGCAAATATTTTGAGTATGAAGAGAAACATTATGACGAAGCTTGGAAATTTCAAGATGTTTTCAATGATGTTATTGCAAGACTAGTGCCCGATCAACAATTACAAGACAAGATTGCGGAGCATGGTACTAGCTACAAAACATTTAAAAATAGTTTTGTAAAGTCTATGACTATTAGACAACGACGGACTTTAAATCCAAGTATTGAATAAATTAAGTTATTAATTATTCTTAATTTATTTATATGTTAAATTATTTATATTTGTCTTAAAAAAATAGTGGATTGGTGGGGTGCACATGAAAATCCGAATGTTGACCTTACAAAAATAGCATTGCGCATACTTGATATATGTTGTTCTTCTTTTAGTTGTGAACGCAATTAGAGTACTTTTGAGTTTGTAAGTATACTAAATACTAATAGTCAATATATTATTTGATATTTTTATATCTACTAGTAGTCTAGTACTAACAAGTTTATAATTATTTTGATTGAGATTCACACCAAAAAAAGAAATAGATTAGAGCATCAACGGCTTAATGATCTTGTCTACATTCAGTATAATCGCCCTACAAACACGATTCTAAGAAAGACGTGAAAAGAGAAGAAATTATAACCCTTTAGTACTTGATGACTTAGATTGGAGTAGTGAGTGAATGATGAACCAACCAGAGGATGCTTTGGTTTATGATGATGATAATCTCACATGAGAAGATGTAGAGAGAGCTATTGGGACCGAGACTCGAAATTTACGAAGTGGAGCTGGAGCTAATCTTGAACTTATAGAAGAAGGCGATGAAGATTTAGAATACCTTGTATTTCCTAATAATGATGAAGATATTGATGATAATTATGGGCAAATGCCAAGTAGCTCAAACCAACCGAGCAGAGACAATGCTAATGATGACTTATTAGACGATGATTCTGTTTGATTATTTTATGAATTATGAACACTTTGGATTGTAATGCAAGCATTTGTTATGCATGTTTTGGTTATAAATATTTTATGCAAGTTTTTGTTATAACTTATAAACATTTTTACTACATTCAAATTTTTTTTATAAATTACTTTATGCAAATTTTATATTTGGTAGTAGTTTGTCTAATCAAAATAGTGCACTCATAATGTAAGCTAATTGATAGAGTGTGCATATAATATATTATATATATAGTCTTTATATTGTTATATATAATAAATATTGCTAAAATAAGAGAGAAGAAATATAGCCACTGCCAAGCTGATTGAGAAAAATATCTAAGATATATCTGGTTTTGGTAAAAGATTTGAATAGGGGCTTAGAAAAATCTAAGTTATAAAAAAAAATTGTATATGAGCTTAGACTGTGGTTTTTATGAAAACTGCAGTCTAAGACCTTTAGACTGCGGTTACAGTAAAAAACCACAGTCTAAAGGGGCTTTAGACCGCGGTTTGCATAAAATCGCAGTCTAAAGCCCCTTTAGACTGCGGTTTTTTACAATGCATAGTAAAATACAGAAACCGGGGTTATAGACTGCGGTTTTAATATAAACCGCAGTCTAAAGTCCTATTGAAGGTCAAAATTTAAATCGCTCGCCTTGTCGCCTTGCGATAGCTTGCCTTATTATCTCCTTGACGCTTGCCTTGTCGCCTAAGCGTCAAGGCGATATGCGCTCGCCTTGGTTCGCCTTGTCGCCGTGACAACATAGGATGCAAACGAACTCAACCGAAAGGATGCACACATGTTTTAATTACTTCTTAAATAGAATTCTAGCTGATAAATTATAAAAGTTAAGCAAATTAACAGATCGATCACCTCCTTTCAAAGTGAATAAGCAAATCATGTTCTTTGCACGAAGAGTTTTAAGCTATACTTGCACAAATGAAAGTTTTATAGGAAAATTAAGAAAATGAAATGAGTTTTGCAAACAAGTCAATACTCCCTATAATTATATGATCATCTAATGATTAGTAAAGAAAAACATTATACTGTACAATAATAATCACGTGCAAGGAGATCCCACAGATGTTGGCGGGTGTTATTGCGAGTCAACAACGACTTTGATAGTTGGAAACAATAAAGGGGGGCTGTGAAAGGTTTGGGTAACATCCATGCGGATGACGTCGCACCAAACAAGATCCTCGAATGAGGCCAGAGATATCATTAACCCAACAGCTTTGGATAATATATATGTCCGTGTTATCGACCCACATCACTCGATATGGATGGGATAAGATTCAGGAGTTACCTGCATTCGCTTTAAGGCCTTTTGGACTACAATATTCATGCAACTCCCGTTATTAATGACCATCTTTTAGTGACTATTTGCGCCAAAAAAGCAAGTATAGAAGATCGCCGTAGGACACCAATCCTCATTCAGTATGCTGGGTGTAAAAGAGACGTCGTATAACACCTAACTCTAGGGAGTGATCAACATCGCTCTCCCAACCGTCCTCGACGGTGACAACAATCTCCTCCATAGCGGCTGCTTCAACATCAACACTTTGCTCTCCTTCCTCAACTAACAGATTCCTAGTCTGGTACTGGGCTGTTATATGGCCAATACCAGAGAAGCGATAACACCGAGCGTTCTCCGACCTAGTGGCCATGGGAGGTCCGGTAGCAATATCCTTGCCTTTCGTCTTAATGGGAACACAGGATGGTCCTGCAGGAGTAGTAGTGTCCGGTGGCGGTTTCCGTAACGTGGGTCCATCTGGTCTGGAAGGAGCCTGACGGGCTCCAGCGAGTTGCAGGTACTACTCATACTCGAGGGCTATCTGATAAACTTACTCTACCATTTCCATCCAATGGGGAATAAGCTGCCTACGTAACTCAGATCTTAATCTAGAACGAAATCGGGAAGCAATTACAATAGCCTCCTCTTGTAGATCACTCCTCACAGATATTTCATCAAATCATGACATCTTCTCTGCTATAGATAGCGTGACACAACACATAAAGTTGATCTATCAACTAGTCCTGGTAGGTGGCTTGAAGGTATTTATCATTCTGTCATCTCTTCATGTCGTTCTAACGAATAATAAGACAATATCCATCTCGATGAAGTGACCTCTCTAGCTTGGTCCAGAAAAACTCGTCCGGGCCAACTAGCTTCATCCTCGCGAATCTAACGCGTCTTTCGTCGATCATATCATACCTCTCGAAGTAATGGTCCATCTCCTTAAGCCAATCACTAAAGGCCATTGGGTTAGGGTGACCGTTGAAGTTGGGAGCGTCAATGCATATGTGGCAAGTGATGTCGTCTTCTGCGTGTGGTGCTTTATGTGGATCGGTGTACTCATCAAAGTAATCATCCCTTCTGTTGTCAAAACGTCCCTGGACTCGATCATTAGGAGCTGGATGCCGAGGAGGATAGTCCTCCCGAGGGTGGAGATGTCTTTCCGTTGCAGGTCCAGGTTGATTGTCTTGAATGCAATCGAGGGGTTGCCTCAGATGTGGGGTGGGCTCTCGTGGTGGCTGGTTTCTAGCTCGCCAATCTTTAGGTTGAAGGGCATCTCGTTCTTCCTCAAAAATAACATTAGGGGGAGTGGATTGGTTCTTCCTCCTTTGGGGAGTGGCATACTCTCAATGATCATCAAGGACGTCGATACGGGTGCGTAGATCGTCAAATTGAGCATTCATTTGATCAAATCGATCTATCATCAATCGTTTAAATTTCGCAAATGTCATTTCGGAGTTGGAGTTGGTGGTTCTCTCGTCAGTAAAGTTGGGTTAGACATGGATTGTCACTAAGGTCTACCACTAAGTAACATACAAGGGCCCCTAACCTTGGGATCTGATACCAATTTGATGCAGAGTAGGTTGTGAGGGGTGATTATGCCGATGCTAATGCAATCCTAAGTGAATATGCGGATTGGACGGAAACAAACTCAATCTAAATGATGCATGTATATTTTAATTAATTCTAGAATAAAATTTTAGCAGATAAAATTAACCAAATTAACACAACGTTTACCTCATTTCAAAGTGATGATCGTCCAATAATTAATAAAGAGAAACAAAACACTATACAATAATACTCATGAGCGAGGAGATCTCAGGGGTGTTGGCGGGTGGTTACTGGGAGTCGACAACGATTTTGATTGTTGGAAATAATAAAGGGGGCTGTGAAAGCTTTCCCTGAAGCTGAGAGGGGCTACTGAAGACAAGGGTGGGCAGGAGATGAGAAAACAGCTTGCCAGAAGAAATTTCATGTACACAAGAATTGATAAGATTTTACCCTGATCGATTCCGACTAGAAACAGAGGGAGCTTTCAGTGATTTAGATGTTAGGAAATTTTGGAAATGACGGGGAAACTTGCAGTTGAAGTGGGAGATGCCGTGGGAAGAGCTGACATGCAAGATAATTGGAGAAAGTGTGGGAGAAGTGCATCGAGGGTTGCAGCTGTGCGGTTAATGGATGAAAAACGAAGGATCGGGAGCCTGTAGTGAACTCGGGAGGAAATTCTTTGCTGGTGACTGGATCAGAGGAAGCGTTCTGCTTGGAACGGGATCATAAGAGGCATTTGGAGGCGTGGGGAAGACGTTTCAAGAGGCGACATGGCTTGCATTTGAAGAGGGAGGGGCGTGCTTGTTATAGGCAAGGTCGGATAGGGAGGTTCTGGGACTTGTTAGGTAGGAGTTGAGCGGTTGTTCGTTGCGGTTTTGGGAAGTTAAGGGAGGTTGTATAGTGGTTTCATGATAGGTGGCCGAGCAGGGGCTAATGAGAAGGGGAGAATCGTGCGGAGGAAATTGAAATTATGGGATAACTGAGAAAATAACCATGTGGGAGAGGAAATTGAGGCTGAAAACAAAAGATAGGAGAGAATAACTGAAATTACCTGGGACGTCGCACCGTGGGATCTCGCGGCGTCGCACCACGATTAGATTGCCAGTTCTGGAATCTCGACAAAACAAACAATGACTAAAAGTGAAAAGTCTCCCCCCTATTTATAACAGGAGCAACGGTTGGGCATCTGACATGAACGACTATGATTGATTGTTATGCCCGGTATCCTAAAACACTAAATAAAAATCTAAAATTAAAAACTTAATACATAGAGATAATAAAACAGTGCTCCGGACGCGCTCGTGGCCTCAAATCATTAATCCGATCAACTCCTACATGAATACATGAATGTGGGCCCCTTCGAGTAGTAAGCTGAAGTCTAACATTCATCCCCATCATTGACTCTTGTGTTACCGCCCGGTGTTGCTTCCTGATTGTATTCAGGGCGGTTACCTGTATTGTAACCGCTCGATGTATTTAGTCACACATCTTTGTTTGTATACTCTGTCTTCCCCTACTCTATATAAGGAGGGGTGCACCCATGTAATAAGGAGATTTTTGGAGAGAATTATTATTTTATTTGTATTTTGGGTTTCTAGGGCAAGTTTTAGCGTACTACAATTAGATCAGCGATGTTCTATAGTTCTGAGTGTTGGGTAGTGAATTATGTGCATGAGCAAAAAATGGGAGTTGCGAAGATGAGAATGCTTAGGTGGATGTGTGGACACACGATACTGGATAAAAATTCAGAATGAATATATCAGGGATAAGACATGAGTAACACCAATTGCAGCGAAGATGCGAGAAGCACGACTAAGATTGTTTGGACACGTACAAAGGAGACCATTAGAGGCAACTGTTAGGTACTGTGAGAGTCTAGTCACTAGGCATGCTAAACGAAGGAGGGGTAGACCAATAAACACTTGGATTGAAACTATAAGGAAAGACACGATGTACTTAGGCATTAGTGAGTTTATGACAAAAGATAGGGCACAATGGCGACAAAGGATCTATATAGCCGACCCCACTATAGTGGGAGGAATACTTTAGTGTTATTGTTGTATTTTGGGTTTCTACATGGTATCAAAGACAGGTCCCATCCTGCAAATCATCTTTTAAAACTGATGTGTTGGACGACAAGTGTATCAGTCGCACAAGTAATATAAAGTTATCTGTCGAGAAATAACTTGAGATTGCGGTCAGATGGGTTGTGGAAGGCTTGGTTTGGGTTACAAATAACAAAATAAAAGAAACCTAAATTAACAATGCGGGTCGTCGACACCGTTTCTCAAGGTGGGTGATTACACAGGACACTATGCACTGCAACTACTGCTTCGTTTGGCGGATGGAAGTGTTGGCTCACAGAATGAACGAGTAGACAAGCGGGACGAAAAAGTAGGTTCGCTGAATGGAAGAGTAGACTTGCGTAGTGGAAGAGAAGACTCGTGGGATGGAAGAGTAGGCTTGCGTAATATTGTGGAGGGTGATGGCGGAATCGGCACACTTCAAGCACAAACTAAACATATAAAGATTTTCGTAATAATGAAAATAGAACTAAAAATCATGAGTCTAGTAGTGCATACATCATCAAATAAAGAAAATACATTCAACAACAACAATCCAAGTAGGAGAAATATGCAAGAGATACAACGGAATCCGGAGTCTTGTTGTAGATTCACGGTAGGAATCGCCGTGTCGTCAATCCACGTCCTAGCTCGGTCCCAACTATCGTCCGGGATATAGGAGGGATGTCACTTCCTCCCAATGGACCCGTCTTCTCCGGTAAACTACAATCCGGCCACGTCCGATGCGAAGAACTCCTTGTTTGGTGATGAAGATGAGCGTAGAATCCTTTCCTTGAAGCGCTTGGATGATGTGAAGAGGCCTAGGGAAAAGCCCTCATTGAAGGTGGGAGGAATCAGAGCAGTCGCCCCTTTCGGCAGAAGAAATTGCGTCTCTGTTTGGTCTCGAAATGACCTAAAAATCGCGGCGTAAATAGAAAATCCGTCAGAAAATCCTCCGCACAATCAAACTCACGGACGGAAAGGACCTTGTGCGAAGGAATCGCATGCGCGGAACAAAAACATATATTTTTAGACAAATACAATCTGCTCGTGCGTTTTACCCACGCTTGGGCAAAAGCGCCCATGCATGAAGAAAAAGCACTGACAGAGACAGATCGATAGTTTTTCATGATTTTGAGAGAAATGAAGACGCATAGTCGACCTAATCGTGCGTGAAGGATAAACGCACGACCTTGCGATCTGGAAAATTGCAAAATAACATAAAATTTTAGACAAAAGGAGGTCGCTCGTGCGATTTTATTCACGCACGGTCAAAACCGACCGTGCGGGAATAAAACGCACGAGCCTGGAGAAATCACTATTTTTGGGCACTGCAGAACGTGCATGGTCGCAAAAATCGTGCGTTAAGAAAACACACGATCGTGCGATTCATACTGAAAAGAATTCGACTAGAATGGGGATTTGCCCATCTGCAATGCAAACTACCAAGCTGGGGCACAGACCACTAGCACATAAAAATAGGCAAAAACAACAAAACATAGACATGGGGAGCACCATGTGCTTACCCTCAGCAAAATAATGCGCAATTGCACACCACAACGGGCCGACATGTGCACTTCATGTGAGAATAGTGAACAAGTGAAATACAAGCAATAATAGCCTGAAAGTGATGTGGATGTGCGTGAAAACGAGTTCAGATGAGTCCGAAAAACCCTATATAAATCAGACTCATCACCCCCCTGACTTAACCGTTTGCTTGTCCCGAGCAAAGCATCCCTCAGGTGAACGAAAAAATGTAATAGCTGGCATATAAATTGCAAAGACGGAGTACCATGCGAAGTCGCATACTCACGCACAAAAAAATACAGTAGAAGAAATTTTTAATTATGCAAAATAATTTATAATTTTCTAGAAACATTTCTATATATTATTATTACTCAAAAATAGAATCACGGTGAATCTTCCGTTCATGCGTAGGGAGAAAGCAGATTGATCGCTGAGGTGAGCATTGTCAAAGATCGGGCCTCCGGACAACCTTCTAAGAAATCCATCAATGTCGGTGACCATAAGCTCACCCGTTCGCACTCTCTCCACGGCACTAGTTTGTTTCAACGCGCGAATCAGTAGGACTTTGGGTTTAAGATGAGGCTTGAGTTAAGGTTGGATGTACAAGGATAAACACGGATACACACCTAACCCAAATAAGTTGATACAAATGATAACTATCTACTCACCAACAATACACGCATGTGCACCACACCCCCAGACTTGGACTTGAACATATGTGCGTGTGCACCACCTACTCCCAAAAACAAATTTTCACGTATATAAATTTTTCTTTCAACTTTTTCTTTATTTTTTTCTCAACATTTACATTTTTTTCAACATGTACATTTACTTTTTTTTTCTTTTCTCAAATTTTTTTTTCAGCAATTTTTTTTTCAGCAATTTTTTTTTCAGCAATTTTTTTTTCAATGAGGATCATCCACATATCCACAAATAGAATCACCACATCAACACTCCCAATCATGAAAATATTAAACAACTAAGCTCAGATTTGGGTGTGCGACTATGATGCAACCCGATTTGGATCTAATGACTTAGCAACGACTTTCACAAGAGAGCGGGGACGTCGTTAGTTTCCTCTCTATTCGCGACGGTTCCACTCGGAGAATCTAGCGTCGGCTCCGCGCTCGAGTTAATTATTCCGCAAACGGCCAGCTCTAACAAATGACAAAGGCACGTAATTTTTGGAGGAAAAAACGGTAGTAGAAGTTAAAAGATTTGCAAGCGCTAACTTTTTGATCACTTAATTTAATTGCACGAGTAAAATGTTAACAACATGAGCGAAAAGGTATACCTGTGGAGTTCCCATGGCAGTGGAGCTTTTTCTCGGTTTTGGAGCAGTGGTTGGTCGAGGAAGGCGGTGTGGGCTCGAATGAGGCTGTACATGCTGTGGGGAGATAGGAGAACCGCGACAGTGGAGGTGCGGGAAAGGGACTGGGCCAGACTGCTGGAAAGGTGCGGGTGAAAGTAAGCGGGAAGGGAAAAACTAAAAGGCTGAAGGAGCGGCTGGTGGAGAAGACGTGAGCGGTTCTGGTGAGTTCCAGGCGACGTACTCTCCGGAAAAAGCGGTGGCGGTACAGGGCGGAGCCGGGGAAAAGACGGGAAAACAATGTCGATGTCGACCGTCCTTTCGAGGCCCGCTGGGTGTGCTGGCGCCGCTAGGGAGGGGAGGGGGGTCTCGCCGGATATGGATGTTGGAGAACTGCCGGGTCTCGTTCGTTGCCTAGGCGGCAGAGTCGGAACGCGAAGGAGGAGGCGGGCGGTCGGAAATCGGGGTAGACCTTCTGGACAGAAAAGTGAGAGGAGACAATCTGTCCCTCCTTTTTTTTTCAGCGTGCCCTGTACAGCTAAAGAAAAGGCTGATAAATAGGGGAAATAAATAGGAAGGTTACAAGATTCTGAAAACTGAAAGGACTTGAATAGGAATTGAATGTCAGGGAAATAAATAGGGAGGTTTTGAAAAAAAAATGAATGGTTTTAGACAGGAGTTTAAGATGACAATTAATTCTAAAATCCCCAAATCAATCACGAATAAATTTGGATTAATTAATCCGGATTTGAATGTCATTCCATGCAACTAAATTAAATATTGTCGCGCACTCACGCTTACAACCTAACACCTTCGACTACCGGACCAATTTATTAATGATCATGCTGGCCGGTCAAACCAACAAGCCTTAACATAAAATGAAAAGTGCGATACAACGACATATGACGACACACACATAATAATAAAAGTACTTTAAAAACACACACACACACAAGCATAGCTCATCCGGATGCGACCACAGATGCATCAATTCCCCTGGGGTTGAAAAGACTCGACCCCGTCGACAATTAGCAAAACCCCGCAATAGTAAGATCAGGACGGAGACGCCAAAGCTCGGCAGCGATTATCCATGAACTGTCCGATATATTTTCGCCCTTCCATGAAACGAGGTAACACTGATATGTACTGACACGCGTCTGAAACTCACGAACATCCAACACCTGCTCAATCTCCTCAATGGTGGGTGTAGATGGGGCTAAAGTTGGCTGTGGAGTGGAAGAGGGTATAGGAGCGGGTGGAGTAAGGCTAGTAACAGGAGGCTCTCCAAAAAAGGGTACATGGTCTACAATATTAAAAATTGGGGAAGTTCCAAATTTGGCGGGTAAGTATAAAAGATAAGCATTTGTGACAAGACACTTTTTAACCTGAAATGGGCCAAAACGCCATTATTGTAGCTTGTGGTAGGTGCCCACGGGAAACCTCTCTCTCCTGAAAAAAACAAGAACCCAATCTTATTCTGAGAAATATAACTCGCGACGATGTTTATCCGCCACATCCTTGTATTTCTCAGAAGAGGCTTGCAAATTGTTAGTAATCGACTCATGCAAAGATTTTAAATGATCAATATATGTTAGCGCATCAAAGGAGGTACGTTCAGAAGACGGAAGAGAATGACGATCGAGTAATAATGGGACAGGGTAGCCATAGACTAACTCAAAAGGAGATTTAGGCTCCATTTGGTACGGTGGCGGAGGTCATGAACACGACGGTTAAATTGTCATCTGTTAACGCTCACCTAATGAACTCCATCCACTTTTATGTTCAAACTGATGATGTTTGTTAGGTGATTCTTAACGAATGAATTTTTAACCGATACGTTTACGACCGTCACCACCGTTCCAAACGGAGCCTTAGTAGTGGAACGATTCTTTGAGCTGTTATAAACAAATTCTGCTTGCGGAATAACTAAATCCCATTGCTTCGGATGCTCTCCCGCTAGACATCTAAGAAAATCGCTCAAGCTTCGATTCACTACCTCGATCTGCCCATCTGTCTGTGGGTGATAGACGCTACTAAATTTGAGTTTGGTCCCAAGTTTTCCCTTTAAAGTTTTCCAAAGATAACTCAAAAATCGAGTGTCACGATCGGAAGTGAAATAGCGGGGAATCCCGTGTAAACGTACGATCTCCCGAAAAAAAAGATCAGCAACATGTGTGTCATCAGACGTTTTTTTACAAGGAATAAAATGATCCATCTTCGAAAAACGATCAACCACGACAAAGATCGAATCCACTCTTCGTTTGGTTCGGGGTAATCCCGCTACAAAATCCATAGAGATTTCATCTCAAGGTCGCTCGAGAACAGAGAGGGGTGTAAAGGCCGGTATTTTGGGCGTTCCCTTTGAATAATTGACAGGTCGTGCAAGTCCTATCGAAATTGGCAACATCCTCCTTCATTTTAGGCCAATAAAATCGGAAGTTAGCGAGATCCAGAAGTTTATTTTGCCCAACATGATCTCCTAACCCAGAAGAATGTAGCTCTCTTAGTAAGGTTTCTCTAAGTGACCCTTCACAAATGCAAAGGCGAGTCCCTTTGAATAAAAAACTCTCACTCAAAATGTATTTCGTAGTGGGATCAGTACTACTAAATTGACACGTCCCAAATCTTGCCAAAATATGGATCAAAAGGATAGAGGTCCTTTTGCTTATCCAAGTCGAGGATTTGCGGCTGAATGGTGACTAGGACATGAGACCTACTACTAAGCGCGTCAGCTACTATATTCAAAACACTCGGCTTATGCTTAAGATGGAAGGTATACTCCTGAAGAAAGGCTGCCCATTTGGCATTCCTACGCACCTCCTTTTGGGAGTTCAAGTGCCGAAGCGCATCATGATCAGTATTAAGGATGAACTTGCGTTGAATTAAATAGCGACGCCAGTGACGAAGGGCTTGGACGATAACGTAGAATTCTAGATCATAGGTGGAATTACGAGTCTTGGCTTCATTTAGCTTCTCACTAATAAATGCGACTGGTCGTCCTTCTTGACTTACGACAGCTCCTATTCCAATAAACGAAGCGTCGCAATCTACCTCAAAGATTTTCTCGAAGTCAGGAAACGCTAGCACGGGAGCACTAGTCAACATTTCCTTGATAAGAGAGAAGACACTCTGCTTCGGCCGTCCAAATAAAGTGACCTTTTTTAAGACGGTCACAGACGAAATGAGAGTGCTGAAATTTCTAATAAACCGCCTATAAAACAAGGCTAATACATGGAAAACGCGAGCTTCAGTGATAGTCTTTGGACTCGGCCAAACTCTAACTGCTTGGATCTTTTCTGGATTAACCTTAATTCCGTCGGCTGACACAATATACCATGAGAAAGTCAAACTATCGGTCAACAATACGCACTTCTTAAGGTTCATGCAAATTTGTTTTCCAAAAGGATCTGAAGGACCTGACACAAGTGCACAAGATGTTGGTCGGGATCGTTACTATAAATTAAGATGTCATTGAAATAAACAACCACACATACTCCCATCAAGGGGCGAAGAACTGGATGCATGAGTCGCATAAAGGTACTACGAGCATTGGAGAGGCCAAAAGACATCACAAGCCACTTGTAGAGTCCTTTCCTGATCTTGAAAGCTGTCTTCCATTCATCCCCTGGTCGGATCCGGATTTGATGGTAGCCTCTGTAACACATCTCCTGTAATGATCGTATAATATGGGTCTGGCCGGGCCCCCACAACATACAGACGCCACAGCTTAAGCATTATAAGATGATATAAACTACCCAACTCAAAACTCAGACTAAAAACAACAGAAACAAAAGAGCAAAATCAGAAGTTATCCACTAACACATGAGTATCAACACGGCCTTTGGCCTTACAACATTTTAGAGTCCAAAATTCCACCATAACATTAAGTGTCAATGCGCATAAGCACTCCCAGGCTACCTCGGCTTGCAAGCCGAAAAATATAGTACATAAAACATTACATTCCACAAAACAAAGCTATAACACTTCACGAGGCTTAGGTCTTTTTGGCCGGCGAGCTTGCTCCCGCTTGCGATTCTTGTCCTGTTAAAATTTGGTTGTAACGCGGGTCAGCAAAGACTGACCTCAACTGTGTAACCAACACATCTTCTCCCGGCCGTCCCTAGCGGACTCCGGGAAACTCCATCACCCTGCAGATCAGCACTTTGTATGCTAAATACAATAACATGTAAAGCTATAAAGCAGGATTGGATGTCTCATACAGCAAACATGTTTCTATGTTGAGCATATAATAAAAGGGGCCTACAATGCAGCATGAATGCAATCCCGGGTTTCACCCAAGGAACCCTAAAGCGTATGCTTCTAACACATCATCACATCAAGTACTTCCAATTTACCCATCGACGTTCAAGCCGCAAACACAAGGGTACTCTAAATTACCCCAAACGGCATACAAACCGCAAACACAAGGGTATTCTAAATTTCCCCAAACGATATACAAGTCGCCACACAAACAAACCGATAAGAAACCTTGCTAGACCCCACCCGTTCGCGACGACCCAGGCCCGGCTACAATATCGGGATCAAGTCCACTGAAGGAGACCCAGCTGGAATCGTTCGGGCTTGCCCAAAGCTCGACATTCTCGTCAGTTCCACAGAAGGGGGACGTGTCTCGCCGAGACACTCTCCACACATGACTTTGCAGCGTCACGGGCTAGCCAGCCGTCCGTAGAGACAAATCACACCTTAGCACATCACAATCCCACTCCTTTCCCACCCAAATCCACCGTTCATACCGTAACGTTCCCGTGCCCCAAGGAAACCATCTACCGTCACAACGGAGCTAACCTTGTCCGGTTCCGCATACGCTTACTCACGCGAAATGAGGGTGGACATACAACATCACAAATGGCATCTTGCCGCTATGCATCATCACCAGATCGATTGTGTCCGTCCCTGACATATTATTTCTAGTGCAATAATGTGCCAGAGAAGGACACAATTGATCCGGTGGCTCTTCTTGAACCATGACAACCCGAATCTCTCTCATTTGAGAGATCTGGTGCTTAGAATGCTTAAAGGAAAATAAGAATAGAGTAGATGCCACACACACATCCTAAAATCGAGAGGAGAAGTGTCGTTACCTTACGACTCCTTTTCTTTGCCATGAAACCCTTGTCTTGCACGAATGAAAACGAGCGCCTTCGCGTCCTCTTCACGGATCTGGCCTCGGAACGACGATCGGAGGTCTAAAGCTCCGTCAATGGCGGAAGAAAGCTCTCTTCTTCCTCCTCCCTCCTTTCTCTTCAAAACCCTAACTCTCACTTCCCAAATGAGAAAGATGAGGAGAAACAACGGTTCAGCCCTATATAAGCACTCTGGAGGAGAGTCTTGTGCCTTAGGATCAAATCCTAGAAGAAATCGGACGACTAAAAAGCCAAATGACGGAACTGCTTCCGTCCGCTACCGCCGGACGGTAACTATCTACCGCCGCGCGGTAATTTCCCGAGCACTCGACCAAAAAATAATGTCGCGCTAACGTCAGCAATAAGACTAACGCCGCGCGGTAACGTCTTTCTCGAGAACTCTACGCTCGACGAACGGGGCCCTACGTTCCACGTTCGACGAATCAGGGCTATCGCCGCGCGATACCTACTATCGCCGGGCGGTAAACCTCCAGCGCTCGACGAACAGGACTTTCGTTCGACGGTCGACGAAACGGCTAACGCCGAGCGGTACCTAGCTAACGTCGCGCGCTAGCATTCAACGCTCTCAACACCTGGCCACTCAACGCTCTCAGCGCCTGGGCACTCAACGCTAAGCTACCGCCAGACGATAACTACTACCACCGGGCGATAACTTCCAGAGATTCGTTCTGAAAACGGGGGTGTTACAACTCTTCACCCTTAAAAGAATTTCGTCCTCCAAATTAGTATTCAGACCGGAAGACAGCAAGAAAATTGTTGCAACAAATTTAAACATTATTACAACAACCAAACAGTAAGAAAAATGTTGCAACACCACAAAATACAGTTGCAACATACCTAACAATGTTCCATTCAACATTATACAAACAACTCGGGATACTTTTCGTGCATGGTTTGTTCTCGCTTCCAAGAGAACTCGTCCCGCCCGCAGTTGTCCCAACGTACCTTTACAAGCTTCACCTCTTTGTTCCGTAACTGCCAAACTTCTGAATCCTCTAAGCCCACCGGACGGACTTTCGTCCTCAAGTCCTCTTGTATCGACACCGTCGCCGGTTCGATCACCACAGTAGCCTCCACCAAGGCTTTCCTCAAGACGGAGACATGGAAGACATCGTGTAATCCGCTCAATTCAGTGGACTACGCCAACCGGTAAGCTGCTTCTCCGATGCGTTCTATAACCTCGAACGGTCCCAAAAACCTCGGACTCAACTTTTTGAGTCGGCGAATCCGCGAAACGCCTTTGAACGGCTTGATCTTGAGATAGACCCAGTCTCCTACCACAAACTCCACATTCCTATTACGAACATTAAAATACTTTGCTTGCCGGTGCTGAGCAACCTTCATGCGCTCCTGAATGGTTCGCACCAACTCGCATGCATCGACCACCACTTCTTTTCCCAATAGTTTGGTGTCTCCCGCCTCTATCCAGGACATTGACGTTCGACACCGCCTTCTGTACAAAGCTTCGTATGACGCCATCTTTATACTTGCTTGGTAACTGTTGTTATAGACGAACTCTACCATGAAGAGGTGATCTTCCCACTTCTTCCCAAATTCAAGAGTACACATTCTCCGCATATCCTCCATTGTACGGTTCGTTCTTTCTGTTTGTCCATCAGTTTGAGGATGGAACGCCGTATTGAACTTAAGCTTCATGCCCAGACTTTTCTGAACCAACCTCCTGTCTGTGGACGTGAATCGTCCGTCGCGATCACTAATTATACTCTTAGGAATCCCATGTAGTCGCACAATGTTGCGAACATACAACTCTATCAGCTTCTCCACGGTGTCCTCTTTCCGGTTTGAGATGAAATGGGCCACTTTGGTCAAGCGGTCCACAATCACCCAAATCGCGTCGTTTCCCTGCTGTGATCGAGGTAAGCCATGCACAAAATTCATGGAGATGTCATCAAAGTTTCATTCAGGAATCGGAAGAGTCTTCAGGAATCCCCCGTGTTCTGACACTCGGCCTTCACTAAGGCGCAAGTTTGACATCGACTCACGTACAAAGCTATATCACGCTTCAAATCAGGCCACCAAAAGGATTTCTTCATATCCAAGTACATATTCGTACTGCCCGGGTGAATGAAGTACTTCGTAAAGTGAGCCTCAAACATCAACTTCTCGCGGAGCTTGCCGAACTGCGGTACACAAATCCTTCCGTCCTTCCTCAAGATCCCGTTAATCATCTCCCAGGCGCTAGCCTCGCCCGTTTGCGCTTTCACCACGAATGGCTGCAACTCTTCATCCAAACTAGTCGCTTCCCGTATACGATCGGATAAGTCGTTTTGTAACTCGATCCAGTTCAATCGAGCCATGCTTGACTCGCCTCTTGCTACACACTCAATGCCAAGGGACTCACAGTCCCACATCAACCGCTCATTATGAGCTTCGATCCAACTCCTTTGACAAGAGTATTTCCTACTCAAGGCATCCGCCACCACGTTGGCTTTGCCTGGCGTATACTGAATCGCCACTTCGCAGTCACCAAGGAATTCGACCCATCTGCGCTGCCGCATATTCTAGTCCTTTTGGTCTAGAAGATACTTCAGGCTTTTGTGGTCTGTGAAGATCTCCATCTTCGCACCATACACATAGTGTCGCCACAACTTTAGTGCAAAAATTACCGCCGTCAATTCCAAATCATGGACGGGGTAATTCCTCTCGTGAGGCTTGAACTGCCTAGACCCAAAAGCTGTGACACTGACATGTTGCACCAATACGCAACCCAGCCCACATCCTGATGCATCACTGAAAATCTGAAATCCTTCAGCCCCTTTAGGCAGACTTAGGAGTAGAGCTGTCATCAGTCTTTCCTTCAGGGTGTCAAACGCCCGATTGCACTCTTGAGTTCACACAAACTTCTGATCTTTACGAGTTAGAGAAGTGAGGGGTAGAGCTATCCGCGAAAAGTTTTCCACAAACCTTCTATAGTACCCGACTAGTCTAAGGAAACTTCGGACTTTCGCCACGGTTCTCAAAACTGGCCAATCTCTGATGGCCTCCACTTTTGCAGGATCCACTGCCACCCCATCACCACTAATCACATGACCCAAAAATGGCACCTACTCCAACCAGAACTCGCACTTTGAGAACTTTGCATAAAGCTGGATCTCTCTCAACACTTGCAACACCAATCACAAATGAGTCTCATGCTCCGCCTCCGATTTGGAGTATACTAAGATATCGTCAATAAAGACGACAACAAAAGAGTACAAGTATTCACGAAATACTCGATTCATCAGATCCATGAATATTGATGGTGCGTTCGTCAGCCCGAACGACATTACCGAGAACTCGAAATGACCATACTTTGTTCCAAAAGCCGTCTTGGGTATGTCCTCATCTCGAATCTGCAACTGATAGTATCCTGACTTCAAGTCCAACTTAGAATACACCACTGACCCCACCAACTAGTCGAACAAGTCATCTATCCGACGAATCAGATACTTATTTTTGACAGTCAGTTTATTCAGCTCTCGGTAGTCTATGCACAACCGCATACTACCGTCTTTCTTCTTCACAAACAACACTGGCGCGCTTCAAGGTGAAGAACTGGGTATAATATACCCCTGCTCCAACAGTTCCTGCAACTGAACTTTGAGTTCGACCAACTCTTTTGGTGCCATCCTAAAAGGACGACGTGACACCGGCCTAGCCTCTGACACTAACTCAATCGAGAAATCGATCTCCCGTTGAGGAGGTGCTCCAGGAAGCTCATCAGGAAACACATCCTCGAACTCTGTCACTACCGACACATCTCCAAGTGACAGCCTGGAAAGGCGAACCTCCAACAACGCTACAAGAGCTACTCTTCCCGGATTAACTGCCCGCACCAACTGCATGACCGAAATCATGGAGCATGCCACTCTACTAAGGCCCTCAAACTTAACTTCTGCCTGCCCTTCACTTCTCAGGGTCACCACCTTAGATTGACAGTCGATACTGGCACACTGCTCTGCAAGCCAGTCCATTCCCAATATCAAATCGAACTCAACCAACGGTAGAACCGCCGCTACCAACGTGAAGTCAACTCTGTCCAGACTCCAACAAATATGCCCCGTCGCCCTGGTAGTCATGGATGACCCATTGGGCATGCACACCTTCAGTTCTGCGTCCGCCGAGAATGGCTCAACTCCAATCCTTCGGATAAAGCTTTCCGCAAGGAAGGAGTGCGACGCTCCCGTATCAAAAATACCCTAGCGGGGTACCCAGAGACTAACACAAAGCCTAAAACATAGGCACATGCATAAATGATCTTGAAAGTCTAAGATAAAAGATTAATTCAAACTTTCATACATGTCACCACATCGGGTTGGCGGATCGCTTCCTGCTGCCCAAGGTTATACGCCCTTGGCTGCACGGGTTGGAAATGAGAAGCTCTAAACTCCGCCATCTTTCCTTTCTCCGCTGCGCTGAGCCAGAGCGCACCGATTGTTCTTGTCTCGGCTCCTACTCCGCGCCACCCTCAGTACAAAAATGAGCTATGTGACCCGGTTTGCCACAATTGTAGCATGATCGTGGTCCCTTGAAGCGAGACCCCCCCGACGTCGCACTATCCTTCTCCCAATTCTTGTAGGGATGAGACTTCTTCCACTTACTCCCAACAGTTCTTCCTTGAGATTAAGAAGACTTTCCTTCTCCTTGCTTGACCGCAAAACCCTTTTGACGTTGGGTTTGCTCCAAATCGCTCTCCAAAGTTCTGGCAGCCTCAACCAGCTCATTGAAACCAACATTCTTCATAGATATGAGAGGTTGCCTCAGATTCTCCCTCAGTCTGTGGTAGAAGAGGTTGTCTCCACATCATCAGCCATGGTCGTTCCAGCATAACGACCCAACCGAGTAAACTCCTGAACATACTCGTCCACCGTTTTGTCCCGCTGCACCAAGTGCAGAAATTGCCTCTAAAGGGCTAGCCTTGTCGACACAGGAATGTATTTCTTCAAGAAAGCATTCCCGAATTCTTCAATGGACGGGGTGCGTCCAGGAAACTGGCGACCACTATGCCTCAACCACCACAACTTAGCGTCTCCTTCCAACATGAAGGTCGCAAACTCAGATTTCTTTTCCTCTATTCACAAGACTTAGCCTCCGTTTGGGAGGACTTATTTTCACCGGTCAAGCGGTCATGACCGCATGAACCGGGACTTAAATAAGTCCCGGTTCATGCGGTCATGACCGCTTGACCGGTGAAAATAAGTCCTCCCAAACGGAGCCTTAGACACTTGGACACTCACGGTCTCGCGATACTCCTATTTGGATAACTTCTTAACGCAATTCGTTTAGGACATTCGTCCACGAAGATATACCTTGGACACGAACCTCGCTTTGATACCAAATTATAACACCTCCCCTGTAATGACCCTATAATATGGGTCCGGCCGGTGCCCCACAACATAAAGACGCCACAGTTTAAGCATCATAAGATGATATAAACTACCTAACTCAAAACTCAGACTAAAAACAACAGAAACAAAAGAGCAAAACCAGAAGTTATCCACTAACACATGAGTATCAACACGGCCTTATGGCCTTACAATATTTTAGAATCCAAAATTCAACAATAACATTAAGTATCAATGTGCATAAGCACTCCTAGGCTACCTCGACGTGCAAACCACAAAATATAGTACATAAAACATTACATTCCAAAAAATAGAGTTATAACACTTCATGAGACTTAGATCTTTTTGGCCGACGAGCTTGCTCCCGCTTGCGATCCTTGCCCTGTAAAAAATTGGCTGTAACGTGGGTCAGCAAAAGCTGACCTCAACTATATAACCAACACATCTCCTCCCGTCCGCCCCTAGCGGACCACGGGGCACTCCATCACCCTGCAGGTCAGCACTTCGTATGCTAAATATAATAACATGTAAAGCTATAAAGCAAGTTTGGATGTCTCATACAGCAAACACGTTTCTATGTTGAACATATAATAAAAAGGGCCTACAATGCAGCATGAATGCAATCCCGGGTTTCACCCAAGTCACCCTAAAGCGTATGCTTCTAACACATCATCACATCAGGTACTTCCAATTTCCCCATCGGCATTCAAGCCGCAAACACAAGGGTACTCTAAATTCCCCCAAACGGCATACAAACCACAAACAAAAGGGTACTTTTAATTCCCCCAAACGGCATACAAGCCGCCACACAAACAAACCGATAAGAAACCTTGCTAGACCCCACCCGTTCGCGACGTCGCAGACCCGGCTCCAATATCGGGATCAAGTCCACCGAAGGAGACCCAGCGGGACCCAGCTGGAATCGTCCGGGCTTGCCCAAAGCTCGACATTCTCGTCAGTTCCACAGAAGGGGGATTTGTCTCACCGGGACACTCTCCACACATGACTTTGCAACGTCGCGGGCTAGCCAGCCGACCACAGAGACAAATCACACCTTAGCACATCACAATCCCACGCCTTTCCAGCCCAAATCCACCGTTCGTACCGTAACGTTCCCGTGCCCCAAGGAAACCATCTACCGTGACAACGGAGATAACCTTGTCCGGTTCCGAATAACGTTACCGTGCCCCAAGGAAACCATCTACCGTCACAACGGAGCTAACCTTGTTCGGCTCCGCATACGCGTAATCACGCGAAATGAGGGGGGGGGGGACATACAACATCACAAATGGCGTCTTGCCGCTATGCATCATCACCGAGTCGGACTAACGGTCGTGATTGCGGCTTCACCCACAATGCCTAATCCACTAACAGAGCGGATTTATAGTGCAATAACATGCCGGGAATGGATACAATCGACCTGGTGGCTCTTCTTGAACCATGACAACCCGAATCCCTCTCATTTGAGAGATCCGGTGCCTATAATGCTTAAAGGAAAATAAGAATAGAGTAGATGCCACACACGCATCCTAAAACCGAGAGGAGAAGTGTCGTTACCTTACGACTCCTCTTCTTAGTCATGAAAACCTTGTCTTGCACAGATGAAAACGAGCGCCTTCGCGTCCTCTTCACGGATCTGACCTCGGAACGACGATCGGAGTTCTAAAGCTCCGTCAATGGCGGAAGAAAGCTCTCTTCTTCCTCCTCCCTCCTTTCTTTTCAAAACCCTAACTCTCACTTCCCAAATGAGAAAGATGAGGAGAAACAACAGTTCAGCCCTATATAAGCACTCCGGAGGAGAGTCTTGGGCCTTAGGATCAAATCCTAGAAGAAATCAGACGGCTAAAAAGCCAAACGACCGAACTGCTTCCGTCCGCTACCGCCGGGCGGTAACTATCTACCGCCGAGCGGTAATTTCCCGAGCACTCGACCAGAAAATAATGCCGCGCTAACGCCGACGATAAGACTAACGCCGCGCAGTAGCGTCTTTCTCGAGAACTCTACGCTCGACGAACGGGGCCTTACGTTCGACGTTCGACGAATCAGGGCTATCGCCGCACGATACCTACTATCGTCGGGCGGTAAACCTCCAACATTCGACGAACAGGACTTTCGTTCAATGGTCGACGAAACGGGCTAACGCCGAGTGATACCTAGCTAACGCCGCACACTAGCATTCAACGCTCTCAACGACTGACCACGCAACGCTCTCAGCGCCTGACCACTCAACGCTAAGCTATCGCCGGACGATAACTACTACCGCCGGACGATAGCTTCCAGAGACTCGTTCTGAAAACGGGTGTATTACAACCTCTTTTGAGATCATTCTTGGAACAAACCTTGGATCCACTAAGCATGTCGAGCATATTGTCCAATCGAGGGATCAAAAAATGATACTTACTGGTAATTTTGTTGATGACTCGACTATCCACACACATATGCCAAGTACCATCCTTCTTAGGTACGAGGAGTGCTTTAACAGCGCAGGGACTCATACTCTCCCTAATATGACCCTTTTTGATTAGGTGACTTGACGGTGGAGCTCCTCGTGCTCTTTAGGATTCATACGATAGTGTGGTAAATGAGGTAGGCTACCGCCTGGTATAAGATCAATACAATGTTGTATATCTCGCATGAGAGGAAGATGATCGGGTAGCTGCTCATGCATAATAGAAGAAAACTCAGAAATAAGTGGGCACACTAAACTTGGAATCTCTGTGGGCTCTCGACTGGAATCTAGGCTAGCTAAAATATAGACAACTTCACTTGCCTTCATCTCCTCCTGGAATCGGGGACCAGAAAGTAACATGTGGGCTGAAGGAAAGGAAATTGCTGCAATAGGAGAAGTCGAGCTGCCGCTAGGTGGGGAGCGATCCAAGGGCTTATACAAGGGCCCATTCTTCTGGGGAATAAGAACGATCGTGTGCCCATTACGTTCAAAAGTGTATGAGTTTCTTGCTCCGTCATGAACTACGCGCTTATCAAACGACCACGAACGCCCTAACAAGACGTGACAAACTTTCATGGTCGCAACATGACACCAATCAGAATCCTGGTAGGATACACCTATGAAAAACTCTACTAAACACCGATGTGTGACTGGAATAGTCACTGAACTAGTGACCCAAAACAAATTATGGGGTTTTCTTAGAGGCCCGGTTATAAGTTTAAGCTTCTCTACCATGCACTGCGACACAAAATTTTCATGCTCCCGCTATCAATAATGGAGCAAAATTGCCCTTGTATGCGCGCGGTCGTACGAAAAATGTTTTGTCTCAACCACTCGTCCTCTGTGGAAATTTTGGGGGTGAGGAGACTATACTGCATGACACAGACTAGGTGCTCTCCTTCTACTTCGATTTCGTCTATGACGTTCGGCTCTGGTTGGGAGTCCGTAAGGAAGACTCCGTACTCAGGCTCCTGATCTTCCTCGGATTCAGCCACAACTACAAACTGCCTTCGGGGGCACTCCGAGGACTTGTGTCCTGGTTCCATGCACTTAAAACACCGAAAAGTTCCCGGGTTGTGTCGGGAACCCATAACCTCTTTGCCTTTAGTATAGGTAGGGGGCAGAGTAGGGTTACTAGTGGACCATAGGGGATGACTCTGGCTGAGAGGTTTGGGTGAGTTCGTGTTAGGAAGTCTTTCACAAACCCGAAGGCCAAAAACTTTCTTCTGTAGTGATGATTCTACACAACGGGCCCTACTGGAGATCTCCCTTAGGTCTCAAAAGTCATGAAGCTCTACTTGCTCTCGGATGGCATAACGCAGACTGTTTAGATAGCAAGACATAGTCATATCGTCCTCCTCTCGGATGTCTAACCTGGACTGGAGGATAAGGAACTCGTTGGTATAGTCGTCCACGGAGAGTTTATCCTGACGTATGTTATGAAATTTGTGATATAAATTTTGGAGATAATCCAGGGGACATATCGCTTCCGCAACTGGTTTTTAAATTCGACCAAGGTCGTGATCGAGGCCAAACCTAAGGTGAAACGAGTACGCTCTAATAGGACCCATCTTACTAGTGCGGGACCCTTAAGCCGAAGGGTGGCATACTCGACTTGGCGATTCAATGACATCCATTTCCAAGCCATGAATCGCTCCATACGCTCGCACCAATCTAGGCATCCTTCGGGTTCTACTCGGCCCTCAAAATCTCCTACATCTAACTTGACGCATGTATCCCATCGTGGTTGGTTTTGGGGATCAAGTGGTAGCGACAAAGGTTCATCCTCCCTACGGTTTGGTGGAAGTTCCTGATTTAGTCCTAGGTGTCGAGCGACTTTAAGATTATTGACGGAAGTTCGTAACCCATTCACGACTTGGGTAACATCTCCCACTTGGAGGGTGAGTGTTTCCATCATCTACATGAGGTTGCCTATGCGTTGGTTTAAGTCATCGACGCTCGCCTCGAGTTTGTCCACTCTACCCTCCATTTTGTTTTAAAAAAAGTTGAGTAGTTTTTTTCTTGTTTTTTAAAATTTTTAAAAAATAATTTTTTAGAAAAATAAACTCACAGTTTTTTTGTTTTTTGTGTAAAATAAATGATTTTTTTAAAAAATAAAAGGAAACAAATTTTTTTTAAAGAAAACAATTTAAGAGAAACACTGGATCGTTCGATTCACAACAGAAGTAAATCAAACCTCCTCTGATATCAAATTGATGCAACTCAATTTGGGGCTAATTGAAAGTCTTTTCTAAGGCTAGTTAAACACATAGGGGGGTGAATAAGTTTGTTTTAAATCTTTAGACTCTTTTCGAGTTACAACTTGATGTGTGTGTATGTTAGATGTTAGCTTTCAAGATCACAGAAAACACCCGAGATTCATAGTGGTTCCCCTATCTAGGGTACATCCACTTTCCCGCTTCATCTATCTAGCAATGTGCTAGATTCGGCTAATTCCTCCTTTATACTCAGCTCCTTGCGCTTATACCTCAGATCCCTCAGGATCTTACAACTCAGAGTGTACACTTCTACAGCTCAGACTGCTTTCAGTCCTACCTCAGATCCACTCCAGGACCCTACCTTATATCCACTCTAGGACCCTAGCTCAGATCCACTCCAGGACCCTACGACTCAGAGTTCACCAACTCTTACAACTCAGTTTTTATAAATTAGGCTTACAACTCAGATCTCAGAGAGATCCTACAGATTTCAATAATGACTTGAGTGAAAAGACTCCATAGATAAATCCCAGAGTCCTCTTCCTTGACTGTGTTGTAAACTGCCATTCTACACAGCAACAAGAAAATATTTCTTTAGAGTTGAATCAGCTTGTGTTGTGTAGAACTTCTGCAGAGCTCCACTTCTTCTTCAAGTTTGAGAAAGTTTGCTGTCCTGTGTAGCAGGTTTGAAGATGAACAAAAAATGACTTGAGCTCTGCTAGCTGTCTTTTGCAAAACTTTGAGTTTGGAGAAATGACAAAAGGTTTTCTAAAAGATGATCTCCTTCCGTATTTATACCCCTGCAACTGCAACGGCTCTATCTTCCTTCTTGGAAAGCGGCATGGTCGGCTTTAATGGTTGCTTTACCATAATTGCACTGTAGAAGAAGTACGACGACATTTGTTCTTTAGCGTGCAAACTGCGTTGAATTTGAATTTGATGATGACGTCAGCAGTCATGTCTCAACGTTAGTGGACTTAGAAATTTCTTTCAGATTGTCTGCACAAGCGTTGAGTGATGTCTTTTGACTCAACGACTTGAAGCGTGGAGTGTTGCCTTGTATCTCAACGCATTTGTAGTTTAACTGTTATCTTCAGAAGCGTTGAGTGATAAACCTTCACTCAACGCTAAAACACATAGCTGAGTTCTATCTTCAGAGGCGTTGAGTGAGCCTTCTTCACTCAACGTTTTTGTCCTTTAATAGCTTATCTGAGAAGACGTTGAGTGAACGTCCTTCACTCAACGCTTTTGTACTTGACAGTTAATTTCTGATTGATGGCGTTGAGTGAACGTTCATCACTCAACACTTCTGGACTTGGCAACATTCCTGAAAGGGCGTTGAATGAATGTCCATCACTCAACACTTTTGAACTTAGACAGATTTAACTGCTATGGCGTTGAGTGCAACGCTTTTGTACTTAGATGGATTTCACTGCATCTTCACTGTGGCTTTGAGTGACTGGTTATCTGTCGACGCTTTTTGGTTTCAGGCGTTGAGTGATCTGTACTCACTCAACACTTTTGTACTTACACAATATTCTGCCTATCCTAAGTATTCTGACTTCTGTCCAATCAATCCTCTTACACATTGAGCATGTTTAATAACTGAATAACAGACATCCTGCATATATGAACTTAGACAAATATCAAATACATGTTTGTGTATATTATTGACTTGTGTGCCTTTTTCAAATCTGGGATATTGTGATCAATGGACCAAATAATCTCCCCTTATTTAAAGAAGTCAGAACCTTATTCAATGATATACACTAACTCACAAAAAATAATAATTGCACAGATAAAGAACAGAAAATGGCACACACAGATAAATTTAATTATCACAAACAGAATAACTAATAATAGTAGTGTGCCTACAATAATTGTATGTTTTCCAACAGCCCTAAGGAACCAATTATATATATCAAGGTTAGGTTTCAGGTTCCTTAATGACAATGCCCTTGCTAGATCTTTTTACCAATTTGTCTTCAACCGCTTTCTTCCCGGCTCTAGAGCATCCATCTGACTAGACCAACTTTCTTATCATTTCTGAATTTTCTTCTCACTTTTTCTTGCCTCTCAAACTTGGCTCATTCAATAGAATAGATAAGTTTGGCCCTGTCTGTCTTGTTTTTCTTGATTTGATCCCAGACAGTATGATAGTTATTGATTGAGGGCTCCACAGTTCAAAATCAGGTCTTGTTTGCATCTCTTCTCTATGTCTTTTCTTGCTCTGCATGACTTCCCTTCTTCATCTACAATGGTCTTGCCTTTGGCCTTGGACAACTGTTGAGTGGTGGGACTTAATGCAAGCACATCAACAGCTATATCACTAGCTGATTCAGCTCCATCTTCAACTCTGAGAGTTTCAGGTTCATATATGATAGGTTCAAGGCCCAATGCTTCTCTGACAGCATTTGAGGTACAGATAGCATGATCGACACTGGCCTTTATCATCGACCTCCCCTCTTTATGACTTCTTCAGAGACTTCTTTGCCCAAGGATGTGGTCTTGTGAGCCAAATAATATACACCTGCAGTGACAACATTCTTCACCTGCAGCAAGTGATCATCTAAGAATTGGGTGCATGCATCCATCATCCTTCCTAGAGTGATCTTGTTGGCTTCCATGATTGATTTTTGCACTTCATGCACCATCTTCATATTCTCAGTAGTAATGCATTGATTTTCAATGATGTTATTCTGCCTTTGCTCAATGTTAGCAAGTTTTTCTTGTGTGTAGGTAACGACTGGAGCAGCCCTCTTGAAGAATGTCACTGTATTTGTCTTCAGCAGATTCACTTCAAATCTGATGGATTTGATCTCAGTAGACAGATTTTGTCTCAGTTCTTTGATTGAATCATCCACATAGAGCTCAATTTACCTCCTCTGCTCATCTAGCAATCCTTTTAATTGAGTCAGAAAGAAGGTGAACATCTCCCCAGTCTGCTGAGTGGTCCTTGGAAAGTTGAATTCTTCAGCATCCTTCCTTATATCTCCCCTTATATCTGAATCAACAACTTCATAGTCTGAGGAATGAACAGGAATGTCTGCAACATACTCGTCAACATTAGATAAATCAATCACATTATCAACTTCTTGAGCAGGGAGCTCAAGATGAGTCTCCCCCTCAACATGAGCAACATCCATATCAACCTGATGTATATTAGGATTAATCCTGGGAACATCTTCTTGGACTTGCTCCCCTGAGAGTCAGAGAAGATCTGATCTAGCCTCTCCTGTATATTGACCAGGAAGGAGTCAATCTTTTCCTGTAGACAAGCAGGAGATGGGCTTTGCTCCCCTCAACAGGAGCATCTCCACTTGGGGTCTCCCCCTGATTGGCAGCACAAATTGTGTCCATAGCAGTTGTGAAAAACTCCTCAGCAGGTTCCAATGTGGTGTCTTCTTCAATCTCAGTCTTAGACACACTGCTGGCATAGTTATTAAAGGCGCAAGGCGCATCAAGGCGTAAAGAGGTCTTGGAGCCTAGGCGCAAGGCTCAAGGCGCAGGCGCGACGCCTGACGAATGCAAGACGCAACAACATACATTTTAAATAATCAACATCAAACATCATTTCAGCTTCTCAATCAAATTCTTCATCCAGTGTACTAATTAATCATTCATTACTATCATTTATATCTTTTAAAAAATAGAATCAATATGGTCACTTGTATCATATTTAAGTCTCAACGCACAATTATCCTTCACAAACATTAAATCGAGAAAAAAATTTGAGTTCTTACATTATTTTTTCTTAAATTTTGAAAAACATTTTACAACAATAAACTCACTCAGGCTCGCATTTTATATTCTAAAGGCGTACGAAGACGTAAATCTCTGAGCCTGGTGAGCCTGAGGTGCGCCTTTAATAACATTGACTGCTGGATAGGGTCTTTGCAGTAAGCTCAGAGAACATTGAGACTTGAGCACTTCCTTCCTTATTTCTGCAGTGGATTCTGGTAACTCATGATTATGAGGTTCTTCTCCTCTTCTATCTGAAGTGATTTTGCCGGAGCTCTCGTTTGTAATTTTAACAACTTTTTGCTTCTTTTTCTTGTCAGCTGGCTGTGGGTGAGGAAACAATACCTTATCCCATCTATCAAACATACTTATATTCATCTTCCTCATGTGATGGATTTTTGCTCTTAGTCTCAGATTTAGCATCCCTGGAGCAGAGTTTAGTAAGAACAAAGATAGTTTCCTACCCAGATTGGGTTCAAGAATACACTCAACAATCCTTTCAAAGATCACCTTCCCCCAATTAATTTTCTTTGTGAGAATAACTCTGGTCATCAGCTCAAACATCTTCCTTGAAATTTTATCATGAGACCCTGTCTTACAGATTAGGGACTTGTCAATTATATCTGCTAAGAATTTCCCTTTCAGATTCATTTCTTTTCTCATGATAGATCCAGTAGTGTGCTTAAACAAGCCACACCATTTCAAAGCCGACTTTACATCCTCAAGAAATAATTCATCTTCCTCATCAGAAGGGCTAAACTTGGTCAGTTTCAAGACCTTAACTTTCTAGAAGTAAGTTTAATATTATTTTCACTTATAGAGATTTTTATCTTGGAGGAGGAATCTACTTTAGCATTGGTGTAAAGCTTTAGTACTTCTCTTTTCCAAATAAAGCATGACTCTGACAGTATATATTCTAGGTCTGCGACATTCAGGAGATGAAGAACTAACTAAACTTCCGCAGGTGCATCCTTGTATCCATTCCGGACAAGTTCTGAACCCTCGAACAGGAAGTCAACTCCTTTTGGAGCCATGGAATCAATGAATCGATGGGGAGAAGATGAATACGATGCGAGAAAATGAGGGTAGGAATGCAGAGAGACGAATAGGGCTAAGGAAATATATGTATTATCCTAGGCACACATTTCTATTTATAGTTACCCTATTCGAGAATGTAGAAAGAGGCGAACCTGTCGTTATTTACACGATATTATGAATGGCTGTGATTAATCTCGTGAATTTGACGTATTCCGACCCGTCAGATTGCATGCGTTGAGTACACTTGACGCACTCGATGCTCTCATCGCCTGGAGTTAACTCAGCGCTCTCAACGCGTGGTCAGTTAAACCCGAGCCCTCAACGTCTGGTCAGTTAAAATTTTTCTTTCATGTTTTCATACAAAAAAGTTAACTCCCAAACGTACGTATACATATAATAAAAATGCATTACCATAATAATGCTACTTCAAGTTCAACATACCAAATTCAAATTTGAAGGTATTGAACTTGACTTCATTAAGAGCCTTAGTAAAAATGTCAGTCACTTGTTTGTCAGTGGGGACAAACTCAAGGCTGATATCTTCATTCTCAACACACTCTCTTATAAAATGATACATAATTTCAATATGCTTGGTCATGCTATGTGAAACATGATTCTTAGCTATTGAAATTGCAATTGAAGAATCACAAAACATAAGAATTTTACTTATCTGGAGATTGTAGTCTTGGAGTTGATGTTGAATCCATAGTAGTTGTGTACAACAACTCCCAGCCGAAATATACTTTGATTCTGCTGTGGAGATGACTACACTGGTCTGCTTCTTGCTGCTCCAAAACATTAGTCTTCTTCCTAAAAATTGACAGGTACCTGATGTACTTTTTCTTTCTTCTTTGCAACCTGCAAAATCTGCATCCGAATACCTATTAGTTCAAAATCATTATTTTTAGGGTACCACAGATCAAGATCAGGTGTGCACTTGAGATATCTCAAAATTCTTTTGCCAGCAGAGTAGTGAGACTCTTTCGGGCAAACCTGATTCATAGCATAAACACATGTAACAAACATAATGTCTAGCCTATTAGTAGTCAAATAGAGTCGGGAGCTAGTTATGCCTCTTTACATGTTTTTATCAACTGGTTTCTCAGTTTCATCCTTGTCTATTGACATATTTGAGCTCATTAGAGTTTTCATTGTTGAGTCGCTCTCCACTTTAAATTTGTTGATTAACTCCTTGGTGAATTTATACTGAGAGATGAATAATCATCATTTGACTGTCTAACTTGGAGGCTCAAAAAATACTTGAGTTCACCCATACAGCTTATTTCAAATTTCTCTTGCATAAGTTTAACAAACTTTTTGCATATGTCATCATCAGTAGACAAAAAAATTATGTCATCTACATAAATTTGAACTAAGATTATCTTATCCTTGACTTCCCTTAGGAATAATGTCTTGTCTATCTTTCCCCTTGAGAATTTGTTCTCAATGAGAAAGCTAGACAAAGTTTTATAACAAGCCCCAGGAACCCGTTTCAACACATACAAAACTTTTCTTAAATGAAATACATAATCAGGAACAGTAGGATTGACAAAACCTAATGGTTGCTCAACATAGACCTCGTCGTTAGGTCACCAGTCAGGAAAGCTGACTTAACATCCTCTTATTTGTATTCTTTGATAACTAGTCTAGCTTTGTTCTTGATGATAACACAATTTTCGTCAAACTTGTTTCTATATATCCATTTTATTCCTATGATGTTATGTCCATGAGATTTGGGAACTAGCTTCGAGACATTGTATCTTTCGAACTGGTTCAATTCTTCTTGCATTGCCACAATCCAGAATGAGTCTATGTTGGCTTCTTCAAATTTCTTGGGTTCAATCTGAGACAGAAAGCTTGAATACATTGCAATGTTGTGGCTTATACTCCTTGTTGTTACACCCTAGCTTGCATCCCCAATGATTAGATTTCTGGGATGATTTTTCAAGTGTCTGGCGGCTGCTGACATCCTTTCTTCAGCATCTTGAACTTCAATTTTAGTGGCCTGAAGATCATATTCTATTTTTAATCCACCTGGACCTTCTTCTGGAATGACCACACCCTCATCCTTTTCTTGTTCAACATGAGGTGTGTCATTAATGCTCATCTTGTTCATTCTCAAATCTTCACCTGCAGTTCTAGAAGAGCTTGGCAGCTCATTGTGAATCATAGAAGTTTTATCAAACACTATATTAATACTCTTCTATAACCTGATTTTTCAAGTTGTAGATCTCATAGGCTTTGCTGTGCTTGCTATACCCAACAAAAATTCCCTCAAAAGATTTTGCAGTAAACTTTGTCATGCAGGACTTCTCATTGTTTAACACAAAACACTTGCTTTTAAAGATTCTGAAATAGACTAGATTTAGTTTTCTGTCTTTTATAATCTCATAGGGAGTCTTCTTGTGGTACTTGTTGATAGATGCCCTATTCCAGACATGACAAGCTGTGTTCTCTTCCTCAGCCCATAAATATTCTGGGAGAGAAGTGTCACTAAGCAAAGTCCTCTTAGCCTCTATGAGAGTTCTATTTTACCTTTCAGCAATGCCATTTACTGAGGTGTTCTTGGAGAAGAAAACTCCTGAAAGATGCCTTGCTCTTTGCAGTACTCTATCATGCTTTCAGATTGAAACTCTGTGGCATGGTCACTTCTGATTTTGACCACTGTACAACGCTTTTCATTCTGAATCTGCTTGACAAAAGTCACAAAACTATCAAAGGTTTCAGAGTTTTCTTAAGAAAGAACACTCATGCAGAGTAGTGAGACTCTTTCGGGCAAACCTGATTCATAGCATAAACACATGTAACAAACATAATGTCTAGTCTATTCGTAGTCAAATAGAGTCGGGAGCTAGTTATGCCTCTTTACATGTTTTTATCAACTGGTTTCCCAGTCTCATCATTGTCTATTGACATATTTGAGCTCATTAGAGTTTTCATTGTTGAGTCGCTCTCCACTTTAAATTTGTTGATTAACTCCTTGGTGAATTTATACTGAGAGATGAATAATCATCATCTGACTGTCTAACTTGGAGGCTCAAAAAATACTTGAGTTCACCCATACAGCTTATTTCAAATTTCTCTTGCATAAGTTTAACAAACTTTTTGCATATGTCATCATCAGTAGACAAAAAGATTATGTCATCTACATAAATTTGAACTAAGATTATCTTATCCTTGACTTCCCTTAGGAATAATGTCTTGTCTATCTTTCCCCTTGAGAATTTGTTCTCAATGAGAAAGCTAGACAAAATTTCATAACAAGCCCCAGGAACCTGTTTCAACACATACAAAACTTTTCTTAAATGAAATACATAATCAGGAACAGTAGGATTGACAAAACCTAATGGTTGCTCAACATAGACCTCGTCGTTAGGTCACGAGTCAGGAAAGCTGACTTAACATCCTCTTATTTGTATTCTTTGATAACTAGTCTAGCTTTGTTCTTGATGATAACACAATTTTCATCAAACTTGTTTCTATATATCCATTTTATTCCTATGATGTTATGTCCATGAGATTTGGGAACCAGCTTCCAGACATTGTATCTTTCGAACTGGTTCAATTCTTCTTGCATTGACACAATCCAGAATGAGTCTATGTTGGCTTCTTCAAACTTCTTGTGTTTAATCTGAGACAGAAAGATTGAATACATTGCAATGTTGTGGCTTATACTCCTTGTTGTTACACCTTAGCTTGCATCCCCAATGATTAGATTTCTGGGATGATTTTTCAAGTGTCTGGCGGCTGCTGACATCCTTTCTTCAGCATCTTGAACTTCAATTTTAGTGGCCTGAAGATCATATTCTATTTTTAATCCACCTGGACCTTCTTCTGGAATGACCACACCCTCATCCTTTTCTTATTCAACATGAGGTGTGTCATTAATGCTCATCTTGTTCATTATCAAATCTTCACCTGCAGTTCTAGAAGAGCTTGGCAGCTCATTGTGAATCATAGAAGTTTTATCAAACACTATATTAATACTCTTCTATAACCTGATTTTTCAAGTTGTAGATCTCATAGGCTTTGCTGTGCTTGCTATACCCAACAAAAATTCCCTCAAAAGATTTTGCAGTAAACTTTGTCATGCGGGACTTCTCATTGTTTAGCACAAAACACTTGCTTTTAAAGATTCTGAAATAGGTTAGATTTAGTTTTCTGTCTTTTATAATCTCATAGAGAGTCTTCTTGTGGTACTTGTTGATAGATGCCCTATTCCGGACATGACAAGCTGTGTTCTCTTCCTCAGCCCATAAATATTCTGGGAGAGAAGTGTCACTAAACAAAGTCCTCTTAGCCTCTATGAGAGTTCTATTTTACCTTTCAGCAATGCCATTTACTGGGGTGTTCTTGGAGAAGAAAACTCCTGAAAGATGCCTTGCTCTTTGCAGAACTCTATCATGCTTTCAGATTGAAACTCTGTGGCATGGTCACTTCTGATTTTGACCACTGTACAACCCTTTTCATTCTGAATCTGCTTGACAAAAGTCATAAAACTATCAAAGGTTTCAGAGTTTTCTTAAGAAAGAACACTCATGCAAATTTGAAAAAGTCATCAACTATCACAAAAGTATAAACTTCCCTACCTACACTATGAATTGACATAGGATCAAATAAGTTCATATGCAGGAGGTAGAGACACCTCTCAGAATCTTTAGACCCAATGCTTTTAAAGGAAGCCTTTGTCTGCTTGCCCTTTTGGCATGCAAAGCAAATGCCCTATTTAGTGCATTCAAACTGAGTCTATTTCTGACCAACTTTTCACTGAAGAGCTTGCTGATAACTTCGTAGTTCAAGCAAGCAAGTCTCTTGCGTCATTGCACATAATAAGAGTATTTCTCATTTGCTACCAGACACATAGAAGAATCTGAATCTATACGTAGGAAATTTAAACAATACATATTTCCACTCCTAGTGTCTGACAGAATGATCTCTTGGTCACTTGAACTTTTGATTATGCACTTATCTTTGTGGAAGACAATGACATAGCCAATATCACAGAGTTGACTTATGCTAATCAGATTGTGTTGCAATCCTTCCATTAAGCCACTTTTATGAGAGAGACTATGCCATTGATGATCATACCATATCCTTTAGTAACTCCTCTGTCTGAACCACCAAATAAGACTTTGGGTCCATTCCTCACTGGAGTGTAGTCTTTCAGATGACTCCTTGTTCCAGTCATGTGCCTGAAACATCCACTGTTCAAGTACCATATAGACATTTGATGGGTATTTGGACTAATCTGCAATCACATATTTAGTTTACCTTAGGTACCCAAAAGGATTTGGGTTATTGGTTCTTATTAGCTTAAATTTGAACATTTCTCCATACAGCAACCCTTACAGGAAGACTCACCTTTGCCCTTGACACCTTTGAACTGTGTTAACAGTGTATGACAAAGTGTCTCACCTTGCCACAACACCGACACTCATCAATATTGTATCTCATCTTTTGAACAACTTTAGATGTGTGTGATCCATCAAACTGTTTCTGTTCAAAGGGGAGTGCAACAACCCTCTTCCTATTTTTTTCAGCTAGAATCTGGCTGAAGGTTAGCCTGCCAGTAGGTTCTCTTGGTTTATTCTGACTGACAACAACATGTGTCTGTTTTGCAGCTGACAAGGTTTTGATGACATCAAAAATAACCAAGTGAGGCTTACTTGCAGTCTTGCTCACAACCTTATTCTTTAATGAAAGACCTTGGGTGGAGGCCATTACATTACTCTTGAGTGTGGGTGCTGACGCACCAAACACAAATGATCCATGATGGGCAATTTTAATTTCTTCATGGGGAGCCTTCAAGGAACTCAACCCCATGCCATTTCTTTTTCCATTGCAAGTAGCACTCTTGATCTTACAAGAAAAATTTTCATTCTTTCAGTGAGCATACATGTTGTCATGGTCATATCTATTAGAAGGGAATATCACCTTCTGAAAGGTGGTGTGAGACACAACTAGAGCCTTGCCTTTCCCTTTGGAATGGGCAGGTCTAGCATTCCACTTGAACCCCAATCCCCTCTGATTATTTTGAGAGGAGAATGTGTCAATCAGTGACAACACTGTCTTTGGCCTTAAAAACTCAGCCACTAGCATCCTCTCTTTGAGGAGCTTCTCTTCAAGATTCCTAATGATCTTGCTCTTCTGGCTTATGATGCTTATTTGGATTATAGTCATAGACCTCAGCTGACTATTTCTCTACTCATTTGAGCTAGCAGTGAAGCTGACTCAGATTGCATTGATTTAGTCTGCTGTAAAGAGACAATCTTTTCAGCCTGCGTTTTGACAAACTTTTTGCTCTTCTTCAGAGCCTCCATGATAGCACTATATTTGTCAATCAATTGATTGACATCCTCATCAGATTCTGATCCAACCTCTTCACAAGATGAAGTGGATGCCTCAGAATCTGTGTCAGTCTCATAAATAGAAGGAGAGTTAAAAAGAGTGTGTATCTCATCAGGATCAGATTTGGCCTGAGTTTCTTCAGTCATGGTCATGAGTTTGAACTCTTCATCATCTTCAAAGTCACTGTCAACAGAGGACAGTGATGCTCTTATGCCCATTATGGCAGCAGGAAGATTAGCCTCCTCTTGTATAGAGATAAGAACAATATATGCCTCTTCTTTTTCTGATTTTGAAGACTCAAAATCACTTTCTGACAAGCAAAACTTCTTCTTGGACAAGAAGCTCTTGTCTACCTTCTTATCCTTATGATGTTTTTTATCATCAGACTTTCTGTTTTCTTTCCTCTTGACAGGACAGTCAGCAATGACATGTCCTGACCCGTTGTAGCAGTAGCAAATCACATTAGTCTTAAAGTATTTATTTTGTTTAGAATCATACATCTCCCCAGAGGGGTCTTTTCTGGATTTCTCCAGGCTGGCTTGTGGCTTTCTGAAGCTAGAGCTAGATGAACCCTTGTTCTTCCACTGCCTCCTCCTGCTCAACATTTTCTTGAATTGCTTGAAGAACAAGGTAAGTTCTCAATCTGACAGCTCATCTCCTGAAGTGCTGGGATCTGAGCTTTCTGACTCAACAACCCTTCTTGGTGGAGAAGGAGTCTTCTCGCTGCTCCTTCTTGAGGCTTCAGCTTTGAAGACCACTGACTTCTCTCTGTTGAGGGACTTGACAGCTTCTTCTTCAGCTTTTCTGGAATTCAGCTGAAGCTCATGTGACATCAGCTTGCCAAACAAATTTCGGGGTAATGTGTTGGCCAAGTTGCCCACTTTCCTGATGACACCGATCTTGATATTTCATTCTTTATTGAGAGTTCTCAGGAACTTGTCATTCAGCTCATAGTTGGCGAACTGTCTACCATAAGTGACCAGACTGTTCACAATCTTGAAGAATTTCTCATAGCAATCAACTATAGAATCATTCTTGCATTGCTTAAAGACCTCATACTGCTTGTTAAGGAGAGATTTTCTGTCATCCCTCACTTCCTCCGTTCCCTCCATGTAGACTATCAGTGAGTCTCACATCTCCTTAGCTGTTTTGCAGTGGACCAAATTCTGAAATGTTAAATCATCTATGACACTGACAATTATGTTCTGTGTCCTTTTATCCATGGTAGCCAGAACCACCTCATCCTTAGTCATTTCTGAATATCTCTTGCGAGTCTGGATGTTGGCATCAAAAGCAGAGACCTTCATGAGAATGAAAGGTCGCTCTTGTACTGTAATGTATATCCTAAGGTCTGAGGCTTTCACGAATAGCCTCACCCTTTCTTTCCACATCCCAAAGTTCTCCTTCCTACAGATAGAAAATTTCATAGAACTTAACCCCTTATGGTTCAAGATCATAGAAAACACCCGAGATTTATAATGGTTCTCCTATCTAGGGTACATCCACTTTCCCCCTTCAACTATCTAACAGTGCGCTAGATTCTAGTAACTCCTCCTTTATACTCAACTCTTTGAGCTTACACATCATATTCCTCAAGATCTTACAACTCAGAGTGTACACCACTCCTACAGATCAGACTGCTTCCAGTCCTACCTCAAATCCACTCCAGGATTTTACCTCAGATCCACTCCAGGGCCCTACCTCAGATCCACTCCAGGACCCTACGGCTCAAAGTTCACCAACTCCTACAACTTAGCCTTTATAAATTAGGCTTACAACTCAGATCTTAGAGAGATCCTACAGATTTGAATAATGGTTTGAGTGAAATGACTTCAAAGGTAAATCCCCGAGCCCTCTTCCTTAACTGTGTTGTAAACAGTCCTTCACAACAACAAGAAAATATTTCTTCAGAGTTGAATTAGCTTGTGCTGTGTAGAACTTCTGCAGAGCTTTGCTTCTTTTTCAAGCTTGAGAAAGTTTGTTGTTCTGTGTAGCAGGCTTGAAGATGAACAGAAAATGGCTTGAGCTCTACTAGCCGACTTTTGCAAAACTTAGGGTTTGGAAAATGACAAGTTTTTGTAAAAGATGATCTCCTTCCGTATTTATACCCCCGCAACTACAACGACTATATCTTCCTTTTTGGAAAGTGGCATGGTCGACTTTAATGGTTGCTTTACCATAACTGCATTGTAGAAGAAGTACGACGACATTTGTCCTTTAGCGTGCAAACTGCGTTGGATTTGAATTTGATGATGACATCAGCAGTCATGTCTCAATGCTGGTGGACTTAGAAACTTCTTCCAGATTGTCTGCACAGGAGTTGTGTGACGATGCCTTGTGACTCAACGACTTGAAGCATTGAGTGTTGCCTTGTATCTCAACGCATTTGTACTTTAACTGTTATCTTCAGAAGTGTTGAGTGATAAGCCTTCACTTAACGCTAAAACACTTAACTGAATTCTGACTATCTTCAAAGGCGTTGAGTGAGCCTTCTTCACTCAACATTTTTGTCGTTTGACAACTTATCTGAGAAGGCGTTGAGTGAACGTCATTCACTCAACGCTTTTGTACTTGACAGTTATTTTCTGATTGACGGCGTTGAGTGAACGTTCATCAGTCAACGCTTCTGGTTTTGGCAACATTTCTGAAAGGGCGTTGAATGAATGTCCATCACTCAATGCTTTTGAACTTAGATAGATTTAACTGCTAGGGCGTTTAGTGAATGTCCATCACTAAATGATTTTGTACTTAGACGAATTTCACTGCATCTTCACCGTGTCTTAGAGTAACTGGTTATCTGCGACGTTTTTTGACTTCAGGCGTTAAGTGATCTGTACTCACTCAACGCTTTTGTACTTAGGCAATATTCTTCCTCTACTAAGTATTCTGACTTCTGTCCAGCCAATCCTCTGACACATTGAGCCTGTCTAATCACTGAATAACAGACATCCTGCATATATGAACTTAGACAATATCAAATACATGCTTGTGTATATTATTGACTTGTGCGCCTTCTTAAAATCCGGGATATTGTGATCAATGAACCCAACACTAATGACTTAGCAACGCATTTCACGAGAGAGCGGGGACGTCGTTAGTTTCCTCTCTACCTGCGACGGTTCCACTCAGAGAATCTAACGTCGGCTCCACGCTCGGGTTAGTAATTTTGCAAACGACCAAATCTAACAAGTGACAAAGACACATGATTTTTGGATAAAAAACGGTAGTAGAAGTTGAAAGATTTGCAAGCCCTAACTTTTTGATCACTTAATTTAATTGTATGAGTAAAATGTTAACAGGAGCGGCAAGGTATACCTGCGGAGTTCCCGTGGCAGTGGAGCTTTTTCTCGGTTTTGGAGCAGTTGCTGGTCGAGGAAGGCGGTATGGGCTCGATTGAGGCTGTACGTGCTGTGGGGAAAGGGGCTGGGCCAGGCTACGAGAAAGGTGCAGGTGAAAGTAGACGGGAAGGGGAAAATTAAAAGGCGGAAGGAGCGGCTGGTGGAGAAGACGTAAGCGGTTCTGGTTGTTGGAGTTCCAGGCGGTGTACTCGTCGGAAAAGGAGGCGACGCTGTAGGGCGGAATCGGGGAAAAGACGGGAAAACACGGTCGATGTCGACCGTCCTTGAGAGGCCCGCTGGGACATGCGCTTCCCGCCTCACCATGAGTAGCTAGCTTAGGGACATGCGTGTTCGATTGAGCGAGATCACGCGAGTCCCGTATGAGCCAGCGTGTCGGACTTCTGACACGAGTGTTGGAGAGTGTCAGAGAGTCGGGCGAGTGTCGAAGAATCCGAAACGACACCCTGGGCATTCTGAAATTTCGGTGCTTCATATTGTGGAAACCTTAGGTACCCAGATTTGTTTTATAGTACTTTGCCCCTCCTTCCTACAAGAGTTCGAAGTGTGTCCAAAGATATGACATTTGGTACACGAAATATGCCGGCGGCTGGACAGCAAGGGAAAATGGGTGGAAGAGAGGGGGAATTAAAAAGGAAACAAAACTTACCCAATGAGTCGTCACCAAGGGGGCTCCACGGAGTCGGCACCGCGGAGGTGATCACCGGAATGAAGGAAGACACTCTCTTCTCCAAACATTCAACAATGAGAAATGACGACAGCCCTAAACCATCTATTTATAAGAAATAAAAATTAGGGCACCCAGAATCAACGGCTATGATTGGTCGTTGGTCTCGGGGCCAAAATTACATGAAATAGAATCCGAAAAGTACAAAGCTATATATGAAATTGATTCGCAACGCGAATCCGGACGTATACACGGAGTCGGATCGTCGATCCGGGCACGCCATATATGGTAAGTCTCCAAATCAGCCCCGATGGGCCCAAAGCTCGTCCTCGTCTCTGCTCCGCATCAATATGGAGCTTAAATTTAGCAGTACAAGAAGGACAAGCGACTTCGTTATTAAGTTGGGTGATCAAGATATTTCCCGTAGTGAGTGTTTTAAATATCTTGGATCGATAGTTCAAAAAGACGAAGGTATTGATAGATGTGACACAGAATCCAAGAGGGTTGGTTGAAGTGGAGAGGCTCGTCAAGGATCTTATGTGATCGTAAAATACCACTAAAACTTAAGGACAAGTTTTACCGCACTGCAATTAGACCCGTGATGCTCTATGGTTCTGAGTGTTGGACAGTGAATTGTGTACATGAGCAAAACATGGGAGTTGCGGAGATGAGAATGCTTAGGTGGATGTGTGGAGACATGAGATTGGATAAAATTAGGAATGAAAGTATCAGGGATAAGACAAAAGTAGCACCAATTGCAGAGAAGATGTGAGAAGCTTTTCTAAGATGGTTTGGACCCGTACAAAGGAGATCATTAGAGGCACCTGTTAGGCGTTGTGAGAGTCTAGTCACTAGGCATGTTAAACGAGGGAGAGGTAGACCAATAAAGACTTGGAATGAAACTGTAAGGAAAGACATGATGTACTTAGGCATTAGTGAGATTATGACAAAAGATAGGGCACAATAGAGACATAGGATCCATATAGCCGACCCCACTATAGTGGGTAAAGGCTTGAATGTTGTTGTGTTGTTGTATTCTGTAGATTTCACTTTCACTGTTACCCTAATATACTCATTTTTTTTTCTAGTTTTTTCACGTGTCTTAGTATTCACATTTCTGCTACACCCAAATTAGATATTAATGACTCTTTTTTACTAGCTAACACTCAAATTCATACATGGTCGGCCTAATAGATGCTTATTAAAATTTACCCCAGGGCTCCATGAAATCCTCTTATTAGTTATTATGTACTACTCCAGTCAATTCTCTGTTTTAGCCCTAATTTTATTTCTAGTGGTTATATCCTCATCTTTATTTCTACACATCTAATAATTGATCCGAGGTACTTAAATCTCTCACAACTAGGTATCTTTTTATCTTGTAATAAGATATATTTATATATGCTATTATCAACCTCACTAAAATTACATATCATGTGTTAAACCTTTCTATTAATTTGGGACCCTATATCTTCTCAACAATGTTTTCATTATTTTATTTCTTGTGTGATATTTCATGGTTTAGAATTGTGTTATTTGTTAAAGTATATATCATGAGATTTTGTTATGAATATCTGTTTTAAATATCTCCATAAATATTACTAGAATGTATGGACTCAATGTTGATTGTTATTACTGTAATGAAAAAAAATCCTGTCACTCTATAACTACTTCCTCATGTGTCGTATTTTTTATTTCATTGAACTACAGATGAGTGGCAACCTTGGAGTTTCTGCCTTTCCTGAAAGTGAAAACATATTCTCTTGGATAGGTACCATAGAGGGAGGCAAGGGAACTCCATATGAAGGTTTATCTTACAAACTCTCTCTGCGGTTCCCATTGGAATACCCATTCAAGCCTCCTCGAGTTAAATTTGAGACATCATGTTTCCATCCAAATGTTGATCAGTATGGCAATATTTGTCTTGATATCCTCCAGGTATTGTTTAAAAAAACATGCAATTTCAACTATTAATGATGTTATCACTTGAAGAGTTAATACAAAAAAAACTTTTCTATGGAAGGACATGTGGTCTTCAGCTAATGATTGTCGGACAGTCTTATTGTCCATCCAGAGCTTATTAGGAGGTGAGCTCTCTCATTATATCATCCTCAGGAATGTGGGATTATTTTGATCATTGCTTTCCTATCATCCTTTTTGTTTGACATAGAACCGAACAATGAAAGCCCTCTCAACAGCTATGCTGCAACACTATGGAGCAACCAAGAAGGTATACATTTTTGTTGTCTGCTTCCATTGTTTTTTATATTTAATCGTTATGCTGTTACAAAAATGCAGGGCGAGATTTGCCTGCATTTCACTCTTGTGGCGAGACCCTTCCCCGGGCCCTCGCTGCACGGGGATGCTTTGTGCACCGGGCTGCCTCCCTTTTAAATTGTTACATGTATGTTGGGAACATGCTGCTTCCATCCCAAAACCCCGGACCTGTAAGTATAGACGGGTGATACGTGGTTAGACAATGTGAGATTAAACCTCGGACTGCACCACACCGGGGATAATCCAAACATATATCAATCCCACATGACACGCTGGAATCACGTCAACCAACACGCCCCCTCAGCAATTCAAGCTCAACTTTGGTACCATGTTCGAAACTTGCGAGTTCCATCCCAAAACCCCAAGGTAAGAGGAGGGACCAAAGACCTATAAGCACATGCGGGTGGTGTCTGGTAGACAATGTGAGACAACCTCAGGCCGCATTTGTTATGACCTCCCGATCTCGATTCTTCTGATGAGGCTATGGTTGAAGAGTCTTCGGATACCTGTGAGGAAAGGGAGGAAGAAGAAGGGAGAAGGATGCAGTTGGTATAACTATGATGATGGATCTAATTCTACCACTTCTCGATAGTGTCCGAACAAATGTATTATCATCCAACTGTTCCCTCCTTTTCTGATGTTTACTCAATGGTTCTGAAGGTCACCCCTTCAACTGATGTCTTTATGACTCGATTGCTCCCCCTTCTCTAACATTGTACTGTAACATGACCCCCCAATATTGGGCACAAGCAGGTTGCATGGGCTCTCGAGGGGTGTCTGCTGAGATGGTCTAAGGCTTCGTTTTGCGGAGCGTTTGGCGCGCTCTGTTTGGGGAAAACGCCACCGCACGACGGGTAACCAAATGGCCGGTGGCGGCGTTTGCTCCCGCCGCGCCATGGGAATAGGAGGAAAACCACGGGATTCCAACCGCGGTCTCCCCCCTATGGTTCTAACTGCCCGGCTTCTCCCGCCGCCCGAGCAAAACGCCGAACCAAACAAAACCTAAATTGTCTACAAAGCACCCACATATATACCTATTATGGTCGGGCAAATCACATTGAGACAACTTGCTATAGGAAACATTAGTTTCCCCAGCAACAACTACACCCTCCTATCAAGCTTCTCCTACAATAGACCGTCCCATGACGTCCTGATTTTAAATTGACACCCCAGGGAGGAAATCTAAAGTTTTTGTAGACTAGTTACTCACCTCCGGACCCATTACTCTGTCTAGTGAAGGTATATCTCTTTCCTAGCCCTTCTTGGATGTGAATTTTGGGGGCCTCAAATCAAATTACTCCGCAAAAACTCTTGATGCACACAAATATTGTTTATCATTGTTACCAATGGGGAATTCACCTCGTTTCGCTGATCTAGAGACGCGATTTTACCTCCTATATTTCTTAATGCTCTGTACTCCATTTTTCCGATTCACAGTTTAATCTTTTCTCCATTAGTTGTCTCACTGATCATTACCGCTTTATAACCTTTTCTTATCTTATTTTGTGGTGCAAGATCGTCAGATGCAGGGAAACATTGTTAGGGAATGGATGTCGAATGGGCTTTACATTTTGGATCTACTTCCCTCAACACTCACTTCCATTACTTCTGTTGACTGACAACAATGTCTTGTCCATGCACCTCTCCCAGTCTTTATAGAAGGCCCTACCCGATTTGTTTTTTCGGATTTTACATTCAAATCTTGCATCAGTGGAAAATTACATTGTTAAACTTTCCCTTGCCATTGCACGAGGAGCGGTGCTTTTTTTTACATTCATTCGTACATTTGGGTTTCATATAAAACTGCTACTTTATCTGGATAATATTATTTTGTTACTTTTATCGATAATTATTCTTGCATGACGTGTGTGTATTTAGTTTGTGATTGTTTTGAGATAATTCATGTTATTCACTTATTCATCACGAAAAATCGCAATCAATTTTAGATCAATATCAAAATCATTAGGGCTGATAATACTCGTGTATACCTTAGTCAAGAATTTTTGGAAGCCTGCGATACCTTCAATATTAATCATCAGATGTCACACTCTTATACACCACAACAAAATGGTGTTGTGGAGTGGAAGAATCTCTCATTTTTCAAGTGCAGATTCCAAAGATCTAATGAACCTTCACAATCACTACTACATGTTATCTAATTAATCTCATACTATTAACTATCCTGAACTTTGCATCTCCTTTTTACATCCACATCTCCCTTTTTTACGTTTAGAATATTTGACTGTGTATTTTAGTTCATCATCTTGGTCCTCCTCTAAATAAGCTAGCACAATGTGCGGCCAAGTATATCTTTGTTGGGTACTCTTGAACTTAGAAGCATATGATGTGAGCTTCACCTTGAAATCTCGTGAGAGGTCTCGACGACGATGGGTTCACCGGAGGAGGGGGTTCTCCCTTCCGTTTAGTTGGTGGAGCAATAGTGGCGGCGGGGGTAAACAGGGTGGTCGTTCGACGACTCTATTTGATCAACTGGGTCGGCGGATCTAGTAATCGTGAGTTTAGAGAGAGAGATAAAAAGGAGGAAAATAAGAGAGTGAGATTTAGATTTCTAATTTCTTTCATACCAAACAAGGCTTAACCAGCCAAATAAGTAGGTTCACAAACACGCCCTCCATTTGGGCTTATGATATATGGGCAAATACTATTAAAATTAACACCACATAAAATTCTAGATAAGCTAGCACAATGTGCGATCAAGTATATCTTTGTTGGGTACTCTTGAACTTAGAAACATATGATGTGAGCTTCACCTTGAAATCTCGTGGAGGTATCGATGGCGATGGGTTCACCAGAGGAGGGGGGTTCTCCCTTTCGTTTACTTGGGGGAGCAATAGTAGTGGCGGGGGGGGGGGGGGGAACAGGGTAGTCGTTCCGCTGCTCTATCCGATTGGGTAGGTCGGCGGATCTAGGAATCGTGAGTTTAGAGAGAGAGAGAGATAAAAAAAGAGGAAATAAGAGAGAGATTTAGATTTCTAATTTCTTTCATACCAAACAAGGCCTAACCAGCCAAATAAGTAGATTCAAAAACACGCTCCCCCCATTTGGGCTTATGACATATGAGTAAAATACTATTAAAATTAACACCACATAAATTTAAGATAACTGACGTCGTCACACCTCATAACATCGCCGCCCCCATCCGAAGATAGCTTGTCCTCAAGCTGGATCGAAGGGTATTCCAGTTTCTTCTCTGCCCGCCGCATCATCATTGGGAGGATCATCCGCTTCAAGCCAAAATAAGCGTTTGCATCGATGTCCCGATGTGAAATGTTCGTCACAATTGTAGCACAAGATTTTCTCGTGGCGCTCAGTCATTTTAGGGCGGGACAAACGGTGGCAGACCGTAGTCTGCGGTGGCTCTTCCCAGATAGGAGCCTTATCCGACCAACTGGCTAGAGAGTAGGCTCCCTGGTAGTCCCGACATCCTAAGGGTGGGTGATCTTATAGAAGTCGCCAATCACATGCCCTGGTGAGGCTCATAGCCGAGTTGAGATCACATTGCAGTAGGAATTCGACATCCCAATGTAATCGCTCATGAAGACCGGGGGTGAAGGGAGAAACTTGCTGCTCCGGTAAGACGGACGTTGCCCTAGCTAACAAAATATGGAATTGTTCTAAATAGGTGTCGATGGAGCTGTCCTATTTGAGGTTCACAAGATATCCGAGTTTGTTTCCTTGTAGAGCAGGACCAAATCGCATGGTGCAGGCCGCATTGAATTCTGCCCACGAAGGGTTGGGGCGTTCTCGCCTAAGTTGTGTGAACCATTATTGTGCCGGGCAAAGTAAGTGGAAGGAGGCGATGCTGATGCGTTTGTTCATCTGACTTGCGTTGGTTGGCGAAGAAAATGTCACAATGGGTATGCCAAAGAAGAGGATCTTCACGGCCCTCATAGATGGGTAAATCCACCTGGATAGTTCATGCGTAAGCGGGGTAGTCTGCGCCTGTAGGAGAGACAGAGTCCACTCGGCTTTTCAAAGGGTGATCGCCGTATTCAGAGGCGGAGGAGAAGACACACCTCTAGGGCATCCAAACGTGCGTTGAGGGCATCCATTTTGGATTTCTGAGTTGCGAGTATGATTTGGAAGAGTTCCATGATATGGGCTAACGACAGAGCACCGTCATCCATCAGTGATAGGGCTGGGCGGATAGTCGATGGTGTTGGAAGGAGGTCGACAGAGGAGTGGGGCCGATGGGCAGTGGCCGCGTGGTTAGGAAGGCGGACGAAAGCCGACGAAGGGCCCGCGTGGATGTTGGGCCACAGATCTGCAGTCGCGGGGCTGGGAGGACGTATTGGAGCGGAGGAATCGCCGGAAGAAGAGCCGGCTAGGGTGCTGTTCCGCTGTGATGTCGCCGCGAGGCTGGGAGGGCATACCGACGCAGAAGAATCGTGGGAGATGGAGAGGCCAGCAGTTGGCTCTGATACCAAGTTGATGTGAGCTTCAATTTGAGATCTCGTGAGAGGTATCGACTGAGGTGGGTTCACCGGACGAGGGGGTTCTCCCTTCCGTTTACTGGGGGGAGCAATAGTGGTGACGGGGGGGGGGGGGGGGGGGGGGGACAGGACAGTCGTTCGACGGCTCTATCCGATCGGCTAGGTTGGCGGATGGAGGAATCATGAGTTTAGAGAGAGATAAAAAAGAGGAATATAAGAGAGAGAGAGATTTAGATTTCTAATTTCTTTCATATCAAACAAGGCCTAACAGGCTAAGTAGGTTCACAAACATGCCCCCCATTTAGGTTTACGACATATGTGCAAAATACTATTAAAATTAACACCACATAAATTTAAGATAATTGTCGTCGTCACGTCTCATAACAAGATATTTGTGTTATTCTCCTACCGATAAATTTGTGACATCCGTAGCTACTACCTTCCTTGAGGATCAACTCTTCTATTCCTCTTCTACTCCTTTCGGAACACTACTTGCTCTCACTCGTCCCAACGTACTTCTTGACTGTCTACCCACAATTGTGATACTGATACTACTACTCCCTCCTCTAATGAAGTTGCATACTCATCCTCGTACTTGTTAGAATGCCCCGAACCATTCTCCCTTGAGTCAAGTTGAGTTGAGCTAGCTCATGTGCTTGATGAATAGGCTCAAAAAAAACTTGACTTGAGCTCAATTTTGTGAGCTCATATGTCCTTGTTCATGAGCTCGTGAGCAGGTTTGAGAGTTTCCTGGAAAAGTTTTTTAAATTTTATTAAATATAAATAATAAGGCTCATTACTAAAAAAGCTTGCGCCAAGCTTGAGCTCCATATATAGGTCTCACGCTAGTATATACATGCTCATTGAGCTCAAAAACAACAACCTCAAGCTTGAGAATTGTGCGGAGCTCAGCTCGAGTTCGACTTGTTTTGCGCCATTAGACTCACACCTATTGACGACGCCTCTGGTCTAGATGTTCACAACTCTTGAAGAGGGCACATGCTTATGCAATGCTCATCCTCTTTATCTCCATCTTCTTTCATTAGTTATCTCATGAACTTCATGGTTTTGCATGTTCCTTATCTTCTACTTCCACCCTTTTTTTATATACGAGGCTCTCCAACATTTGAGGTGGCGCATTGCGATAGATGAAAAAATGAAGGCCTTATGAGTCGATAGAACTTAGGATTTGTTGTCCTTTCCTTCTGAACAGTTCCGAGTCGGTTGTAAATGAGTGTTCACAGTTAAATAATCATCCAGATGGATCAGTTGAGCCCTTAATTGTATCTTGTGGCTTATGGATTCACTCAACAATTTGACATTGACTATAAAGAGATATTTTCTTCAGTGGTCAAACTTAACACTGTGAGGTATTGATCTCTCTGACAGCCCACATCATCATTGGCAGTTCAACTTGATATCAAAAATGTATCCATTAATGACAACCTGCCTGATATTGTGACTGATATTGTCTACATGTTGCAACTTCCTGGATATGGGAGCACGCTACCATGAAGGAGTGTTTTGTATGCCTCCTAAGAATATCAATCTATGGGCTGGAACAATCTCCTCAAGCATGATTTAAAAAATTCAGTCAAGTGATTCAGACCTTTGGTTTCATTCAGAGCTCAATGGACTTTTCGTATTTACACAACATCTCTGTTGAGACTTATGGTTATCGGGCGGTCTGCTGATTGGACGGTCTGTTGGTTTGGCTCAGCGGACTGACTGTTTAGCAGTTCTTGGCACTTTGGAAAATCGTTGTTGATTGGCTGGCTTCTCACAGTGCTGTCCAGGAGGCTTGCCTACTCGCGATGCGGTCTGGTGGCAACCCGCAACAACGGTCTGATGGTAACACGCAGTTGCGGTCTGGTGTCAACCCGCACCTACGGTCTGGTGGCAACCCGCGCTGCGGTCTGGTGGCAACCCGCGCTGCGGTCTGGTGGCAACCCGCGCTGCGGTCTGGTTGCAACCCGCAATAGCGGTCCGATGGCAACCCGCACTGCGGTCTGGTGGCAACCCGCACTGCGGTCTGGTGGCAACCCGCACTGCGGTCTGGTGGCAACCCGCACTGCGGTCTGGTGGCAACCCGCACTGCGGTCTGGCGACTATCCCGCACTGCGGTATGACGACTATCCTCTATTGTGGTTCAGTGGCTTCTTGGGGATGTAATCGCATTGTTAGTCTTCTTGTATAGCTTTGCGGTTTGACATTGTCAAACCGCATAGACCGCGCGGCTTGTAATTAGACTCACATCGCTTGTTGTATTCTCCTCTCTCATTTATCTTCTATAAGTTGTGGGAACCTACCTTTGTATTATTTATATTTTTGAAGTAATAAAATTTGTCTTTTATTAAGCTCTTTTTACATGGTATCAGAGCTAATTGGTCCCTTTACTCCAGTTTGCTGTGCGGCTTCTTGAAAGAGCTCACGGTTTATTTTTCTAACTGCTTGCGGTCACCCTCCCGCCCTCCCTCGACTTTATTCTTGCCGCCCTTGCAGTTTGTTCTTTGCCTGTTCGCCCGACTTCTGTTGTGTTCGCACGACTTGTTCTTTGCCTTGTTCGTGCGTCTTTCAGCCTCTCTCTAACTGTGCAGTTAGAGTTTCTCTTCTGCCCTGCTCTGTTTGTCCGCGCGGTTTGCTTCTTTTGTCCGGTTTTTCTCTTTTTCTACGGACACTCTAACTCTCCCTTCTTTTACTCTATCCGCTTCTCTTTCTCTGACCACTTCTTCTGCTTCCACTCCTTCTGGTAATTTGGGTACTGCTTCCAAGCTCACGGACCCAAATTATCCTGGCTGGAGTGTTTCCTTTGTCTTTCTGTTACGCTCTCAGCGTAAGCGTCATCATCTGACTGATGATCCTCCTGCATATGGGTCTACTGCTTTTGATGATTGAGATGTTAGTGATGCTTTGGTAAGAATGTGGTTGTCCAACAGTTTGTCTGATGAGTGTTTTCCCGTCATTCGGCATGATGCGTCAGTTAAGGGTGCATGGATTCATCTTGCTGCTTTGTCCTCCCAAGGGGGCACAAACTTCAAGCATATATACTTTGTATGCTGTTCGTTTTGCCTGGCCCGTCAGGACTTCGACTGCTGCTTATCAACAAGTTCAAACTCTCGGTGATGAACTTCTTCAGCATCGACCTTTTCTGCAGATCTCACTGAGTAACATAAACTGTCAGAAACTTCTTGTTGTCTGCTACTTGCTTCGCTTGCCGGAGTCTTATGATATAATTCAGCAACAAATTCTTGGAGAGGCTGACACTCCTACTCTAGATGGTACTGCTGCTCCCATTTCCATTGTTACCACTTTTCTTCAGCGTCTTTTACTTCCCTCTCCACCTCCTCCTGACACTGTTGCTCATCAGGCTCATCATGATACTCCCAGTGGTTGAGGATGCCCCTCCGGTGGTCGTGGCTTCTCTAAATATCTCTGTTCTCATTGTGGCAAAGTTGGTCACCTTCATGATCGTTGCTGAGCCAAATATCCTCATCTTCGCCCTGCTTTGGATGATACCTCCTCAAAAGAAGTCTGTTTCTTCTCTTGCTACCTTGTCCAGTGCTGCTCAGTTGGCCACTACGGGTAGGTGACTCATTGATTCTGGTGCTACTAGTCATGAGACGAGAAATTCTCGTGTTTCCTCTCGTCTCGACAAACATAAACGACTACCTCCGGTTCTTATTTTGGATGGTTCTCCATCTTTTGTGTGTGGATCTGTAACAGTGCATGTCACTCCTCTCCAGCTTGAGGACACTCTTTATGTCCCAAACTTTCCTTGCAACTTACCGCGTCTGCTTGTTCTTTTCAGAATCCTCACTCCAAGGAGTCGATTGTTACTGGAACTGAAAGCGGCGGCTTGTTTTACCTTGACAATGTCTCTGTTTTTTCTGCTTCATCTTCTCTTCTGCAGTGACATCTTCGCCTTGGGCACCCTCCTTCTCGCATTTTTTATCTGCTTCTGTCTGATCTACCTCGAGGAGATTCTCATCTTAACTGTGAAGCTTGTCATTTCGGAAAACACCACCGTTCCACTTTTCCAGCAAAGGAAGGGCGTAGTTCATATCATTTTTTTGAAATTGTTCATTCTGATGTTTGGGGACCTGCCCCTACCAAGACTGTTGGTAGGGGTAACTTGTTTTTTGTTACTTTTATTGATGATTTTTTAAGGTGTACTTGACTGTACTTGTTACAAGAACGCTTTGAATTTTTTTTCCTATTTTCACTGCGTTTTATAATCAGATACGTACACAGTTTGATGTTCCTATTAAAATGTTTCGCATTGACAATGCTAAAGAGTATCTGAGTCATCAGTTTTTCACTTTTTGTATGCATTATGACATTATAAATCAAACTAGTTGTTCTTACACATCTCAACAGAATGGAGTTGCTGAACGCAAGAATCGACATCTTCTTGATGTGGCTCGCATGCTTCTCACTCAAATGAGGGTTCCTCAGTCCTATTGGGGTCATGCCGTTCTTTTTTCCTATTACCTTATCGACTGAGTTCCGTCTTCAGTTCTCAATGGCAAAATCCCTTTCTTCATTCTGTATCCTGGTGTGACACCGTTTCCTTTACCTCCTCGTGTTTTTAGTTGCACAACTTTTGTTCACTCTCCTTCTTCTGGTCGTGGTAAACTCTCTCCTTGTTCTGTTAAGTGTATCTTTCTGGGCTACTGTCCGACACAAAAAGAATATCGTTGTTTTGATCATGTTCTCCTGAAACAGTATGTTTCCGCAGACGTAAATTTCTTTGAGGATGCTCCGTACTTTTCTCCCACCTCTACTCTTTCACCTTCTGATGATTCTTCTTCTTTCCCTATTGTTTCAGCACCTCTACCTGAGCCCGTGTCTCTTTCATCTCCACCTGTCTCTGGTTCTTCTCCTCATGAGCCGCTGTCGATAGTTCCTGCGTCAGCAATGTCTCCTTTGGAGGTATCTGATACAGTAGATAGGTCAGACCTTGATCTTCCGATTGCCCTTTGGAAAAGAGTTTGAACATGCACTCAACATCCTATTAGTGATGTTGTCTCTTACGCGTAGCTGTCTCCTTCTTGCAAGAGCTTTTCTCTCGCTCTCTCGGTCAATGTCGTTCTGGCTACCTATCAAGAGGCCCTTGCTGTTCTTTATTGGAAAGTCGTAATGGATGAGGAGATGAAAACTCTAACTAAACGGGGTACTTGGACTCTTGTTCCCACTCCTCCAAATGGTGTTGTGGTTGGCTGTCGATGGGTCTTTGTGATCAAATTTCATCATGACGGTACCATTGATTGTTACAAGGCTCGGCTTGTTGCTAAAGACTTTACGCAGACCTATGGTGTGGATTTCTTTGACATCTTCTCTCATGTTTCTTGGATTACTACAATTCACGTTCTCTTTTATGTGGCTGTCAGCAGATACTGAGAGATGTCTCACTTGGATGTCAAAAATTTCTTTCTTTATGGTGATTTATAGGAGACCATTTATATAGATCAACCTCCTGAATATGTTGTTCAGGGGGAGTCTCAGGTATGTAAATTGAGGAAGACAATCTATGGTTTTAAGAAAAGTCCGCGAGCCTGGTTTGAGAAGTACAACAAAGTTATTTATGTTATTGGGTTTGCTCGAAGCGCTGCAGATCACTCTCTGTTCGTTCGCAAAACCTCGGATGACCTAGCTGTTCTTGCAGTTTATGTGGATTATATTCTTCTTACAGAGGATGATAAGAAGGGAGTTGACCTGACAAAGGAGCATCTTCTTCAGTATTTTGTTACAAAAGATATGAGTTCTCCCAAGTATTTTCTGAGGATTGAGATCTCTCGAAAGCCAAATTCTATGGTTCTCTCACAACGGAAGTATGTCTTGGATCATTTGAAATAGACAGGTCTTCTTGGGGCTAAACCTGCTCGGCCTTCAATGACACTAGGTGATGACAAATGCTGGAATGAGGATTCATCTCTTCTTTAAGATGCCACCAGATACAGACGGCTTGTGAGAAAACTCATTTATCTGACAGTCATAAGACTGAATATCTGTTATGCTGTAGGAAGGGTGAACTCATTTATGCAAGCTCCTAAGGTGTGTCGTCTACAATCGACTCTAAAGATCTTAGAATATGTGAAAGATGCTCCAGGAAAAAAAGGCTTCTGTTTCAGAAAAGGCATCATTTGAGGATTGAAGTCTACTCTGATGCTAGCTATGCCGATGATACGAAAGATAGAAATCTACGTTTGGTTTCTGTACCTTCTTAGGAGGGAATCTGGTCAGCTGGAAGAGGAAGAAACAAGCTGTAGTTTCCTGGTCAGGTGCAGAAACCGAGTACAGAAGCATGACTTTGATTACCTGTGAGCTGAAATAATTGCGAACGCTTATGCTTGATTTGAGAGAAGTTTATGATCATCCTCTGCTGATGTTCTGTGACAATAATACAACTATATATATTTTGAGGAATCATGTCTTTCGTGAGAGGACAAATCATATTGAAGTGGATTGTCACTTTATCAGAGATATTGAAAAATCAAATCTGCACTCCGTTTGTTACCTCTGATAAAAAGCTAGCGGATATTTTCACCAAGCCAGTTACCTGCTTTTTCGACGTCTGTTGCAAGCTGGGAATGGTTGATATATATGCTCCAGCTTGAGAGGTAGTGTTGATACTTATGGTGACCGGGCGGTCTGTCTAGCGGTCTTAGTGGTCTGCTGACCGGGCAGTCTGTTTGTTTGGCTTAGCGGACTGGTTGTTTAGCAGTTCTCGGCGGCTTGGAAAACCACAGTTGAGTGGCTGGCTTCTCACAGTGTTGTCCAAGAGGTTTGCCTACTCACGCTGCGGTTTGGTGGCAACCCGCAACAGCGGTCTGATGGCAACACGCAGCCGCGGTCTGGTGGCAACACGCAGCCGCGTTCTGGTGGCAACACGCAGCCGCGGTCTGGTGGCAACACGCAGCCGCGGTCTGGTGGCAACACGCAGCCGCGGTCTGGTGGCAACACGCAGCCGCGGTCTGGTGGCAACACGCAGCCGCGGTCTGGTGGCAACACGCAGCCGCGGTCTGGTGGCAACACGCAGCCGCGGTCTGGTGGCAACACGCAGCCGCGGTCTGGTGGCAACACGCAGCCGCGGTCTGGTGGCAACACGCAGCCGCGGTCTGGTGGCTACCCGCACTGCGGTCTGGCGACTATCCTCTGTTGCAGTTTAGTGGCTTCTTGGGGATGTAATCGCATTGTTAGTCTTCTTGTATAGTTTTGTGGTTTGACACTGTCAAACCGCATAGACTGCGCGACTTGTAATTAGTCTTACATCGCTTGTTGTATTCTTTTCTCTCCTGTATCTTCTATAAATAGGGGTCTAGCTTTGTATTATTTATCTTTTTAGAGTAATAAAATTTGCCTTTTATTTAGCTCTTTTTACACATCATCTCAAAATGGGTATTGTGATCCTCCTTGTGTTTGTTGTTGTATTATAATCACGGTATGATCTAAATGGTATCTTCATGATCAAGAAACATTTGACCTCTCAGTCAATACCAAAGATTTGAGTCATCTAAGATATTTTTTAGGTATTGAGATAGCTTGTCGCATGATGGGATAGTATTATCTCAACGAAAGTGTTGCACAGATCTTCTACAGGATGTCGGATACTTGAGATGTAAATCGGCTAACACGCCCATGAATGTTAATCAAAAGATCCGTGCCCACGAGTTTTTTTTTCTAATCCTCATACCTAATTCAGAGTATTTTCGTTTACTAGTCTACGTGCTTATCTTTATGTTCATGACATGGTCAAATATCTCATTTGTCATTAGTGTAGTTAGTTGATACATGTATGCTTCTCATGCATCCTACATTCAAGTAGTTGAGTGGATCTTTCAAGTTTCAATATCTAAAGAGTACTCCTGGTCAGGGCTTATGTATAAGCCTTTTTCTTCCTTCTCACTGATTGTCTACTCTGATGTGGATTATGCATGCTCTATTGATGATCACCGATCTACAAGTGATTATTGCACGAATTTTGGAATGCATGTGGTCACCTGGCGTAGTAAGAAACAAACTATTGTAGCACAATCATCTGATGAAGCTGAATATTGATGGATGACTTGTGCCGTTTCGTGCTTACTTGACTGGAGAGTTTTATTACTGATCGTGATGTATCTCTCACATCTTCTACAATCCTCTATTGCGTTAGTAAAACTATTTTCCGTATAGCAGAAATCCAGTCTTTTATGAACATACCAAGCACATTGAAGTAGATTATAACTTCATTAGAGAAAAGGTCCAACTACATAAAATTGATCTTTCACATATTCCTGCTATTGAACAACTCTCTTATATCTTCGCAAAGACCCCCCTCGATCAATTTATCATCAATTTGTTTCCAAACATGGAGTCTACTATATGTATGCTCCAACATGCACAAGGGTATATTTGTATAAAAACAAATGAGATATACAAATTTGTGCTAATTACATAGAAATTAAATTAATGAGTCATACCATGAAACTATGAGAACAAGTAATAAAAATAAGAGTAATACGAAAGATTAGCATTTCAGAGAATCAATTTGGATTCATACTGGGGCGATCGACCATTGAAGCTATACATATCTTGAGGAGACTCGTTGACAACTATCAAGAAAGAAAACAAAATTTGCATATGTTGTTTATCGATCTTAAGAAGGCTTATGATAGGGTTCTAAGAGAGAGTTTATGGAGAGTCTTAGAAAAGTAAAGTATAAATATATCATTAATTGGCATAATCAAATATATGTATTTAAATTCAGTGATGAAGGTGAGGACATTTGGAGGATTAACACATAAATTTTCTATCATTGTTGGCTTACATCAATGTTCAACTTTAAGAACTTATCTCTTTACCCTTATCATAGACGAGTTCACCAGACATATCCAACAAGCAATACCTTGGTGTTTATTGTTTGCGGATGATATCGTTTTGTTCTATGAGAAGCGCGAGAGTGTAAAAACGAAATTTTTTCGTGACACTTTAGAAAAGAAGAGTTTTAGGTTGAGCATAGCAAATACATAGTTTATGGAGTTCAAATTTAGCAGTGCAAGAAAGACGAATGACTTGGTAATTAAGTTGGGTGATCAAGATATTTCCCGCAGTGAGTGCTTTAAATATCTTGGATCGATAATTCAAAAAGATGAAGATGTTGATAAAGATGCGATACATAGAATCCAAACAAGTTGGTTGAAGTGGAGAGACTCGTTAGGGATCTTATGTGATCATAAATTACTACCAAAACGAAAAGACAAGTTTTACCGTACTACAATTAAACCAGCGATGCTTTATCGTTCTGAGTGTTGGCAGTGAATTGTGTACATGAGGAAAAAATGGGAGTTGCGGAGATGAGAATGCTTAGGTGGATGTGTGGACACACAAGACTGGATAAAATTAGGAATGAATGTATCAGGGATAAGACATGAGTGACACCAATTGCCGAGAAGATGCGAGAAGCTCGACTACGATGGTTTGGACACGTACAGAGGAAACCATTAAAGATATTATTAGGCGTTGTTAGAGTTTTGTTACTAGGCATGTTAAATCGGGGAGGGGTAAACCAATAAAGATTTGGAATGAAACCATAAGGAAAGACATTATGTACTTAGGCATTAGTGAGATTATGACTAAAGATAGGGCACAATGGCGACAAAGGATCCGTATAGCTGACCCCACTATAGTGGGATGAAGGCTTGAGTGTTGTTGTAACATTAATTTGTTAAGCATGAAAGTACTTAGAATAAATCATTAATATTTAGGTTTAAAATTTTTTAAATTTGGTATAAAATTTAGTGTTATCTAAATGAAATTACTATATAATGCTAAATATATTTTACAGTGTAATGGGTTTAGTGTATTACTAATATTTTATTTTAGATACACTCTTTGAATATATTCTGTGATATACATGACTTAGAGTTTATATATTTGTTATATTAGTTTTTAATTTTAGAACATATAATTATATTTAGTATACATAATAATATTTTTTTGCTTGTAAGATGAAAATATGACATTTTAAAATAACCCTGAAATGTCTCTGACTTTCGACATCCCACATTTAAAAACTCAATTGATGTTTTTTTGATATCTGATATTTACAACCTTGCACATACACGTTACTACATAAACAACAAATAAATGCACTTACACAGATAACTACATAACTACAAATAAACAATCATACACACACAAACCAACAGACATACACATCTATGGAAAGCAAAAAAACACCATCACATACACATACGTACTCAATCACATACACATACGTACTCAATCACATACACATACGTACTCAATCACATACACATACGTACTCAATCACATACACATACGTACTCAATCACATACACATACGTACTCAATCACATACACATACGTACTCAATCACATACACAAAATGCACATTAGCACATGTACACACGTAACACACAAACAATGAAACACATACACACGTAACCACAAACAATGAAACACATACACACGTAACCACAAATAAACATAAAAAAAAATACACACACAACCCTAACAAAAAGAGATGCACACAACACATACCCACAAACACACGTACACCTAGGAAGTACGGGTACGGGTACGGGTACCGGGTACAATACGTATTCGGTACGGCGGTACGGTAAAATTTTAAAATCAAGGATACGGGTACGGCGTGATACATTGTATTAAATTTAATAAATATATATGCATATATCACAAATACAGTTATAAATTCTCAAAACAATAAAACATGAAGCATAAATTATCAATTGAAGTACCAAGCTTTGCACTTGAATTCCGGCGAGTGGTGTCAATGAACATTATTTAGTATTCACAAATTACTGAATAAGAATGAATTATAATACAGAAATGAACTAACACTCTAACAGACATGAACTATCACATTCACTAACAAATTAATTGAACTATAATACAGTATTAAGTATTCACGAACTCACAACACATTCACAAATTAATTTGAACTAACTAATTGAACTAACAACACATTCACAAATTAATTTGAACTAACTAATTGAACTAACAACACATTCACAAATAAATTTGAACTAACTAATTGAACTATACAACGCATTCACAAATTAATTTGAACTAATTAATTGAACTAACAACACATTAAGAAGAAGAAGAAGTACCTGTCGTCAGGAGCAAGGATCGTGATGGCGATCGACGACACGCGCGCGTCTACTCCCGCAGTAGGCGGTGATCGATAGCCCGACTGGGCGATCCGAGTCCACGTATGCGTCCGGAGGATAAATTCGATATATTAGTTTTTATATTTTTGATGTATTTAGCCCCCGTTCGGACCAAACATTTCTAGCCGTCCGATCGGGAGCCCTGATTTTACTTTGGCTTGTTTCTTATTTAAGTGCTTGTTGGTGACCGGTTCAAGGGTCGAAGTTGCTTGTGCTGCAACTCTCGGTCTTCTCCTTCGGTGGATTCCGAAGAGCTGTGCCTCGCCCGTCCGCTCCTGCTCCTTCCCGTTCAGCTCCGTCCCGCCCTGGCCTGCCTTGCCCCGTTCGCGCCTGCTCCTTCCCGTCCAGCTCCGCCCCGGCCTGCCTCGCCGTGTCCGCGCCTGCTCCTTCCCGTCCAGGTCCGCCCCGCCCCGGCCAGTTCCGCCCCGTCTCCGCCCAGCCTAGCTCTCCCTCTCGTCCACCTCTTTCAACCCTACACTGTCCCGTCTAGATCCGCCCCTCTCCTCCCACGCTTTCCCTTCCCAAGCCCTAACAGCCCACGCTCGGCCCAAACCTAGATCCGCCTCCATAGATCCCGTTCTCCACATTCCCTAATAGCCCTAATCCACCCATCCCCTATCACCTGCAGCCCTCTGCGGATCCACCAACACATCGGAAGCACACCGCCCACGACACTTCATCCCGAGGCCGAGCCGCCTCATGCACAAGCTAATCAAGGTATATGGTATTTTATTTCTCTCCTTTGGATGCTAGTTTTGAACTATTGCTATGGTTTGGTTGTGGAATCATTATATGCTATTGTATTGAGAAGTTGTTTGACTTGTTGGATCCCTACCGGCGTGCTTAATTGATTCACGCCTCGTTCGTTGGCAAATTATAAAAGACTCCTACGTTATTAGTTGCTCAAAATTGTGGTTGTCGTGTTCTTAGCCTTTTTGTTGAAATTTTATCACTTGCTAGTTGATCTACTTTGGTTGCTCTCATGTTTTCACGCGCACGATCCATTGACCTCATACACCTAGCTCGCATTGTTTGAGTCCTGTGAAATTTTAGTCGGTCTGCCACTGCATTATTTGGTATCAGAGGCAGGTTCGAGTCACATTGCATGCTTCGTAGTGGTAGGTTGTTTCGAGCCCCGATGTCTGATCAAAACGTCACTGATGATCGGGCCACCAGTTCGAATTCGGACATGGCGGGCCCCGAGTTCCAGCGCTTAGTCCTCGAGCAGTTCACCACCCTTAAAAACGAGATTGCTAGGGTCAACACTAGAGTCGACCATATAGGAGCCCTTAGAGGTCCAGCCCTAACACCACGTTATGAGGAACCCCTGGAAGACCCACGGGACGCTCCGCCTCCACCTGATCGGCGAGGTAGAGAGCCACCACGTCGGGACCCCGCTCCACGGAGACGGACCCTCGAGCCGGTACATGATTAACGTCGCGACCCCGCTCCGAGGGGTAACCATCGACCACCCTACGAGCCACGCCTACCACCGGCCCGATACGGTCGTGGCCCACCCGCACGACACGAGTACGACTCTGACGATCCTCGCGATGAGTATGTGGCAGCGCGCCGAGAGTGCACCCCGGTAGAGGACAACCTCATCCGACGCCTATGTTGTCAAGGCGCGCGCCTAGGCGCGCCTGAGGCGCCAGGCGCATGAGGCTCCAGGCGCATGAGGCGCCACCCATTGCACCCCAGGAGGCCCAGGGCGGGCGATGTGCCTCAGGCGCGCTTCAGGCCCGCCTAGGCGCGCGCCTCACGCGCCTACCGGGCACGGTTCAGGCGCGTCTTGCATGAACCGGTTTTAAATTAAAAACCGGTTCAGGGCGCAGCCTTATATCATTTCATCCCGACACTTATCCCGCATCCCGCGAGCATTAGGTTTTAGGATTGCTCGATTTTCGCATCTGGAGCTGGCCGCTCGCTGAACCTGCTGCGTCTCCTGTGCTCGACGGCGTCCGCTTGTGCTCCGCTACTTCTTTCGCCCCCTTGCCGCCCTCCGACGGCGCTTCCGTAAGGCTACGCCCCTCTGCCGGTGCGTCCCTCTGCCGACACGTTCGTTAGGGCGCGTCTCTCCTTCGTCGCTTCCGCCTGTTTGTGTTCTTCAACTGGTACTTTCCTCCGTCCCTTTCTCTCTGCATTACTCCATGAGAACTCTGTTCCTATATATGTAAGGCATACTCTAAATTATTATTTATCACTAACTCTGGTAATCTATCCACCATTTTAAAAGTATTTAATAGTTTTAAATCATGTTGATTAAGATGCCCAAATCAATTGTGCCAGAGTTTTGTGTTTTTGAAAATGTGTTCCGTGCTCATTAGTGCCTACATCAAATGCTGCTAAAAGTGTTACAGAGAACACTCTATTGCTATACATCATTACTGAAACTACAAGGTTGTTTTTTTATTTAAGATATTACAGGAATTCTTAGTAAACAACACTTGATATCATCTTTGCGTTAACTGCCCAACACTTGACAGATTGGTTGCTAAAGTTGGAAAAAAGCTCATTTGTTTCATTCTTAACTTTGATAATTCCATTACCTTTAATTTTTTGAGCCATACCATCCTCCCATAATAAATTCTGATGTTGTGTTAGTAGAAAGTACGAGGGAAAAATTCTTGAGTGATTTATTCTTTCACATAAGGGGCTTTAAATAGGATTACAACATGACTCAAAGACACCGATAGCCGGTGCGGGACTAAACACAAATACACCTAAATACTCTAATAACCCGACATTGACCCGATAATTCCAACAATCCCCCCTCAAGCTGAATGGGGGACCCTTCAGCTTGGACACAACAAATAACGACAATGGAGGTAAATGATGCGGGACAAAACATCAGACGAGCTAATTGATATACATTTAATTTGATCATGTGTCTTCATTATTTCATAATGTCAATAATTCTTAATTGAACTATCCTCGATGTGTACCTAAAAATAGTAGCCCAATATTGATTACTGCCATCCAATTGATGTTATTAAGATTTATGCTTTTATAAATCCATGTAGCAATGGTTGGGCAAGATGCTTGTTCTTCTATCTCTTCGTGATTTGATCACATCAACATTTGTGCAACCCTCTCAAAATCCTGATGAAGTATATATGGATCAACACTGTTCATAAAGTTCCAACCTTATTGTTTGATATAGATCCTCTTCAATATCAATTTTAATATCATCATTGCATATTATGACAGTTAAACAGTAGGGAGCGTCACTATAAAATTGATGTTTTTATAATACCATGTTGTAATAATCGAAGAAGATGCTGACTCTCTTAGCTCTACACCATTAGATCAAGTTAACGATCATGCAACCTTCCTACAATTATGACAAAGTATATGCAAATCAACTGATACTTATTTCTTGAATTTGAGTTGAGATGTAACATTTACTTCATCATTATGCATCTTTGATCTGAATCTTTTATCTGTATTTAAGAATCACATTAACATTTCTGATATTTTGATGATAATATGATGCTTGTTATTTCTTTTCTTACTGACCCAAATTTTTGCATGTTTCGTACGTGCGTCAGATTCTTTACAGCTCTTAAAATGGATGCAAGTGGTTCTGGTTCTTCCAGCATCCAATCAAGGATAGATCCATGCTGGAAATGCGTGCGTTAGATTTCTTCTGTCAATAAAAACGACTTGGCTTGCATTTTCTGTGATAAAGTCACGAAGGGCGGAATTTATCGTGCTAAACAACATATTGTTGGAGGATTTAGAAATGCAAAAGCTTGTCTCAAAAGCCCCCCACATGTGCATAACGAAATTCAAGAATACATGGAGAAAAAAGCAAGTGCGAGCAACACAGACAACCAAGCATTGCCTGACTTTGCAGATATCGACACGTTTGGCAGTGATGAAGAAATAGAAGCAAATGTGGGCAAGATTCATAAAAAAGAAGGCTTCTCCAAGTGGTCTCGAACAAAATGACCAATAGATGTGTTTTTTGCTCCAAAGGTTGGCAATGTAGGTGCAAAAAAAAGAGCTGAACAAAAGATGAAACAAACTTCTATTAATGAAGCTTGCAAGAAGGAGTTGAGAGGGAGAACTTGTAAACATATAGCTCAATGGATGTACGATGCAACTATCCCATTCAATACTGTAAAACATTCTAGTTTTGCGATAATGGTGAAATCCATTGGACAGTTTGAAGTAGGATTGAAGCCACTGAGTTACCATGAGATTCGTGTTCCTTTGCTAAATGATGAAGTCAATGCAGTGAAAGACATGATGAAGACATACGAGGATGAGTGGAGGGTCTTTGGATGTTCTATTATGGCTGATGGATGGACAGATCAAAAACAAAGAACATTAATTAATTTTTTAGTCAATTCACCAAAAGGAACATTTTTCCTAGAATCTGTCGATGCATCTCACTACTTGAAGACGGGTGAAAAATTGTTTGAATTGCTAGATAGAGTGATTGAAAGGGTTGGAGAGTTGAATGTGGTGCAAGTTGTTACAGATAGTGCCAACAATAATGTGCTAGCAGGTAAATTATCAATTTTTTTTTGTTACTAATCTTAATCATCTTCAATTTTTATTTTTTGTGTACACGATTGTATGATACTTTCATACCCAACAAACTAATACTCTAACAGGTAAATTATTGGAAGCGAAACGTCCACATTTGTATTGGACGCCATGTGCAGCGTATTGTATTGATCTAATGCTGGAGGATATTGGAAAAATGCCCAATATTAGCCGCACACTAAAGAGGGCAATGACTGTAAATGGGTATATTTATGTTCGGCCTGGAGTTGTGAACATGCTAAGGAGCTTTACAGGGCAAGTGGAGCTTGTTAGGCCCGCTGTAACTAGGTTTGCAACTTCTTTCTTAACAATTCACCGCATTCACAAGCAAAGAAACAATGTCTAAGGAAGATGTTCACCTCACCTGAGTGGTCTTCGAGCAAGTGGGCAAAGGAAAGCGCAGGTAAACAAGTGCAGAGCATTGTACTAATGATTTCTTTTTGGAGAAGTATAGTGGATATTTTAAAGATATTTGGTCCTTTAGTCCGCGTATTAAGATTAGTGGACGGTGAGAAAAGACCTGCCAAGGGTTATATTTATGAAGCGATTGATAGAGCTAAAGAGGCGATCATTAGTTCTTTTAATGAGAAAACAGACAAATATATGGATGTCCTAAAAATTGTGGATAAAAGATGGGAAAACCAACTTCATCGGCCTCTTCATGTCGCGGGTCACTATTTAAATCCCAAATATTTCTACTCAAATCCCACTATTGCAGAAGATGGAGATATTATAGAGGGCTTATACAAGACAATGCAAAGACTGATTCCAAGTCATGAAGAGCATGATAAAATTATTGACCAATTACATCTATATAGAAATGACGAAGGACTGTTTGGAATGGAGTTTGCAATTCAGCATAGAAAAATTAAGTCCCCAGGTAAATTACACAATTTTCAAACAAATTTATTTTTATTTTTCAACTTTTAAATATTTACTATCTTAACAGCTGAGTGGTGACAATCTTATGGTGCTTCAACTCCAAACCTAAGAAGATTTTTCATAAAAGTGCTTAGCCTTACATGCAGTGCATCCAGTTGTGAGCGAAATTGGAGTTTTTTTGAACACGTAAGCTTTTAAAATTAATTATCATTTATCAATGATTTATATTTTATATATTAAAGATAACTTATTTATACGGTTACTGTTTATTGCAGATACATAGCAAAAAAAGGAACAGACTAGTTCAACAACGTTTGAATGATTTAGTATTTGTGAAGTACAATCGAGCATTGAGACGTCGATATGATGCACGTGATCACATAGATCCAATTTCGTTGACAGATATTGATGATAACAATGAATTGTTGATGGGAAGAATGAAAGAAGATAATGATGCTGAGGCTGAGCGGGAGGACTTGGTCTTTGATGATGAGTTATTGACTTGGGGCACAGTTGCTAGTGCCATTGGAGTTGAAGAAGAAATTTATCGCACACGATTATCAAAAGGAAAAAATGTGGTTCCTACGGCTACAAAAACACTTGAGAAAAGTTGCATTTCGAAGATGAAAAGTCCTACTTCATTGGTCATTAGAGAGGCTACTACTCCATTAGTCATTAAAGAGACTAATACTCCATTAGTCCTCAAAAATGTTGATGATATCGATGAAGAGGAATTTGAAGACAACGAAGAAGAAGAAGATTATAATGATAGTGGAGAAGACGATGAAGACATAGTCTTTTCAGAGGATGAGTAGCTAGGTGAGTAATAGATTATTTAAATTTCAGAGTACTTTAATTATTTTATTTAAATTATACGTTAATAGATGTTTTCTGATTCCACAAATAATAATATTTTTCAGCTCTGATTTTCAAATGACGCCTCTCGATCTTCTGACCGGAACACTTGATGTCGCTATTTGATTGTCACTTTGATCTTCTGGCTGGACTATTTGATGTTGCATATTTAATTCACGTTTTATTTGTGTTATTGAACTTTAATGTGATTATTACATTGCCCTTCTTTTTGCGAATCTAGTTGTTGGCCTAAATTGGTAGGTCAGTTAGTTCAGTTTTCTGTTCTCGTAGTGAAAAGGTTGCTTGAATTGAAGAACCAACTTCAGTCACATGCAAAGAATGACCAAACAACATACTTATATGACGACTATTCTGATATTTGTGTGTTTGTTATGGACTGTCTTTATGGATTAGAACCTGCTTTTGTTTAATGAACTACATTTTTGTAGTATTTGGTTTCAATTTCAAGACTTACAAAATTTGAGCGAATTGGGCGCCCAATTGGCTCAATTTCATAGAATTGGGCGCCCAATTGGCTCAATTTCAGCGAATTGGGCGCCCAATTGGCTCAATTTCAGCGAATTGGGCGCCCCATTCGCTCTATTTCAGCGATTTGGCGCCCCATTCGCTCAATTTCTTCCCCCCCATTATTGCGCCTCACATGCCTCAGGCGCGTGCCTGCGCCTTGCTCCTAGGCTCCAGGGCCCCTTTGCGCCTCGGTGCGCCTTGCGCCTTTGACAACATAGGGACCGACGCCTCCGAATTGATGCGCCCTCCTTCGACGGTCACCTGGACCCGAAGGCCTTTTGTGACTGGATCCTAGATATAGACCACTTTTTTGATTGGTATGAGATGAATGACGAACGGCGAGTTCGGTTCGCTAAGATGAAGCTTCTGGGCCAAGTCAAGATGTTCTGGATTAGTGTGGAGAGGTCGCTCGAGCGAGATGGATATTATCCCGTTACCCGATGTGATGAGATGAAGCAGCGATTCAGGGACAAGTACCTCCCCGCATCATATCGCGATCAACTGCCTCGACCAACTCTACGCGTTGCGGCAGAGATCACATTCCGTTGCCGAGTACATGACACGATTTGATGAGTTAGTAGTGAGAAGTGACATTTTGGAGGAGCCTATTGCGACCGCTTCCCGATTTAGAGCGGGACTTCGAGCTGAGATTCGGAGAGAGCTTATACCACACCGCATAGAGACGGTCGAGCAGGTGTTCCAACTCGCACTCGAGTTTGAGAACTATCTGCGCCTCACGGGATCGAGGCAGACCACACATCGCTCAGATGCCTCAACCCGCGCCCCATCAGATGCGAAGGGCAAGGCTATCATTCCGACCGCCCCTAGACCCGAACCCGGACAGTGTTATCGATGCTCGGGCAGGGGGCAGATAGCTGCACAGTGTCCTACGAGGAACCTTCTGATGGAGGATGACGACGAGGCGGGTGTTGAAGTTGACAATGCTATAGTGGAAGAAATTACCGCGGGAGTCGAGGACGGTTGGGAGAGCGACGCAGAGAGATCGCTTGAGTTGGGAGTCATCCGCCGACTCCTCCACACACCCCGTACTGAGGAAGATTAGCGACATACCTCGATATTCTACACCTATTTTCAGAGCGCCGACGGCCCCTGCAAGCTCGCCATAGATATCAACAGTTGCGTAAATATCGTAGCAAAGAAGGGCTTAGAGAGGATGCAACTTTCTGCCGAATCCCACCCACATCCTTACCGAGTCCTCTGGGTGGACAAGTCGGTCATTCAGGTCACGCAGAGATGTCTTGTGCCGGTCCGCCTAGCGTCCATTGAAGACAAGGTTTGGTGCGACGTCATCCCGATGGACGTCGCACATGTTCTCCTGGGCCGCCCCTGGCTCTACGATCGTGACGCCACGTGTTATGGCCGCTCCAACACGTGCATCTTTTTCGACAAGGGACGGAAGATCACCCTCACTCCGACCCAGCCCAGGGATCCTCCCAAGGGCCAAGTCCAGTCATCTATTAGTGCGGGGTCGACTAGACCTGTGTACATCCTGAGGAGGGGCGATTTTCTTCGTGAGAGTTTAGATTCAGGAGTTATGTTTGTGGTGGCCGCCGCCTTGACATCTGGCGACACCTCAGCTGTGGAGAGCGTGGACCCGGACATTCGGCGCCTGCTAGCCGAATATAGTGACATCATGCCTGAGGAACTCCCTGATGAGCTTCCCCCTATGAGGGATATCCAACATGCAATTGATTTAGTCCCGGGGGCACCTTTGCCCAACCTGCCCCACTATCGCCTAAACCCGACAGAGCATGCAGAATTGAAGCGACAGATCGACGATCTTCTTAGGAAGAACTTTATTCGGGAGAGTATGAGCCCGTGTGCCGTTCCAGCCCTTCTTACCCCTAAGAAGGACGAGAGTTGGCGCATGTGTATCGATAGTCGGGCCATCAATAAGATCACAGTTAAATATCGTTTTCCGATTCCCCGCCTCGACGACCTCCTAGATGCGATGGCTGGTGCCCAAATATTTTCAAAGATCGACCTGCGGAGTGGCTACCATCAGATCAGGGTGCGAGAGGGTGACGAGTGGAAGACGGCCTTCAAGACGAAGGATGGTCTATATGAGTGGTTGGTTATGCCGTTCGGACTATCGAACGCGCCGAGCACATTCATGAGGGTGATGACGCAGATCCTACGACCCTATATGGGCAAGTTCCTGGTAGTCTACTTTGACGACATACTGATCTTTAGTCAGGACCGCACGGAGCACCTGGACCACATTCGACTGGTATTTGATCTCCTGCGGAAGGAGCACTTGTACATCAATCTGAAGAAGTGCTCATTCCTGACATCCTCGATACAATTCCTAGGATACATCGTCTCTCAGTCCGGCATCTCCGTTGACCCCGAAAAGGTCAAATCTATTCGCGAGTGGCCCGTTCCGTCCAATATCCACGAGGCCCGGAGCTTCCACGGCCTCGCCACCTTTTACCGGAGGTTTGTTCGGGGGTTCAGTTCGATCATGGCCCCTATTACGAGCTGCCTCCGCAAGAGAGATTTCGCCTGGACTGCTGCAACTACCAGAGCCTTTGAGAGCATCAAGCAAAGGCTAGCGACTGCCCTCGTACTGTGCCTTCCGGATTTTTCCAAGGCCTTCGAGGTGGCTTGCGATGCGTCCGGGGTAGGCATTGGGGGAGTACTGAGTCAGGAGGATCATCCTGTTGCTTACTTTAGTGAGAAATTGAATGACGCCCGACAAAAATACTTCAATTATGATCGAGAATTCTACGCTGTCGTACAAACGCTCCGATATTGGCACCACCATCTCCTACACAAGGAGTTTGTCATGTACTTCGACCATCAAGCCCTGCGATACTTGGATTCGCAAAAGAAGCTAGGACACCGACACACAAAGTGGGTAGAGTTCATGCAGGAGTACCACTACGTTCTCAAACACCGCGCTGGTGTTGAGAACAAGCCGGCCGATGCGTTGAGTCGCCGAGTCACCATCCTCCATACCATGGACGCGCGAGTTGAGAGTTTTGAGCGCGTTTGTTTGCCAGGACTACCCCGAGTGCCCTGATTTTGGCGGTATCTTCTCCTCCCTATCTAAGGGCCCACCCGAGCCCCCGAGGGTTTTATCATTTCTGAGGGCTACCTGTTTTTTGGGTCTCGCCTTTGTATACCCCAGACTTCTCTTCGGGATTTTCTCATCTGGGAGCTTCACGCGGGCGGGGCCGCGGGGCACTTTGGGCGGGACAAGACGATTGTGTTAGTTGAGGACCGCTTCTTTTGGCCTGGCCTGAAAAGGGACGTTACTCGGGTCGTCCGACATTGCCGAACCTGCCAGACGGCAAAGGGAACTCGACAGCCCACAGGCCTATACACTCCGTTGCCTGTTCCTCACCGGCCATGGGCAGACATTAGTCTAGATTTCGTACTTGGACTCCCCCGCACCCCGCGGAAGTTCGACTCGATCTTCGTCGTCGTGGACCGCTTCTCAAAGATGACCCACTTCATTCCTTGCCATAGGACGTACGGCGCCCCCCACGTGGCAGCCCTGTTTTTCAGGGAAGTATTCAAGTACCACGGGCTGCCCACTTTTATTGTATCCGATCGTGCCGTTCGCTTCACGAGTTATTTTTGGAAGACATTGTGGAAGAAGACCGACACGACGCTGAAGTTCTCCACCGCCTACCACCCACAGACGGATGGACAAACCGAAGTTGTCAACTGAAGCCTTGCGACCATGCTGCGTTGTCAGTTCGAGATAGTCCAGCCACCTGGGATTCGGTCCTACCTATTGCGGAGTTTGCATTCAATAGTTCGGTCAATAGGACCACGGGTCTGAGTCCATTCCATGTCATATTAGGTTACGAGCCTAGGAAACCCATTGACCTAGTGGACGTCCCGTTAGGAGCCCGACCTAGTGAGTCCGCCGAGTCGTTCATCCAGCATATACACACACTACATGAGACAATCCGAAGGAAGATTGCGGCCAGTAATGAAAACTACAAGGCTCAGGCCGACCTGCACAGGAGATAGCAAACATTTGACGTCGGGGAGCAAGTTATGATACGCCTTCGTCCTGAGAGCCCCCCCCCCAGGGGGCTGCGAAAAAGTTAAGTGCTCGTCGGATGGGCCCCTATACGGTCACTCGACGGATTAGTACGAACGCGTATGAAGTTGACATACCACCAGCAATAGGGATTCACCGGGTGTTCAATGTAGAGGATCTGACCCCATATTTTGAGGAGCGAGTGTACGCAGATCCGTTATCTCCACCGGACCTTGAGCCCCAGCCTGACCCTCACCCTTCCAGTACACCTACGCCCACCTCGCCCAGGCAGTCACAGACAATTGAGCACAGCTCAGAGGATTCCCCTCTACAGCCGACAGTTCCAGTGGCACCTCGCTCTGACGGAGATACATCACTACGACAGCCGCCTACCGGAGATACACTACAGATCGTTGGCCATGATTTCACGACGATGGGCGGATTGACGGTCCTGCGGTACTTGGTCCATTGGTCTGCCCGCCAGTTCTCTGACGACTCTTGGATTGCTGTTGAGGAGCTCGAGAGACTCGCCCCGGATTTGCGCTGAGAGTACGATCATCTTCACTCACCGGAGATGAGCGCTTTCAAGTCGGGGGGAGTTGATGGCGATCGACGACACGCACAGGTCTACTCCCGCAGGAGGCGGTGATCGACAGCCCGGCTGGGCGATCCAAGTCCGCGGATGCGTCCGGAGGGTCGTTCCGAGCAAATTTGATATATTAGTTTTTATATTTTTGATGTATTTAGCCCCCGTTCGGACCGAACATTTCTAGCCGTCTGATCGGGAGCCCTAATTTTACTTTGGCTTGTTTCTTATTTAAGTGCTTGTTGGTGACCGGTTCAAGGGTCGAAGTTGCTTGTGCTGCAACTCTCGGTCTTCTCCTTCGGTGGATTCCGAAGAGCTGTGCCTCGACCGTCCGCGCCTGCTCCTTCCCGTCCAGCTCCGCCCCACCCCGACCTGCCTTTCCCCGTCAGCGCCTGCTCCTTCCCGTCAAGCTCCGCCCCGCCTCGGCCTGCCTCGCCCCGTCCGCGCCTGCTCCTTCCCGTCCAGGTCCTCCCCGCCCCGGCCAGTTCCGCCCCTTCTCCGCCCAGCCTAGCTCTCCCTCTCGTCCACCTCTTTCAACCCTACACTGTCCCGTCCAGATCCGCCCCTCTCCTCTAGCGCTTTCCCTTCCCAAGCCCCCACAGCCCACGCTCGGCCTAAACCTAGATCCGCCTCCATAGATCCCGTTCTCCACATTCCCTAATAGCCCTAATCCACCCATCCCCTATCACCCGCAGCCCTCCGCGGATCCACCAACACACCGGAAGCACCCCGCCCACGACACTTCATCCCGAGGCCGAGCCGCCGCATGCACGAGCTAATCAAGGTATATGGTATTTTATTTCTCTCCTTTGGATGCTAGTTTTGAACTATTGCTATGGTTTGGTTGTGGAATCATTATATGCTATTGTATTGCGAAGTTGTTTGACTTGTTGGATCCCTACTGGCGCGCTTAATTGATTCACGCCTCGTTCGTTGGCAAATTATAAAAGGCTCCTACGTTATTAGTTGCTCAAAATTGTGGTTGTCGTGTTCTTAGCCTTTTTGTTGAAATTTTATCACTTGCTAGTTGATCTACTTTGGTTGCTCTCATGTTTGCACGCGCACGATCCATTGACCTCATACACCCTAGCTCGCATTGTTAGAGTCCCGTGAAATTTTAGTCGGTCTGCCACTGCATCAGATCGGGAGTAGGAGCAGTGATCGGGACCAGGGAGCAGCGACGGGAGCTGGAGCAGGAGCGACAACGGGAGCCGGAGCAGGAGCGGCGACGGTAGCCGGAGCAGGAGCGGCGACGTCGCCGGCCGGGTACTGTGGCGCGTGGCATCGGGCCGGAGGCCCGTGCCTGTCACTCGTATATATATGTATATGTATATATATGTTAGATTATGACACCTCATCGCGCCCGGATCGTTAGGATCGCGCCATGTCACCGATCCATGAGAGTTATTCATTCCTATTTTAGGATTGTCTCAATATAGGAATATCATTTAGAGGAGAATTTATTTTGGGGCTCCTCATTCCTAATCCGGGCAAATCTTTTTTTGGGCAATCCTATTCTTTTGGAAATTCTTGATGCCCGGTTATTTCCATTCCCAAATTAGGAATTATGTCATAATTTGACGGTGGTTTTGTTGCTGTTTAATTGGGGATCCAGCCCTGACCGAAGACACACTTTTTGAGAGAAGAAAATCGTGAGATCCAATTCAGAAGGAGTTTATTCTCGGGTTGCTGGTGGAGTCCTCATTCCGGCGGTCTTCAGGTTCGGTGGCGACAGTTTCGGGCTTCCCAGCGGCGGCAGCATCCTGTTGGCTCCAGGCGGAGAGACATCAGGCCGAGATTCACTCGCGGCAGCCGGCTACCAGCGGTGGTTCTGAGACGGCAGTAGCGACAGCAGGCGGCTGATCCAGTTGGAATCAGCCTCAGGAGTGCAGACGCGGCGGCGGCAGAACCAGGATGAAGACAACATTTCAACCTTGCAGATCCGGCAGTTTCTGGTTGTGAATTTTGATATATATATTTTGTATCACTGTAACCTATAACTTTTTGATTTATAGTGGATCCCTTCCGGTGCGCTCTCCCCGTAGAGTAGGAGTCACAACTCCGAACCACGTAATATTGGTTGTTGTCTGTGTGCTTGAAATCGCGCTCCGTTATTTTATTTTGCGCGATTGTCTTTGCTCGATTTAATTCCGTTGCGCTACCGCGGTACTCGGTCCGATTGCATAACAATTGGTATCAGAGGGAGGTTCCGCGGGGGTGATCGTCTGGGCGTTCTGGTTCTAGATCTGGGTCAACGGTAGGTGACGACAAGGTCCACTCCCTACCTTCTCAAGATCTGATCCGAGAACATTTTTCTGATCACTCAGTAGCATTGCGAGCAAATCAATGGCGGCAAAATTCGAGATTTCCAAGTACGACGGCAAGATAGATTTCGGCTTATGGCAGAAGCGGATCAAGGCGGTTCTCGTTCAGCAAGGACTCCACAAGTCGCTACTCGGCAAGGAGAAGTCCGGCGTGAAGAAAGACGAGGAATGGGAGGAACTGGATCTGAAGGCCATCAGCACAATCCAGTTGAGTCTCGCCGACGAGGTCATGTACAACGTGGTCGACGCTGACACCACCGTAGACCTATGGAAGAAATTGGAGGAGCTGTATATGTCGAAATCTCTCACAAATAAGCTCTATGTGAAGAGACAGTTATACAGCTTAAGATGTCCGAGAACAACAAGCTGCTAGAACACATGAATGCGTTCAACAAGTTGATCTCCCAGCTGCGGAGCATGAACGTAAAAGTCAAAGAGGAAGACCAGGTGCTTCTACTACTGTCTTCTCTACCGAAGTCCTATGACCATCTGGTCACCACGATCCTCTACGGAAAGGATACGCTCAAAATGGAGGAGGTGATGACGACGCTGCTATCGAACGAAACGCGGAGCAAACCTGGCCCCAGCACCAGCGAAGGTATGTTCGTGAAGAACAAAGAACCGATCAGAGGGAGATCGAGAGATAGAGGGAAGAAATTCAATCGGGCTAGGTCTAAGTCTCGGGACAAGAAGAACCAGTGCCACTACTGCAAGGAAGAAGGGCACTGGAAAAACAACTGTCCGAAGAAAAAGGCGAAAGAAAAGAATCAGGAACAACAACAGGCGGCTGTGGCGTCTGACCCCGAGAGCGATGCTGACTTTCTCCTTGTACTCTCCACCCTGGATACCACCGACACGTGGATCATGGATACGGGATGCTCGTATCACATGTGCCCGAACATAGAATGGTTCACTTGCTTCAGACAATGTGACGGCGGTCGCGTTCTGATGGGAAACGACTCGGAGTGCAAGACGCTCGGGATCGACAGTATCAGAATTAAGATGTTCGACGAAACGATCAGGACCCTTACTGATGTAAGATACGTGCCCGATCTGAGGAAGAGTCTAATTTCCCTAGGCACTCTAGAGGCGGCTGGGTGCTCATACACCGACGAGGGAGGATTTCTAAAGGTCAAGAAAGGCGCTCTGGTGGTCATGAAAGGAGAGCGCTCTGGTACTCTCTACAAGCTGATCGGCACTACCATCGCCGGCGACGCGGCGGTTTCTGAGACGACAGATGAGGATTCCTCTCTGCTGTGGCATGCCAGACTTGGCCACATGAGCGAGAGAGAACTGCTGGAGCTTCACAAGAAGGGCCTACTGAAAGGAGTCAAGACATGCAAGTTAGACTTCTGCGAGACCTGCGTTTTCGGGAAGCAGCACATAGTGAAGTTCGTGACATCTACGCAGCGGAGCAAACAGACACTGGAATATATACACTCAGATGTTTGGGGGCCTGCCCCAGAGCCGTCTCTTGGTGGGGCCAGATACTTTGTTACTTTCATCGACGATTTTTCGAGAAAAGTCTGGATCCACTTTCTGAAGCACAAGTCCGAAGTATTCGAGAAATTCAAAGTCTGGAAGACGACAATGGAAAAGCAGACCGGGAAAAGAGTCAAATATCTGAGATCTGATAACGGTGGCGAGTACACCTCAGCGGAGTTCCAGGAATACTGCAATCAGGAGGGCATCACTCGACACCTTACTATTCCTGGTACACCGCAGCAGAACGGCGTGGCAGAAAGGATGAACCGAGCGTTGCTAGAGAGAGCTCGGTGCATGCGGTTATTTGCAGAACTACCAAGGTCCTTCTGGGCCGAGGCCATTAATACGACATGCTATCTAGTGAATCGATCCCCATCGATGTCACTGAATCTGAAATCGCCACAGGAAGTTTGGTTAGGCAGGACGGTTGACTACTCTGACATCCACATCTTTGGTTGTCCTGTGTACACCCTTGTACAGGACTCTGAGAAGATGAAGCTGGATGCTAAGTCCAAACGGTGCATCTATCTAGGACGAAAGACCGGCACGAAGGGGTTCAAACTGCGGAACCCGGACACAAAGAAGGTGGAGGTCAGGCGCGATGTGATCTTCGATGAGGCCTCTATGCTCAAGAAATATGAGGCTCAGTCTAAAGAGGTGGAGGAGACTCCAGTCACACCCCTAGAGGTGGAGATGGAAGGGAGCGACCAAGCTGACGACCACAGTGATTCCTCTGACCCAGAAAATGCTGATGCTGTGCAACCTACGGAAGCAGAGCCGTACTCTATTGCTAGAGAAAGGGCAAGGAGAGAGGTCAGACTGCCTCTCAGGCTACAGGACACGGTAGCGTACGCTTTCCAGGTGATCTCCACAGATCCTGGATCTTATAAAGAAGCTGTAGAGAGTAGAGAGAGTTCTCAGTGGAAAGCAGCTATGGAAGAAGAGATGGAGTCCCTTCGTAAAAACCAGACTTGGGACTTGGTTCGTCTGCCCAAAGGGGCGAAGGCAATCAGCTCCAAATGGATATTCAGGAAGAAGGAATCTACATCCGGCAAAGACCAGTGGAGATACAAGGCTAGATTCGTTGCCAAGGGGTTCGCGCAGAAGAAGGGTGTCGATTTTGATGAAATATTCTCACCCGTGGTAAAACACTGCTCCATACGGGTGCTTCTTGCGATGGTGACAATGAACGACATGGAGCTAGAGCAGATGAACGTGAAAACGACGTTTCTTCACGGCAACTTGGAAGAGGAGATCTACATCTTGCAGCCTGAAGGGTTTGTACAACCCGGTGACGAGAAGAAGGTGTGTAAACTAAGAAGGTCCCTCTACGGTCTGAAGCAGGCTCCAAGAATGTGGAACAAGAGATTTGATACGTTCATGGTTTCACAAGGATTCAACAGGGGCCAGTACGACAGCTGCGCCTACTACAAGTTTCTGGCAAACAACGACGTTCTGATTCTGATGCTATACGTCGACGACATGCTGATTGCGTGCAAGTCAGCTCAGGAGATCCAGTCTTTGAAGCAGAAACTTCAAGCTGAATTTGAAATGAAGGATCTGGGTCAAGCACAGAAGATCCTTGGCATGGAAATCAAGCGAGATAGGAAGCGGGACATGCTTTGGCTTTCTCAGACAGGGTATATTCAGAAGGTTCTGGAGAAGTTCAATATGACTGAATCTAAGCCCGTTTCAGCCCCTCTCGGGAAACAGTTTAGATTATCGTCACAGCAGTGTCCAGACACAGAGGGAGAACGACAAAAGATGCTCGGGGTGCCGTACGCTAGTGCGGGAGGATGCTTGATGTACGCCATGATCTGTACGAGACCAGATATCGCTCAGGCTGTGAGCGTAGTCAGCAGATATATGGGGAATCCGGGGTGACAACACTGGGAAGCAGTCAAGTGGATTCTAAGATATCTGAACGGAACGAAAAACGTCGGTTTGCTGTTTAAGAAGAGCGGAGTTTCTAGAGTTCTAGAGGGCTACGTTGATTCCGACTATACGGGCGACCTCGACCGAAGAAGATCTACCTCCGGGTACATCTTCCTTTGTGGTGAGGGCCCCATCAGTTGGAAAGCCACTATGCAGGACATTGTGACTTTATCTACGACAGAGGCCGAGTACATTGCTGCAGTGGAAGCCGCGAAGGAAGCTATCTGACTCAAAGGTCTCGTCAAAGAACTCAGGATTTCTCAGGAAGCGGTGAAGCTGCACTGTGACAGTCAGAGTGCGATTTGTCTGGCCAAAGACCCGGTCTACCATGCCAGGACAAAACACATTGATGTGCGGTACCATAAGTTGAGAGAGTTCGTTGCTGGCGGAGATATTCAGTTACTAAAGGTGCACACTGAGGATAACATTGCAGACATGTTGACCAAGCCGTTGACCGGAGTCAAGTTCAAGCACTGCCTTGACTTGGCTCATATCTGTGCGTGCTGATCGTGGTAACCCCAGGGAGAGGGGGTAGTTCGCCGAAGGGAGGATTCAGTTGCAGGTGGAGTCTCTCGCGTGAGGCGTCAAGTTGGAGATTGTTAGATTATGACACCTCATCGCGCCCGGATCGTTAGGATCGCGCCATGTCATCGATCCATGGGAGTTATTCATTCCTAGTTTAGGATTGTCTCAATATAAGAATATCATTTAGAGGAGAATTTATTTTGGGGCTCCTCATTCCTAATCCGGGCAGATCTTTTTTTGGGCAATCCTATTCTTTTGGAAATTCTTGATGACCGGTTATTTCCATTCCCAAATTAGGAATTATGTCCTAATTTGACGCTGGTTTTGTTGCTATTTAATTAGGGATCCAGCCCTGACCGAAGACACTTTTTGAGAGGAGAAAATCGTGAGATCCAATTCAGAAGGAGTTTATTCTCGGGTTGCTGGTGGAGTCCTCATTCCGGCGGTCTTTAGGTTCGGTGGCGGCAGTTTCGGGCTTCCCAGCGGCGGCAGCATCCTGTGGGCTCCAGGCGGAGCGACATCATGCCGAGATTCACTCTCGGCAGCCGGCTACCAGCGGTGGTTCTGAGACGGCAGCAGCGACAGCAGGCGGCTGATCCAGTTGGAATCAGCCTCAGGAGTGCAGACGCGGCGGCGGCAGAACCCGGAGGAAGACATCATTTCAACCTTGCAGATCCGGCAGTTTCTGGTTGTGAATTTTGATATATATATTTTGTATCACTGTAACCTGTAACTTTCTGATTTATAGTGGATCCCTTCCGGCGCGCTCTCCCTGTAACACCTCCCCTGTAATGAACGTATAATATGGGTCCGACCGGGGCCCCACAACATACGAACGCCACAGTTTTAGTATTAAAAGTTGATATAGCTACCCACACTCAAAACTCTTTGCACAACACAGCGGAAACAAAACAGGACTAGAAGTTATCCACCACTAAAGAGTAAAACAAATGACCTTAAGGCCTTACATCAAGTGTCCAAAAGAAAATAATACATCAATCATGAATGTGCTCAGCACTCCTAGTCTACCTCGGCATGCAAGCCGGACAACAAGAGTCTCAAACATAACATCTCATAAGTAGGGCTACAAAAAGAGAAAAACACTTCATGAGGCTTAGGCCTTTCTGGCCGGCGAGCTAGCTCCTGTATGCGATCCTTGCCCTGAAAAATTTATTAGTAACGTGGGTCAGCAAAGGCTCACCTCAAACTGTGCAACAACACATCTCCTCCCGGCCGCCCCTAACGGACCCCGGGGTACCCCTCCAACCTGCAAGTTAGCACTTCGTAGGCAATAATCATAAGCAAGAAAAGCAACTATGGAAAACAGGCTTGGATGTCACATACATCATACATGTTCTCTATTGGTTGAGCATAATATAAAAGGGTCTACTTATGCAATCATGTATGCAGTAACCTGGGTTTCACCCAAGGCACCCTAACTCGTATGCATCTAGCACATCATCACATCATATGGGTTCTCATCGATTCCCCATTGACATAAAGCCGCAAACAAAAGGGTCACCATTTCCCCCAACGGCTCACAGGCCGCCTCATGGAATTCTTGTCAAGGCCCCACCCGCTCAAGGTCTTAGCACCGGGCTTGCCCACAAGCTCTGACGTCTCATGTCAGGATTCCAACAAACACAAAACTGACCGATTCTAAGAAGCCTAGCCGGACCCCACCCGCTCATGGCCTCATTGCCCGGGCTTGTCCCCATGCTTGGCATTCTCGTCAGTCGCACAGAAGGGGACTAGTCTCGCCGGGACACTCTCCACACATGACGTGAACGTCACGGGATAACCTGCCGACCACGGAGACATAGCCACGCCTTGGCACGTCACAAACCAAGACATTTCCACCCTAGTCCCTCATTTGTACTGCAGCGTTCCCGCGCACCAAGGAAACCATCTCCAACTCATGCGGAGCTAACCTTGTCCACAAAGGAAAACATCTACCGCCACGAGGAGCTAACCTTGTCCGGTTCCGACTACACGTACTCACTCGAGAAAAAGGGGAAAAACCATCACCACATTCCAAACGGCGTCTTGCCGCAACGAAATCTCTACGAATCCTTAAGGTTCGTATGCAACATCACCGAGTCGGACTAACGATCGCGACAACGGCTTCACCCACCATGCCTAATCCACTAACGGAGCGGATTTCTAATGCAAAACATGCCGGGGACGGACTCAATCAACCCGGAGGTTCCTCTTGAACCTTGGCAAACCAAAACCCCTCTCATTTGAGAGTTTGATGCCCAAAAACTAGAAAGAAGAATAAATGATGCTAAGACATGCATCCTAAGACCGAGATGAGAAGTGTCGTTACCTTCCGACTCCTCTTCCTTGCCATGGCAAAAAAAACCGGATGAAAACCTTCGCAACGATCTAAGCTCCACGGATCCGGACTCGGCTCGCGATTTGGAGCACCGAAACTCCTCCTACAGCCCAAACTCTCCGCCTTCCTTGTTCTCACTTCTCTCTAGATCTTTAGTAAGATAAAGCTTGGAGAAGAATGAAGGTTTTCTACCCTATTCTCGGACTTAACTCCCCAAGAACAATCCTGAACCGTCAGATCCTAAAATCTGGGAAAGAATGGCCACGATCCGCCTGGAAAATAAAAGACCTGGGCCGAACACGGCCTGACACACGCCCGTGTCCAGGGCCGTGTGCCTCATTCGCCGTCTCAAATCGACGCGCCTGGAACAGCACTCGGGCATCCGACACGCCCGTGTTCAATCCGACACGCCCGTGTCCCCAGTGACACGGCCGTGTGGCCAGCCGTGTGCCTCCTTCGACACGGCCCCGAAACCAACCCGAGAGGTGACACGGCCTGGGACACGCCCGTGTCCCAAGCCGTGTGCCAAGTCTCGACACCCGTCGACAGGCTTTGTGTCGACACCGCGGAAAAACGTCGAGCGAAGATCGTCGACCAAGCGGGACACGCCCTGTGACACGCCCGTGTCACAGGCCGTGTACCCCAGTCTCGACACTCGTCGAGCGAAAGTGTCGACACCCCGGGCCGAGTGTCGACACGGACTCGACACGCCCTGCGACACGCCTGTGTCGCAGGCCGTGTGCTCTACTCTCGACACATTGTCGAGCGAAAGTGTCGACACGGCCTTGACACGCCCTGCGACACGCCCGTGTCGCAGGCCGTGTGCCCTACTCTCGACACATTGTCGAGCGAAAGTGTCGACACTTGGGCCGAGTGTCGACACGGCCTCGACACGCCCTGCGACACGCCCGTGTCGCAGGCCGTGTGCCTCCTGCCAGAAACCCAAAAATTTTCCAGAACTGCAAACTGACCCTCTTGCAAATCTGGGGTGTTACAACTCTCCTCCACATAACAGAATTTCGTCCCGAAATTTCAAAACAAAAGGGTACAAAACTTAAATTGTACCTGACAAGAAGAGTTCTGGATAATCTTCTAGCATGACCTGTTCTCGCTCCCAAGAGAACTCCTCACGACCGCAGTTGTCCCATCAAACTTTCACGAGTTTAACTTCTTTACTCCGCAACTGCCGAGTCTCCGAATCCTCTATAGCAATTATGAGGACTCGCGTCCTCAAGTCTTCCTCAATCTGCACCGATGCCGGCTCAATCACCATGCTAGCCTCCACCAAGGCTTTCCTCAAAACGGAGACGTGGAATACGTCATGCAATCCACTGAGCTCCGCGGACAACGCCAACCGATAGGCTGCTTCTCCCACCCGTTCAATAACTTCAAAAGGCCCCAAAAACCTTGGACTCAACTTCTTGAGTCGGCGAATCCGTGAGACGCCTTTGAACGGTTTGATCTTCAAATAGACCCAATCACCTACCGCAAACTCCAACTTCCGGTAACGAGCATTAAAGTATTTTGCTTGTCGGTCTTGCGCCACCTTCATACGCTCTTGAATGGTCCGTACTAACTCACAAGCGTCCACTACCACCTCTTTTCCCAAAATTTTGGTGTCTCCCGCCTCTGCCCAAGACATTGGTGTTCGACACCGCCTCCCATACAAAGCTTCGTATGGCGCCATTTTTATACTTGCTTGAAAACTGTTGTTGTATGCAAATTCCACCATGAAGAGGTGATCCTCCCACTTTTTGCCGAAGTCAAGAACACACATTCTCAGCATATCCTCCATAGTACGGTTCGTTCTCTCCGTTTGCCCATCAGTTTGAGGATGGAACGCCGTACTGAACTTTAGCTTCGTGCCCAAGCTCTTCTGAACCAATCTCCAGTCCTTGGACGTAAACCGTCCATCTCGATCACTGACTATGCTCTTAGGAATCCCATGCAGTCGCACAATGTTGCGAACATACAACTCCACCAGTTTCTCCACGCTGTCCTCTTTCCGGTTTGGGATGAAGTGAGCCACCTTGGTTAGGCGATCCACGATCACCCAAATAACATCATTACCCTGCTGCGATCTAGACAGTCCATGCACAAAGTCCATGGAGATGTCATCAAATTTCCACTCAGGGATTGGAAGGGGCTTTAGGAACCCGCCCGGCTTCTGACATTCGGCCTTCACCAAGGCACAAGTTTGGCAACGATTCACGTACAAAGCTACGTCCCGCTTCACCCCCGGCCACCAAAAGGATTTTTTCATATCCAAGTACATATTTGTACTGCCCGGGTGAATGGAGTACTTTGTGAAGTGAGCCTCAAACATCAACTCCTCACGGAGTTTGCCGAACTGCGGTATACAAACCCTTCCGTCCTTCCTCAGAATCCCATCAATCATCTCCCAGGCGCTGCTCTCGCCCGCTTGAGCCTCCAACACAAAGGGTTGAAACTCCACATCCAACCGAGTCGCTTCCCGAATGCGATCGGACAAGTCGTTCTGCACCTCAATCCAATTCAACCGAGCCACGCTGGACTCGCCTCTCGCAACACATTCCAAACCAAGGGACTCCCATTCCCGAACCAATCGCTCATCATGAGCTTCGATCCAATTCCCTTGCCCCGAGTACTTCCTACTCAAGGCATCCGCCACCACATTGACTTTACCTGGCGTATACTGAATCGCCACCTCGTAGTCTCCAAGAAACTCAACCCACCTGCGTTGCCGCATGTTCAAGTCCTTTTGGTCCAAGAGATACTTCAGGCTTTTGTGATCCGTGAAGATCTCCACCTTTGCACCATAAACATAATGCCGCCATATTTTCAACGCAAAAATTACCGCCGCCAACTCCAAGTCGTGGACGGGGTAATTCCTCTCATGAGGCTTCAACTGTTTAGACCCAAAAGCTATCACCTTCCCATGTTGCACCAAAACGCAACCCAAACCGCATCCCGATGCGTCACTGAAGATCTGAAATCCCTCGGTCCCTTGCGGTAGACTTAGGATTGGAGCCGCCATTAGTCTCTCCTTCAGTGCCTCAAATGCTTGACTACACTCTGGAGTCCACACAAACTTACGATCTTTACGTGTGAGTGAGGTGAGGGGTAGAGCTATCCGCGAAAAATTCTCCACGAACCTCCTGTAGTACCCGGCTACTCCCAGAAAACTTTGGACCTCCGCCACGGTCCTCAAAACCGGCCAATCTCTAATGGCTTCAACTTTTGTTGGGTCCACTGCCACCCCTTCCCCACTAATCACGTGTCCCAAAAATGCCACCTTCTCCAACCAGAACTCGCATTTGGAGAATTTTGCATACAACTCATTCTCCCTCAACACTTGCAGAACCACTCTCAAGTGGGTCTCATGCTCCACTTGCGATTTGGAATACACCAAAATGTCATCAATGAAGACAACCACAAAAGAATTCAAGTATTCCCGAAATACCCGATTCATAAGATCCATGAACACAGATGGTGCGTTCGTCAGCCCGAACGGCATCACCGTAAACTCAAAGTGTCCATACCTTGTACCAAAGGCAGTCTTGAGTATGTCCTCATCCCGAATTCGCAACTGATAATAGCCTGACTTCAAGTCCAATTTTGAATACACCACTGACCCTAGCAATTGGTCGAACAAGTCATATATCCGAGGAATCAGATACTTATTCTTGACGGTCAATTTATTCAGCTCTCGGTAGTCAATGCATAGCCGCATGCTACCGTCTTTTTTCTTTACAAACAACACCGGCGCACTCCACGGTGAAGAACTGAGTCTGATATACCCTTGCTCCAACAATTCCTGCAACTGTACTTTAAGTTCAGCCAACTCCTTTGGTGCCATCCTAAACGGAGGACGTGACACCGGCCTCGCCTCTGACACCAACTCGATTGAGAAATCGATCTCCCTCCGAGGTGGCGCTCCAGGAAGTTCATCCGGAAATACATCCTTGAACTCTGCCACTACGTGCACTTCATCAATAGACAGCTGGGAGAGACGAACCTCCAATAACGCTACAAGCGCTACACCACCCTAGTTAAACGCCCGCACCAACTGCATGGCCGAAATCAGGGAACATGCCACTCCACAAAGGCCCTCAAATTTGACTTCTGTCTGCCCTTTTCTCCTTAAGGTCACCACCTTAGAAAGGCAATCAATACTGGCGCGCTGCTCTGCGAGCCAGTTCATGCCCAAAATGACATCGAACTCCACCAATGGCAAAATTGCCGCTACCAAAACGAAGTCAACTCCGTCTAGCTCCCAACAGATGCGCCCTTTGTCCCCGGTGGTCATGGATGACCCATTGGGCATGCGCACTTTCAACTCCACGTCCGCCGAGAAAGTCTCAACTCCTATTCTCCGGATGAAGCTCTCCGCAAGAAAGGAGTGCGATGCTCCCGTATCAAACAATATCCTAGCGGGGTATCCGGAAACTAACACGAAGCCTACAACATAGATATCACACAAAAGTCTAAAAGGATGAAACACAAAATTTAAACTTAAATTTTCTTCATACCTGTCACCACATCGGTCTGACGGATCGCTTCTTGCTGTCCAAGGTTGTAGGCCCTTGGTTGCACCGGTTGGAACCGAGAAGCGCTCGACTCCGCCATCTTTCCTTTCTCTGCAGCACTGGGGCCGGAGCGCACAGTCTGCTCCTGCTTTGCCTCTTGGCCCGCTCCTCCTTGGGGACAATCACGAGCTATGTGCCCCACCTTACCGCAGTTGTAGCACATCGGCGGTCCCCTAGAGTGTGAACCTCCAGGCGTCCAATTGCTCTTCTCACCGGATCTGGAAGTGTGAGGCTTCTTCCTCCACCTACTCCCTTCAGACTTTCCATGAGATTGGGAATGCTTCCCTTCCCCTTGCTTGGGAGTAAAACCCTTACGGCGTTGGGTTCGCTCCAAATCACTTTCCAAAATCCTGGCAGCCTCAACTAGTTCATTGAATCCGACTCTCTTCATGGAGATGAGGGGTTGTCTCAAATTCTCCCTCAGCCCCTGGTAGAAGAGGTTATCCCTCTCTACATCATCTGCCATAGTCGTTCCCGCGTAACGACCCAAACGGGTGAACTCCTGCACATACTCATCTACTGTCTTGTCTCGCTGCATTAAATGCAAAAACTGCCTCTGAAGGGCCAAACGTGTAGAAACTGGAATATACCTCTTTAGGAAAGCATCCCCAAACTCTTCCACCGACGGAGTGCGTCCCGGGAACTGGCGGCCGCTATGGCTCACCCACCATAACTTGGCATCTCCTTCCAACATGAAAGCCGCATACTCAGCTTTCTTTTCCTCTGGCGTCTCTGCCGCCCTTAAAAGCTCTTGAATGCGAACCCACCAGTCCTCCGCATCCGTTGGCGTACCCACTCCCTTGAATGACGGGGGATGGAAACTCAGGAAGTACTTCATGTGTCGGTCTCCATGTCCGACAACCGCCCTTTCCGCCAAAGGCTCCACTCGCCTGGCCTCTCCGCCTGGCACGGCAGTCGCCGTGTCCGGTGTGGCAGGGGTTGCCACCTGAGCTGCTGCTGCAGCTTGAGCTGCCACCATCGCTTCTGCAAGCATGCGACAGAAGTCGGCCGGGTTTACACCCGTGCCCAAAAGACCTGGAGCAGTAGCACTGCTCGCCGAAAGCTCTTCTCTTGCTCTCGACTTTCCCGCCTCGTTGCTTGCACTCTTCAAGAAACAAGAAACAAGGATTCAGTCTCAAATCTCAAGACTTAAACATAAGGACACTCATGGTCCCGCGTTACTCTTATGTGGATAACTTCTCTACGCTTTGACCTTGAACCTAACCTCGTCTTTGATACCAAATTGTAACACCTCCCCTGTAATGAACGTATAATATGGGTCCGGCCGGGGCCCCACAACATACGGACGCCACAGCTTTAGTGATTAAAAGTTGATATAGCTACCCACACTCAAAACTCTTTGCACAACACAGCGGAAACAAAACAGGACTAGAAGTTATCCACCACTAAAGAGTAAAACAAATGGCCTTAAGGCCTTACATCAAGTGTCCAAAAGAAAATAATACATCAATCATGAATGTGCTCAGCACTCCTAGTCTACCTCGGCATGCAAGCCGGACAACAAGAGTCTCAAACATAACATCTCATAAGTAGGGCTACAAAAAGAGAAAAACACTTCATGAGGCTTAGGCCTTTCTGGCCGGCGAGCTAGCTCCTGCATGCGATCCTTGCCCTGAAAAATTTATTAGTAACGTGGGTCAGCAAAGGCTGACCTCAAACTGTGCAACAACACATTTCCTCCCGGCCGCCCCTAACGGACCCCGGGGTACCCCTCCAACCTGCAAGTTAGCACTTCGTAGGCAATAATCATAAGCAAGAAAAGCAACTATGGAAAACAGGCTTGAATGTCACATACATCATACATGTTCTCTACTGTTTGAGCATAATATAAAAAAGCCTACTTA